>JAJEJO010001941.1:446330-499021 GCA_020662805.1 Glaucomys volans
TTTCTTTCTTTCTTTCTTTCTTTCTTTCTTTCTTTCTTTCTTTCTTTCTTTCTTTCTTTCTTCTGTCTTTTTCTCTTTCTTTCTTTCTTTCTTTCTTTCTCTCTTTCTTTTTCTTTTGCATTGAGGACTGAAAATCAGGGGTTCTCTACCACTAAACTACTTCCCAGTTCTATTGATTGATTGATTGATTGATTGACAGGATCTTGCTAAGTTGCTGAGGCTGACCTCCAGCTTGCAGTCCTCCAGCCTTAGCCTCTGCAGTCACTGGGATTACAGGGTGTGTCACCACACCAGGCTCTAAAATATCTTAACTAAGATTGTAACAATCTGTGCCTCAGAGTATTGGGGAAACAAAACACTATTCGAGGCAAATTTGAATCAGGATTGTAAAGTCAGTAAGAAGAGATGTTATTTTGGTGTTGTGTTGTAGAGTTCAGATTTTGTCCTTTTGGCAACATGGAGCCAACAGAGACTTATAACAGGTGAGTACCAGGAAAAGATATCTGTTTCTGTGTTCATTAAGCCATTGAACTTTGGTGTTGGGCTGATACCTGGAATGAGTAAAAACTGAGGGCAGAAAGATTAGGAGAGATCATGACTTTTATGGGTTGAAATTTGCAAATGACAAAAACACTCTTCACATGGATTCAAGAATAAAAAAACATGGTATTTGTAATTAAATATCTAGAAGTAGAACCTGCTACAGGGCTGGCTGGATTCAGGTGCTCAGATAGTTCCAGTGCTACCAGGAATCACCTATCTCCCTCTTGCTCTTCACATCTCATGACTCTGCTTCTCTCTGGGTTGGCTTTATGCATAGCCAGGTCCCTGGCTATGTTAATTTTCCATCATGTCATAAAATCATTCCAGAGAAAAAGGAAACACTTATTTCCCAATAGTTCCAGCAAAAGCCCTGGGATGGATTTTGTTGGCTTGACTTGGTCTCTTTGTCTGTGTCCTCATCCCCAAACCAATAACTGTGGCCAAAGAGATGGAACATTCTACTCATCAACCTACATCTGGACTCAGGGAACACTGAATGACAGATTGAGAAAGGGTGTTATTCCACAAGGGGAAGAGATTAGAGATATATGACAGAGTAGTAGCTAATGCCCAGTGAAGAGACTGTGTAGTCCAAGTCAGGGGGAGAGAGGCGGGGGGTGGGGTGGGGGTGGGGAGGAAGGGAGGAAGAGAGAGACAGAGTGAGAGAGAGAGAGAGAGAGAGAGAGATCTAGACAAAGGCATGGCACTAGGAATTGAGAAAATAGGCTGGCCTTCAGTTTGGGAAATGATGCTATTATGTTGTTAACTTTACAAATAAAGAAACAGAGGTTTAAGAAAAATAATTTGCTAGTAGTCCTATAGCTTGTAAATGGCTCATCTAGCACTCAAACTAGATCTATGAATCTATGGGACTCCAAACCCATGGTTCTAACCTAGGCTACAAGGGACCAATGAACCCCTGAAAAAGAAGAATAGGAGTAGAAACCAAATTATTAGTATGCCTCCAGCTGCCTAAAATAGACTTAGGCAAGATGAAGAAGAAAGGTGTCCAGAGGGGCCTTAACCTGAATCAGGGTTCTTCAACCTTGGCCTCATTGACATACTAAGCCAGAGAATCCTGTTTTGGGGAGAGGAGAGCATTCTATGCATTCAGGGATGTTCAGCAACATCCTGGCCTCTTACCCACTAGGTGGTTGTTGTACCTTCTTCCTACTATGATAATAAAAATGTTTCCAGAGTAGTCATAAGTCCCCTGGGGGGCAAGACTCATATCCACTAAGTGTATCTCCTCCCTATCCCCAACCCTACCCTAAACAAACTCTTTCTCTGTAGAAGACTGAGGCCTTTGCCTGCCTGGTTACCCTGGAGCTGTGCTCTCCTCTGACCAAAGGGAGCCCCACCCCCCACTGTGAGACTCTTGATTTTAAACTTCCCCACTTTCTCTTCAGAGGTGATTCAGACAATACTCGCCCTTTCCAACACTCAAAGTAGGAAAGATTTTGTCTCTTTGCCCTTGCTCCTTGGATTCTGTGATTTCTGGGAAAGTTTTCTAAATGAATTCATAGACACTGGAACCCTAAGGTCTCTTGATTTCAAATGATGAAAACCATATGGAAAGAGAAGACTACAAAGAAGGTATGTTGAAGGTATGTTGAAGGTAAAGGTAGCTCATTCGTAATTTGTTGATTCAATTGAATTTTGTGGCTTAGATCATATTATAGGCCATAGAGTGAGGAGGGGAAATTTATTTTCACAATTTATGTGCCTTGTGACCCAGAAAAATTCAACTTCCCTCAGCCTTGGTTTATCTACAAAATGGAGCTGATGAGATGTGTATGTGAGGCCGTGATTTCAAAGACCATTCACAAGCTGAGTTCTACATTATCAAGGAAAGACTAAAAACGTAGTATATACCATTTCAGATTAAGAGGAGAATTTAGAAGTATACTTTTAAAAAACAACAAAACCACTTTTTAAAAATATCTATTAAAAAAGAAGCAACTAGCTTCTTAAAATGTCCATCAAAGAAAGGAAAAAGATTGAGGTAAATCATTTAGATATGCTTCTGAAAAAATTCATTTCTGTAGAATATTTGTTATCTGCGTGGGTTAAATGAGATATTTTTCTGCTTAGTCCTTGATCTTTTCAAATTCTGAATTGCTTGTTTCATCATATTAGGAGGCTATTCTTGATCTTTGCTACAATTATTTTATCAGCTCAGATATATTTTTCACTTTCGTTTTAAAATGTGTGTGTTTGTATGGGAAGGTGAAAGTTGCCAGAATTTTCTCTGTATGTCTAATTGGTAATGTAAATATTGTCATGTTCTTCCAAAATAATCTCTGTGTTAATGCTCTGGTAAACAAAATTTTAAATTTTAAATTACTCCCATGTAATAAAATGAGATTTGTAGCCAGTTTCTCTAAGAGCAGAGCAGCTCTTTCCAAGCAGACCACATGGCTCCAGCTCTCTAGCGTCCCCTGGCTCTGATTTCTCACTTGGACTCTGATCATTTCCCCCTGTACTAATCTAGTGCATCTTTCTTAATACCTTATAATTTTCCTTCTTTCTCTCCTCTTTTATGCTACTAGGACGCTGTGTTTTGCAATTAGACTTTGTTTATTTGGCATCACCAGAAAGTGAATTCCTACTGATACAGGAAATTGGAAAACACCTTAACATTTCAAAACTATGATTGGTGAAAACCTTTGCACACTGGATCATGCATATTTTGCCTTAGTTAAAAACAAATTGGCCAAATTCAAATTTTCCTTTCAAAGCAATGCAGTGGAAATGTGATGTTTGGATATTGAATCTTGTAGGATTAATTTAGTTTTAAAATATTTTTACAAAGATTTATTGACCAACCATTGTATTCTATACACTTTCCGTGTCTTTATATTGTGTTCTTTCCAGTTGTGATAATATTGAGATTATACAAAATTTATAATATATAAAAAGCAAGGAAGAGACATCTTTCCCTACATTAAACTTTTAAAAAAATTCTCAGGAACCAAGAAAAACAAAATGCAAAAAAGTGCATCAAAATGCACTAAAATTAAAGTTATATAATATGCATTCAAGCCTTTTACTTTGTTTTCTCAATTCCAGCAACTTTCACCTTCCCATACAAATTCACACACATGTGAGGAAGTGAAAAATGTATCTGAGCTGATAAAATAATTGTAGCAAAGACCAAGAATGGCACTCTAATGAGATGAAGCAAGCAATATCCTGCTTTTTCAATAACAGACTAAAGCTGATGGAATGTAAACACAGATGAGACTTTCTGTGTATACTTGTTACTCTTCAGTTCTTTGTGGGAAGCTAACGGTAGAGGCCATAGACAAGGAGAACAAGACAGGCACTTCGTATAACTGCCGAGTGGCACAAAAGCCCAGCCAGAGAGCAGCACAAATGAACTGAAATACAACTTGCAATTCCACTGACAAAAATCATGGTTTTAATGTGAATTTTGAGGAATCTCAAAGAGCAGTGGAAAAATCCAAAAGTATTATAAAACCAAATAAGAAAATAATTGGCCATGGTTCGCTGAGTAAGGCAGTTGAGCTGCATATGTCAAAAGCTCAGGGAAAAGAGCAGTCTGGAGAACAGAGAGTAATCCCACATTACATAGTAATTCCCCACTGGGGGAAGAGTAAGATGAAAAGAAGAGCCTAAGAGAGGTAAACAGGAGCCAAATCCAAAGTCTTGTAAGCAATCTTAGAGGAGGGTACTGGGGAGCCACTGAAGGCTTGAGTGAAAGATGTGATCAAATTCACATTTTGAAAAGATGATGGGCAGTCGTGGGAGAGCAAAAAGAGAAGGTGTGCCTAGAGGTAGAGGACATTATTAAAAAACAGCAACTCGGCAACAACGGCCAAGGGCTCAAATGCTGAAGCTGACTATGGAATGGAGAGACCTGGGCAGGTAGAAAGACATTTGAGAGATCAAAGCATTGCAATTTGATGGTTAGTTGGAGGTGGGGAAGAGCTTGAGAGATATGTCAGGATCAATGCTTCCTTGGTGGTGTGTTCCCAGTGATGGGGCAGTGAGAGAACAGGTGTGGAAAAGAGAGATGATGAACAATCTGGGACACAATTCTTTAGGGAACGTCTATGTGAAGAGGTTGGGAACTGTACGTAAGGTTCAGGGTTCACTTGGGAAGAAATTTAAGCTGCTGGTAAATATTCAAAAGCTGTAGGAATTGTTTATTTTTTCTTTCTAATGCTACTTTTTATGAAACTCTACAGAAAGCACTGACAATTCCAGCTTCTATCCCTGATTTTCAGTTGAATCTGCATTGCCTTGGAATAGTGATTGGTATATTTGATTTGTAATTCTACCTTGCATCTGGAACTTTTAAGACAATCAGAAGTGTATAAAAATATGTGTCATATGTGAAAATTGACCCCTAAGGTATACATTTAATTGTCACTTAATAGTCTTTTAACTACCAAATGGTTGTAAAGTGTTGATGTTTTCTATGTTATGGAAATGTTATTTTTAGGGACTTAGAGTTCCTCAAAAACATTTTTTTTTAAAGTGGGGAAATAGATGACTGGTGGCTAAAGCCTGTATCATTGAGTTCATAAGAAACAATTTGATGAAATTAATAAAGAAACTTAATGTTCTGGGGGTAATTGTATGCCGCCAATGTGCTAAATCTTTGTCTGTTAACTTATTAAATTATTGTATTATGAATATTCTGGAGGACTATATCCAAATTGAATGTTTTGCCAATATCAATCCCCTACTGGTGGCTCTAACAAAGAATTCTCTTTCAGGGACAGGTCTTTTTCCTTGGGGAAGTAAATAGAGTCAGTGATTTACTGATAAATCCACCCAGTATATACATCATCTCTGCCCCATATATCAATGTCATGGGCAACAGCTTGCTTTACTAAGTGATTCTGTAGTGTCTTCTCAGAGACTATTTTGTTTAGTAATCAGATCAAAGTGCCAACATGAATACTGCTTAGCAGTGTATGAATTGTTTTTATCTTTAATAGCATAATTAGTTGAGAGACACTTTTATGGAGTGGTTTCCATTGCTGAAATTTTATCCCACCATATTGGTCTACTTAAAAAAATAATCTTAGTTTGTGTATCACTCATGTGCACTTAAGCACAGATTATTTGCTACACATTGTATTAAAACTAAAATGCTATTCTTATTAAGAATTAGGAGAATTCTCACAGTCATAGCTCTTCCTAACTGACCAGTTCTAAATTTAGTATTAATTATCTGTACAGTTTGGGAGACTAGGTGGACTTTCTGTTTCATACTATTAAATGGCATTCAACATTCTCTGCAAAGCCTTGAAAACGGATTCTAAAACTAATGAGTGATAGCTTTGTGAAAATTTACATGGGGGTGAATAGAAAACCGTAAAAGAAAAGGGCCCCTTTGATGATGACTGACAGATAATGACCGAGCTTTCCATCTTGGTTTAAAAAAGGAGGTTTTACTGAGTTCAGTTTAACATCTTTGTAAGTTGATCCCGGAAAGGACTTTAGGAAGACAATTGGAAGGACACAGAATTTTTTTTTTTAAATAAAACATTAAGATGAAGAAAAGTTTTTTAAAATGAGATTTAAAAACAAGTTATTGATTTTCCTCTTGTATTTGCAATGCAGGCATTTTTGCAACTTCCATTTCAAACTGTGTCTCTGTAGAAGCGTGTTGTGCTATGTACATAATCTTCAGTAAGGAATTCTACTTGCAGCATATTTTTCTTCAAAGGCTTTGCATTTCTGCATAAAAAGCTTATTAATTATTTGTAGCTGCTTGTCATCGTGTTCTGATAATAGAAGGCTGGTCAAGGATAATAATTACCACTTCACCTTTTTGGATCATATATATCCACTATTCCTAGTGCAATATTACCCAAAGCATCTCTCCTCTCCCTGTACACAGGACCAAAAGTGCAGGCACATCATTTATTGATAAGACAAAAAGAATGTAATGAAATTATCAATGTTCTTGAATTAATTATGAACATGATTAAGAAAGCTAAAATCTCAGGAGCCAGGATCTCATTACCCATTCAGTCTTAGGGATTGCTTTCATTCAGCTAGGCAAAAAGGCTTTGAGCAGCCCCACAATTGCTTTTCTCTCATTTATTTGTGCTAGAATTAAGGTTTATTTGTTTTCTGTTTTCCTCTTCTTCAGATTGTTTCTCTGTCTTTATCCATTTAACAAACTGTTTCCTCCTGTATCTCAGAAGGATGCACCTATAGGGCCTACATCTCTGTCTGCAGTCTGCATACCTTCTTCTTTTGAGTGCTTTTCTCTCAACTCATTTTGCTGGAGCTCCTAAATATCTCTCAAGGTAAGTCTGAGAATGTAGCCAAAAAGTTCTATCAGATTTATGTCTGCAGCTATACGGCAGTTCTGTCTGAATCCCATTCAGCTAGGAGTCTTAATGACATCATTATTACGCTGTCTGTACTGGGCTAGATTTTACTTGGAGCCATCCCTGTATTATTACTTATCTTCCTTTCTGTGTGAATGTATGATAATACTTGTGTAGGGTGGGGGAAATGTCTCAAATACATTTTTTATTCAAATCAGATTTCCAAAAGTAGTATAAATAATAAGCAAAATGTAAATCCCTTTGAAATTTTTATTTAGTGTACAGATATCCTGATAGCCCTGGAGTTCCTACCTTCTCATCATTGATATTATAACTGAATTGTGGACAGTCAAAATGTAATATCAATTTGCACTGATTTAAAAAATTTTCTCGGCGTTCTTTTTTTTTAAAGGCCTCCTAATTTCTGAGAATGTAATGTCATGTGCAGAGCAATATTGAATTGGTATCTGTTTAAAAAATGTCTTAGAATTGTCCTAATGCCACCTGACACTGAGGATTTTTCTTCTTCTTCCCCTCCTTCTTCTTCTTCTTCTTCTTCTTCTTCTTCTTCTTCTTCTTCTTCTTCTTCTTCTTCTTCTTCTTCTTCTTCTTCTTTGGCAAAATTAACCAATGATAGTTTGGCAGAAAACTTTCCTGAAATTTAATGATGGTCATTTATGAAGAAAGTTATTGGCAAAACAAGTAAAATGCTGTCAGCATGCATTTTACAGTCACAAACAGAATGATTACAAAGATTGCATAGTTGGGCATTATTTTGGTTTAAATATATTAATGTAGTGTTCATAGTCTTCTATAAGAGAATTAAGTATTGCAGAAATGAAATAGGGGAGAAGAACTGTAGCTTTAGGCCACTAAATAAATACTGTATGTGTGATACTGAATTCATTGATCCTAGTTTTCTTTAAGGTAGTGATTTGATAAGACTGCTAAAACATCCAGGAATTTGAATGTATAAAATCCTTGAAAAACCAAAACATTTTGGACCAATAAGTTACAGAGTGATTTGATTACAGTGCACAGCATAAAACATAAAAATGATCATCTCTTGAATCTTAGGCACACCCTAACATTGGAAGGTGTCTTAGAATATGTGATTAAAAAACAAAGGGAGAAGGCTGTCTGATTATTTCTGCAAATCTGCAACCTGTGAGCACAATATTTAGATAATTATGTGTCTCATTAAAAGTGTTTATTTCTTTCATATTAACAAAATATCTAAGACATTGAAATGTATTGCCAGAGTATTGTACTGTTTGTGAATGTTGCGTCTTTTGATTTGAGGATATGTTAGAGATTTTTTGCCCTTGAATATTTCTTGCTCTCTCTTTTGAATTCTGTTAATTTAATAAGTTATTGGTGCTTACTAAAATGACCATTGATTGGTGGTGTTCTGTTTAGTTATCATGTTAACTAAGTTAACCAAGATAGATAGTTTCATTTGCAATTGTTAAAAATGCAAGAAGACTCCAAATCTCCTTTTTAGGCATCAAAAGAGAAAAGCAGCAAAAATAATTTTCTCACTTTATGAACCCAGAAGCATGTTTCTTAAGTAGAAGCTCCTTGTACTTCATTTCATTCTCACAAAATGGAAATATCTCTGAATTTCTTTTGATATTTCTTTCATATCTTATCAAAAAGGGAAAATGAATCATAAAATTTTCTGCATGGCACTTGTACATGAAAGGAATGAACAGAAGTCCCATGTGGCTCTCTCAAGGGGAAGCTATTATTGTGGTTCTCTAGGTGGTTGCCTGCACTTCAGCAATGGGACACTATCAGGTGAAACGGTTTGGAAGCTGAAAGAGACACAAATAGGTGAAGGAGGCAAAGGAGAGGGAACTGCATCTCTAGCAGAAAGTTGGGAAAGAACACTTTTCTTTTTAGTTTCTGGGTGTCTAAGTATCAATACATGTTCGGACAACCAAAAATTTTTTAAAAAATCAATTGCTAATGCCATAGTGGGCTAGATGCAACTAGTTAATGGAGCCTTTAATAGACCTATAAAAAGAAATTGCATTAGTGAAAAATATTTAAATATTTTTCTCAGAAAATCAAAGAACATGCTCCCATTTTACAAAGCAACTCTCATAGGCATTGTGGTTTACGTGTTGTCACTGATTTCTCTTGAAGGGAAGTGAGATGACAATTCCGTGTATCATCACTCACTTTACTGAGTTTACAGAGTTTGAAAACTAACAATTGTATAATAGTGGAGAAGTTTGAATATTTATCCTATTTTCTTAAGGTAACATTGTGTGGGGAAAAAATAAGGAAGGCATACACAAGCATGCATAGTTGGGACTAGATTTTTCTTTCAGTATTTATCTGACTTTGACACTTTCCATTCCCGATACTGAGTAAAAAGGTGAATATATTCAAATCTAATTGATATGGAAATAAAACTTTCACCCAAAGTCAATATAAGTAATCTTAAATATTTAATACACGAGCACCGCTTTTGTTCATATAGTTTGAATTAGTTCTTATATCCAGAAAGCACTAAAATCTCATATGTATGTGGAGTTTTACATATTGACAAAGACTTCTGTTTAAAAGAAGCAAAGTATACTAGAAGGAGCATTAGCAGATGTTAGGAGATTTCAATTCTGTCAATATCTACCTGTGACCTTGGATAAGTTATTGAACCTCTCTAAGACTCTATTTTTGTTCTATAAAAAGAATGGGGTAAATGGCAATATTTAAGTTCCCTTCACTCAGTAAAATATATTATTTTATATCTATGTCTGTGTATGTGAATATATGTAAAATATACACACTTGACTGTATAAGGAAGTCTGAAATCTGTCTTTAACATTTATTTGTCCGAGTGCTGAGATATGAGAGAACACTATTCATTTAGAACACATGAAACTCCAACATTGTACGTTGCTGGAACTTTAATGTCTGATACTCCTGCTAACTTAATTTCTGAAGTGCCGAGCTTAATTTGCTCTTAAACACTACTCCATTCTCATTTATGCTGATCTGTGCCTATAAACAGTGGAACTTGCTTCCCAGCAAGTATGTCTTTAACAAAATCCCCTAAGTGTAGAAAGAGGGAGTTATTTCATGTTCACATTCGTCACAGCAAGTTGTTGGGTCTTTGCAAATTGCTAATAGGCTCATTAAGCTCCTGCTTGTACAACTACTTCACAAACATGGATTTGATAATTATAACTAAAACTAGATTTCAATTTTTGGTCAATCACCTCCATTGTTCAGTCTTTCAGAGGAACATTTTAAAAAGATGCTTGGTAGAGGAGAGGAAAAGTGGTGATTTGCAGGTTCTTGCCTGGAAGTTTCAGGACATACAGTATGCATAGAAAGTTGGAGGTGCTGTCTGGAGGGTTGGGTCTGCTCTGAATGGGTTAAAGAGAACTACCTGCTTTGAGATTGATTTAAATCAGTAATGGATCATCTCATAAAGCTGCTGTTACTAGATATTAGCCTGCTATCTCCGTCCTCTGATAGCACAGATAAGAAGTGCTTACCGCAGAGAAGGTTCCTAGAGGACAGATATTGTTTCCTGTACCTCAGGGAGTAAAAAGCCATACTGCTGGATCAGTGACTTTTCCTAGCAGCAAGTAAATTCAGGCCTTATCAAGTTACAGCACAAACTGCACTCATGTTTTATTATTCTCATTAGAGATTTAAGGACTAATTCCAGTTGTTAGCGCTTAGCAGTTTAATGTTTTCCATAGATAAGAATTAAGATTCTTCTGGGGGATTTTTTTATTTGCTAAAGCTTGCAAAATATAATGCGGTGATGCACTTACTGTGATGTAATGCGGTAGATTTTCTAAACGTCCTGAATGTTTTTAAGGCATACATTTTAAAAATTTAAATCTAATGACTGAATTTCTCTGACTTGGACCTGCTCTTGTTTCCCTGAAACATGACTTTCTTTGTCTGGGATCCCTAATAGCTCTTCCCTTGGAAATAGGACCAGAGTCTGGACTTGGTACTTCCACAGCTTGCTCTTACTGCTGTGTGTTTTCTCAAAGTAAATTCACTTAATCAAGACTAAGTGTAGAGTCTGACTCAAAGTAAAACCCTGAACAAGACCTGTTTTGTAAATGAGCTTGGCTTTAAACTCTTCCTCTGAAGTGAAATTGACCTTCCTTCCTAACCAGGTGGAGAAAGGCTGTGATTGTCATATCCATTCACAGTTTACAAAGAAACTATAGAGTTTTGAACTTATCCAAACTTATCATCAGCTTGGATACTAATATTAAATCAATGCCTTGGTGACGTTTCAGTAGCATGAGACCACTGTTGCCCTAAGTTACTCTCCCTAATGTTCTCAAAGGGGGAAAATCATGTTTGAATTGGAAAGTTTAATCCAAATTACAAGTGCGTAACATCATTAATGATATTAAAACTCAATGATTAAAGACATCTATGGGGGTTCTGTTTATTGAAATTCTTCTTTTTATGTGAACTCTAGTGTGAAAAGTCTTATATCCCCCCCAACCCTCCCTTCTTATTTTCTTGGGTTTAACTTCAGATATGTCATTGCATGTGGTGTGTGGCTGTATGGTACCTTCAGAGGTGGCTGAATTTCAATAATAGAAAGTATTTCAATAACAGATACTAGAGTGGTCAAGTTTTGGAGTCAGATCATTTAGAAGGAAATGTGCTACAGATAGATGAAAGTCGTTGCCATTATGAGGCATTCATTGATTGACACTCTGATGTCCCTTATTGGAAAAATATTTTCCTGAGGTAAAACAGTTTCAGCAGCATTGCTTAAAAGAATGGTCTGTTTTGTGGTAGGTCAGGAACCCTGAATATGCCTACTAGGTAGGACTGGTCATATTATCATAAAAAAATAGCAGCTATCATTTATTAAGTCCTGGGCACCAAGCTAGATGTCTTATATGCCTCATCTTATATATTAACTGTTTTCAAGGAAATTCTCAATGTGTTTAATTTAGTTTTTCAAATTTTTCAAGACAGGGGGACCTATTTTAATGTTTTGATTATTCCTAGCCTTGCAGGCTTTGTGCCTGTTTATACCCCAGATTGTTTTTCCCTTTTAGCCAGTGATACTCTATCTGCCAGAAAAATTTAACATGCTTGTTCCAGTTAACGTTACTGGGTGCAATCCTCCCTTATACAGGAAATAAATTTATTATGAAGAACTCCCAGTAGAAGCCTTGGAAAACTTACACAGAGCTGTGCTGTGTCCAAAATGCTGTTCAGTAGGTTTTCCAAAGCGCCCAGGTAACAGCTGGTGCAGGCCATGTGCCAGCCCTTACAGCCCATATGCTCTCTTTAGTGCAGTAATTATCTCAACACAAAACTCTGATAGCCTAGTCTACTGGGTCCAGTTTCCCTAGGTTAAATTGACTCAGTGGCTTTGTTAGTAAGTTCCTTTGGCACAGTAAGAACTTCATCAAGAGTTTAAGTATTGGGATAGGCTTCAAAGACCAATATGACTGCTACTTTCAAGACAGGTGGCTTATTAACCCTAAGAGATTCTAGGTGGCAGTTCATTAGGCCACCACCCAGCCCCAGCAATGTAGTGAAAAGTCTGTCGTGATTTCTACCAGAATTCTGGTTTAGGGGTTGGTGGTTAACTCATCTGTTTTGGTAATAGATGAAGAGGCATTTTTGTATTTGAGTTTTAAGGCAGGCACAATTTCTTCTGTGTTTCAGTGGTGGCTTTGATGGTGGAAGGACTGAATTAAGAAATTGTAAGAGAATGATGAAGAAAAGTTAACTGAATCAAAATGTGTATTGGCTTTCTTCTTTGTTGCATCACAGAAATAACTTATCTCTTATTTTACGTTTATTGTGGTCTCTGAGATGTTAAACGTATAGAATTCATATGTTGGAGGCTTGGAATCCATCTGTTTCTTCCTTCCATTTTTGCTGGCTAGTTTCCTTCTTTCCTATCTACCCCCTCCCTGCTTTTTCTTTTCCTTTTTTTCCCTATGAAAAACACAAATATCCAAAGGTTCAGTTGCAATAAAACTATATTTGCAAACCTGCAGTTAGATTACAGATAAAGCTCCTCATAAATGGAGTGGCAGTGATCTTGAAAGATGTTACCTGGTATGGGTTCGTGGAATTCAGCCACAGATGTTTGAGATTGGATGAAGATGGTATGGTATGGTATTGTTATTTCAACTTCCTTTTTGTCTGCTGTTCTTATGGAATGTAGCATTAGAATGATGACTAGATTTGTCCTGACATGATTGATGTCAGGCTCAAGTTTAAACTGCACTTCTTATCTAGTCATAAAATAATACCAGGCTCATAATCTTAGCAAGAAAGTGGGGCTGTTAGATCTTTTGGACACACTCAGCCTTCAGTGTACGAATATAGTCTACTAAGACTGTGGGTGTAGGAGGAATGGCTGCTTCTACAGTGCACTTCCATGGGGGCTAGTTTCAGATATCCTTGAGAGGAGGGATGGCATGATGCCCCATTTTAGTCGTTAAGGGGCATACAATCATTAGAATATCACAGTTGTTTCTGAAAACAAAGAAGGGTTCCAGAAAGGCCTGTCTGCTTTGTCAATGTGCTTTCCTTGCTTATGTTGAAATGGAATTCTGAGGTAGAGAGGAATGCACTGAAATAAATGAAATATAAGTTCCAAGAGGCACTGGGTCATACTTTATAGTACTGTGTAATCCCATGGTACCATGAGATTCTGATCATCTGACTTTCATTTTTGCCTCAGACAGCATAATCTGGTTCTAGCTAGACCTTGCCAATCTTTTCCATTACTATAATTTCAGATATTATAATTGTGACAGGCACATAGTTGATGCCCTGTAAATATTTGCCAAATGAACGAATAAAGGATTGGATTCTTTTTTTTTTTTTTTCCTAAATGGAAATGACTCGAGCTACAATAGCAAGGGTACAACCTGAATGAGTGCTGGGGAGAGGGAATGAGGTCCTGACCTTTGGGACATTCATGTAGGTGAGGAGATCTGAATTTTCTTGATGATGATTCCTAGTTTAAAGGGTCGTAGGGGAATCCAGGGTGCCCAAAGCTCTTTCTAGTACTCTACTCCAAGGGTAGAAACCAAATCAGGACTGATTTATTTAAAGTTGGACTTTAGGTTGAAATCGGTTTACTAACAAAATAATGGCACATTATTGTTTTCCACTTAATAAAGCAAATTATAAACTCAAAGAGCTTCTGTAGAAAATCATAACTAGTTCATAAAAGCCCAAGCATGGACCTGTGTTATTTAGTTTTCAACTACAGGTAGTTATACTTCTAAAGTCATTATTTATATGTTGTCAGGAGTACTCACCAAATTTATTGACTTGTACATTATTCTTTGCAAATAAGTTCTGGCTGCTCTCTGCATATTATAATTAAAACGACAGGGACTTTAATCATTTATGAAATTTTAAACTACATACTGAATATAAATGTATCATTCAATGTGATAGAATGAATTAAATTCATCACTGTCAAATAACTGTATAAAAGATGAAATATCTCTCATCCCACATCATTAACTTATATATATATAAAAGAGTCAGATTTGCAAGCATTGTAATAATGCTTTCATGGTCTTTTAAAGACACTTTCAAAACTGAGACATTTGGTATAAACAAGAAGAATGCTTTTTACCAAAGTGTTGATTTCTGATTTTATTTTTATTTGAATTTTGCGATGAAAAGTGACTTTTGCCTAAGTAGAATCAAATAGCCAATATTAAAACTCTTTTATATGAGCATTAAGCATTTTTTATCACCATGATATAAATATGAGTACACAAAAATAGAGTTTGGTAATGCAGATCATTAAGGCAAAAATGCTTGTTGTCGGTTGAAAGAGTACCATGGCACAGGAAGGTAACTGAAATATTTATGTGGAGTAGGTAAGTAGCTGACATTTGATCAGTTCTCAACCTTTTGTGTAGGTCTAGACACAATGTCAACATCCAGATTTCAAAGAAAATAAGACAGATTTGAAAAACATTTCCGATAATCATTTTCATTTTCTAGTTTGCTATAATCAAATTACTATTTTAGCTGATAGCTATACTTATTAAAGGCTGTAGAATTCAGTTGAAATGAATTTTACTAAATAATTTTATATCAAAACTCCCTTTTAAAAGCATTTTTATTGGTGCATAATAATTATGCATATTACTGGGATTTATCGCAGCATATTAGCACATGCACATAGCATAATTCAGTCCTTTTCATTCCCAATACCTTTTCTTGCCTTCCCCTCCTCTTTCCACATGATCTGCTTCTTCTACTCTGCTGGTCTCCCTTCTATTCCCATGAGATCCCTTTTTTCCCTTTTTCTCTGTAACATCCACAAGTGAGAGAAAACATATGACCCTTGGCTGAGTCTGACTTATTTTGCTTAACATGATTTTATAGCTCCACCCATTTTCCTGCAAATAACATAATTCCATTCTTTTTTATGGCTGAATAAACTTCCATTGCTTGTATATATCACATTTTCTTTGTCTGTTCATCTGTTGTCGGACACCTAGGCTGGTTCTATAAGTTGGCTATTGTGATTCCCCTGGTATAAACATGGGTATGCAAGTATCATTATAGTATGCTGACTTCAATTCTTCAAAACTGCGTTTAAAATGTGAAAATCTCTACTTGTCATGAATTGGTTATTTCAGGAAAATATATGCCATAGGTTTCTAACCTTTCTCCACACTTCATCTTTTCAAGTTTCTATTATTTTATCTGTTTCTCTTCTTGGGCAGGGCATTCATTAATTTATTGACTTATTTATTTACTAAATAAACTTTTATTAAGTCAGGCAAAAGGTAGGAGGAAGGTATACTCAGCTAGGAACAAGATGAGAATCTGAGTCCCTCCTTTTAAGCAAGGACTATAATGAGGACTGGACAAGTCTTGATAAAAATCTGAAATAGGCAGCGCTGCAATAAGCGGTATGAACTAATTCTAATTTGGGGGAAATTACAAATTAATTAAAACACTTAGAACATCTTTCCACATCTCAATTGGTATAATCAGGCTCATAGTCCTACAGCCTCATTCAATTTTTCCTATCAAATGTAAGGACACAGCACATGAATGAAGGAAGTCTCTGCATGGTGTTCCAGGACACACAATGTGTTTTCATGTAAACTAAATGGGAAGGGAATCTCAAGCCAAGACAAGATGTTACTGTGGAAACCAATCTGTGAGTCTGCAGAGTGATCAACATCAGTGATATCATTTTGTCTTGTCAAGAATTTTTAGACTGCTTCTTGTAGGAGTATAGTTAATGGCACTAAATTCTTTCTATTCTCTGTCCTATTGAGTTCTCATCAAATAACAAAAACCAAAAAAAAAAAAATGCAATTTAGAATTTCATATATTTTACATTAGCTACATTGTAGCTTATTGACCTATAGTTACTTGAAAAAAATATTTTTTAAGTAAACATTATTTTGGGGAGAGGAATAGAGGGAAGAAATATGTATATGACCTGGGAATGCATAATAAAAAGACATATCTATTGATTAACAGGCCCTGTTCTGACACAGCTTGTTAAAAGCAATCAGTAAACTTGGTGTTTTTTATGATATTATTTCTATTTTAGTCAACAAGTTTGAATAACAACAAAACTATCAAAATGAGAGTAATAATTAAAAACACACACACACCCAAACAAAACCCAGAACTTAGACTTAATAATTTAAAGAAGTATTTTAGATTAAAAAATTTGTTATAAAAGATACTTTTATGGTAGAATGCACTATATACACTATTTTCCCCAACACATGGATTCTTATGGATGAAAACTTTTCTATATGCATTTTGCCTGACTTTAAAAATGGCATTACTACTTCCTACAAGGAAGTTTAAGTACCTTCTGGTGTGTGTATACACACACACACACACACACACATTTAATTTAATTTGTGTTTATTTTCACAAAACATTATTTCCTCATTAGTCGGCTTTAGGAATGTTTTAGAAATACTTTTATTTTATTTATTTATTTTTATGTGGTGCTGAGGATTGAACCCAGTGCCTCACACATGCTAGGCAAGTGCTCTACCACTGAGCTACAAATACAGCCCCAGCCGTAGAAATATCTAATAGACAGGCTCTAATACTTACATCATCATTAAGAACCTGATGTGAAAATTATCAGTCTGTTTGAAGGCACAAAGCCTTGTTGAAATGCTTTCCCAAGATTTCTAACAGGGTCCGGTCCAGCTACATTATAGACTGGTAACTACATATGGTGGTAGTTGGCTCAAGATAAGAAAAAACAAAAAACAAAAACCAGAAAAACTTGGAATTCAAGCATCCCTTTCTAATAGCTTTATGATAGGACTCTTTATATTGAGAGATTTTATTAGGCTTGAAATACAATTTTCACAAACTTGTCACAGAATTGGAGTAAAGTGCATTTGTTGAGCCCTTTATCTTCTTTCCCCCTGCTTCTCAATATTGTTTCAGAATACAAGGTGAAACTGTATTCCTTGGTGTGCAGTTTAAAGTCAAGAGCAGCAATATTTAGCACATGCTTGGGCAACCTTGTTTGAAATCCATGCCGCCCCTCTCTGGTGTTCTGATGTGCCTTTGGGGGATGCTTGCCTGTTTGTAGTTTGTTTTCTTTTGTTTAAGGTTTCAGCTACTGCATTGACTAATGATTATATAGCAGTAAACTCTCGTCCCTGCTAAATTCAGTAGTGATGCCTCAAAAGCATTTTTCCCTTGTGTGACATAAAACAATAAAAGAACTAGACAAACCCCTTTTGAGGAAGAATAATCCTTTGTTTAAAGAAAAGAAAAGGCATCTCCTTGGTGCTGGAGGGTAGAGAATTCAAATCAAAGGCTTAGCTAATTGATAAAATATAAAACAAGTGTTAATCTGAAAATGATTTGCAGTCATTGTTGAAATTCATTAATACTATAATATTTTTATCTGTGCATGCCCCTTTATGCTATCAACTGCACAGTGTTTATTTAGCACATTATGACTTGATTGACACCTTCTGCTCTTGGATATAAAGTATAAATAATTAGTCTGTTCTTTACAATGCTGTTACCAGCATAATTTATCAATACAATTTTGGCAGGACAGTTTTATTTTATTTCTCTAAAGATAGCTAAGTGTAACATTTCCCCCTGCATTTGTTCTTTAATAAAAATTAAAACAGCCCATTCTGAAATATTATGTATATTACAAATTTGACCAAAACATTAAGGCAACCAATAGATTTACATAATTCATATTCTTAGCCCTTAGCTTCACCAATGCCAAGTCCAAAGAATTTGAACATGCTATTTAATTGTTCTCTCTGCAATTTTTTTAATGAGACTTGTGGCCATGATTTCAAGTGATAAATTCTTCTTGATTTGCCTCCAGTTGTCACTGGCCAAACCTTAGGGAATGAAAGATTAGTTACGGTTGCAAAAGACTTATTATTTTAAACTGGAGAATTTTTAATGTTCTTAACCCAATTAAGTATAGAGTGAAGAATCTATCAATATTGTTGTCAGTTTATTAGAGAAAAAAATCTTTCAAATTTTAATTTAGCTGAGGATGATGTTCAATTCCTGCCTTTTTAACTTAGAATAAAATGAAATTGTATTAAATTAGAGTTGACTCTGGTGCCTAAATGTCGCATCACTAACAGGAAAATTGCCTTGTGATTTAAATGAAGATTTCAATCGATGAGCAGAGTTTCAGCCCTCATCCAATTTTTAATAGCATTTGTCTTTTATCACCCAAGTGCTTCAATAATGTAAGCAAGCTGTACAACACTATGCATATGCTTGGTCCTATCGTGAGACTATTTGTGTATTGAAAACTCAGCTTTTTAACCCCAAATTTCAAAACTCCAAGAGAAAAAAAGTTTTCTTGTTAAGTTTAAGTAACAAGTGTAAGAGATCACATCCAGGCCACAAAATTGTCCAAGTTGGCCCCAAACACAGGTGCTCCCAGTTTGAACATTGTGTCTGGCTTTTCAGCAGAGAAACTAAATGAAAGCAACTTCAAACACAGGTGCAAAATTCCGCATCTGTGAGGGACAGCCTGAAACCATGGCTTTCTCCTGACCGTTTTCGGCTTGTAAACCTCATCCTCCATGGAGCACCTGTGTCAGAACCAATCAGGGACATGTATAAATGTTATCAACACCTACGCATCATTACTTATTCATCAACATCAGCACCAAATATTGTTGTAAACATGTATGGGTGTTTTTCTTTTTTTCCTATGAAGCTGCTCTTTCCTGATGCTTATGTCCATTTGTCTGATGGCCCATGAGATGTAAAATACCCAGATAAGAAAATTCAGAATACTTCAGACTTGAAACCTTAAAATCATCTGTGCTTGTATCACTTTTTAATCCTATGTCTAATTCCTTCTGTGGGGAAAATGGAAAGCACACAAAAGCTTCAAACACATTCATTGCCTGAAGGTCCAATTGTAGCAATTCCATACTTTGGGGTGTACTTTTGTGCAGCCACCCCCTCCCTGGTAGTCTTGCCTTCTCACTGTTTGATTAGCACTCAAAGTACCTACATTGAAGATGTACAAGATATAAGATTTTGTTTTGCAATAGCAGTAGCTTGCAGCAGAAGCAGCAGGATCTGGCTTTCTGGCAAACTCCACAGGCATTTGGGTTGGTGGCTTTGTATTTGCCTCTGGGCCTTTCCTACACAGGGCTGAGGAGGGGCCATCCGGCTGTCAGAAGCTTTGGAAGCCATTTCTTCTTTGACAATTTAAATTTATGTGGTTTTTAATTGTCTGTAAACAAAGCCTTTTAAATCTAGTACTAAATCTCCACTCGAGGTCAGCTGGCATCCAAAGGGATGGTTGCTGATTTAGTCCTGTCTGCTTTTCTTTTCCTAAAAAATGATTTTTTAAAAAAAGGACAAAACTGTTTATTGTCCTCCAATAGAGATACACAAAACACACAAATCACTTGGCCCCTCCCCCCCACTTTGAATGAATAGATAAAAATCCATCTGTTTTTTATGTACATGTTTCAAGGGCCAAATTTGTGTCCTTTGTAAAAAAAAAAAAAATGGTTTCCACCATACAAAAATTTTCTACCAAGCAGCTAGGAGAATTGACCACCCCTTGGGTTTTAAGAAACTGATGGTTATAGTTGAGAAACTTTCAGAATAGTTTAGTTTTTGGCTCTAAATGATCATTAGATATAGATCATTTATACTGTGAATAATTAAGAGCTGGTGATGTAATACAATAAATATTTACTGGTTATCATGGTTCACAGATTATTCATTACATAACTTTATAAAATAAAAAATGTTACAAAATTTGAGAAGGGTGGAGTAGTACAAATGTTTGGTTTTCTATAGATAGTATATATTTGATACTAAGCTTTCAAAAACACAATTGAAGACTCAGACAGACAAGGGACCGGCTGTAGTTCCCGCCTCCCGTAGGCTCCAGGGAACTCTGGGCACACTGCTCGCAGCCTGGTGGCCCCGCTGAGGCTGCATCACGCCTGCGCACTCGGCATTGCTGCGCTGCCACTTCTCAGAAGCCAAGCTCTCCCTCGGCCACAATGAGAAAGAAATGGACTCTTGGAAGGAAAGACGTAGATCTTAGGGGGGAAAAGGAACGGAGAACCCACAGTCACTGTGATAAAATAAATGCTGTCACTGCTGAGGAAATTGAACCCAAACCCCGGAATGAGATTCCTTTTTAAAGCAGTGCTGGTTCAGTGAGGGGAGGGAGAAAGAGTTTAGAACATTTTTTCCTATGAGCCTTCTGTCCGCTTTGAAAAAGAACCATAAAGCATCTCCCAAAATCCTTTTGTTGTTTTTTCCTAAATATATCTGCATATGTGGATTGTTACTGCATAAGAATTCTTCTTCTTTTTTTTTTTTTTTTTTAATCAGTCTTGCTAAATAAGGACCTGCCTGTGTTTTTAGAAGAGAGTGAACCGTTTCTTGACTTGCTAAATATATGAACTTAGACAAATTACTTAACTTTTATGGTCTTTTTTAAAAAAACTCATTTGTAAACTCTAACAGGTAGAGATGAAGTCTGGATTAAAATAAGATATTTTAAGACACAATATTTCACACTACCTAAAACATTTACATCAAACACATTGTAGACCAAGGAACAATTTGAGAATAATGATTTAAAAAAAAAAAAAAACCCAATAAGAAAAATCTTCAGAGGGTGAACAACTAAAATATAAAACCATGAGAATTAAGTTAGAACTTGAAAAAGGGATTAAAATTAAAACTTCATAATGTGACATATTTAAAGTAAATGAAATCTGGTGTTTTAGAAATAATTCATTATGCCAGGCACAGTGGCATAGGTCTGTAATCCCAGCAGCTCTGGAGGCTGAGGCAGGAGGATTGTGAGTTCAAAACCGGCCTCAGCAACTTAGAGAGGCCCTGTCTCTAAATAAAATATTTTTAAAAGGCTGGGGATGTGGCTTAGTGGTTAAGTTTCCTTGGGTTTAATCCTGGTACCAAAAAGGAAAAAAGAAAAAAAAATAGTTGATTATGGAAAGAAGATGTTTGAAATGGAATAGATTGTCCTCCTGATGCAGGAATGAAAAAATTTGAAGCATGAAACTTTGAGAATTGTGATGAACAGAAACTGGAAGGTTGAGCAAAATTGGTTGCCCTGAGGTAGAGGGCAGTGGGCAATGGTCCCTACTAACACAGCTCCTACAAGAAGAATGCTGTGGGGAGGTCACACATCTCTGCCATACATTCTTCCCACCAGTCAGTCAGGCCATGCTGATGCTTTAGCAGATCCATATCCTGGTTCAGCTGACTTTGAAAATTCAAGTACTAAAACTGTTCTACAATAAAGTGACCCTTGTTGGAATTTCAAATCCATTCAGATGAAAATGTTCCTATGCCCTTATCAGGATTTTAATTGCGAATTCATCCATCCATCCATCCATCCATCCATTCATTCAAATGTTATTGTTTGCTAAGTGCCAGCCGCTGTGCTAGACTCAGGATGAAAAAAGTGAACTACAAGACATGTTTCCTGTCCTCTAGAGGACACAGTTACTTGAAGTGTCTCACTTAATTTTGTTAGCATCCCTCCACAGTAACTTGGGGGATCTAGGGCTTCTTATTGATCAGTCTGCATCCAGCATAAGGCTGTAGCAAAATAAGCTCACTCAGTGTTTCTCATTAGAAAATTTGTTTTAAATTTTAATATCAGGTATGCCATTTCTAGATCCTGCCAGGAAGTAGCTGGATCAGGTCAAATGGGATTTGTTTTCGTCAGCTTTTTGTTGTTGTGACCAAATTACCCAACAAGAACAACTTGGACTGGGAAAAGTATATCTAGGACCTATGGTTTCAGAGGTCTCAGTCCATAGACAGTTAACTTTTTTTTGCTCTGAGCCTGAGTGAGGCAATGCATCATGGGAGAAGGGCCCAGGAAAGAGAGCTACTCAACTTATCATAGGATCAGGAAGCAAAGTTTGGGGGCAAGGAAGAGGCCTCAGGGAAGATGCAGACTTCCAAGGCATATTCTCAGTGACCCACCTCCTTCAGCCACATCCCACCTGCCTACTGTCATCACCCAGTCAGTCCTCTCAAACTCAGATGGAGTGATTAGGTTTCATCTCTAAAATCCAATCATTTCACCTCTGAACATTCCTTCATTAATACAGGAGCTTCTGAGGAATGCCTCACATTCAAACCAAAACAGGGTTAATCTGAGGTCTGAAAGTCAGATTTGGAAACAGGATAGCAAAACTAAATATCCAGACAGTAAATATTAAAGATGAAGTAAATTAGTGGATGGATTGATGGACAAATGGAGCATAAAATATGAAATTTGGGTTCTTGATCAGTCTTTTATCTGATTGTAATCTTTCTGTCTTTATCTTATTGTAGTCTATTTAGGGGATAATAAATAATAACTATTACATAATGGATGTTTACTATATGTAGATGATGTAAGTTCACCTCGGCTTAGCTCATACTCGGGGGTAAGTGGCGCAGTGTCCAGACTCAGAGCAGAGTCCAAACGTAAAGACGCAGACTCCAAGAGTTGGGTGGAAGCAGACTATTTGTGAACTGTCTGCAGACTCGTTTATTGTGGGATTGTCTTGTCTCTAAATAGCTAATCAAGTTTATTACCTGTTTGCCCTTATGTTAATTAGGCATGGTTTGTAACCATGTCCAGTCATGTAACATATAGATATGCTAAGTAGGGATTGTATCTTATCCAATCATGCTTTCACTAACACCTTTGCTTGGTGTCCAATCTGGATCCCTCAAGGTTTCCCTGGTAACCCTGGTTATGCTGATTATGGGGAGGTGGTCTTTGCTCCACTGGCCAGCTGGAGTGGAAAGCTCCTTCCTGCAGGTGTGCCTGTCAGGCCTGTCTGAGTGTAGGTTTCCCTTACACACTGGAGACATTCACAGCTGCCAGCCAAGTACCAGGAGCCTCTCCTACATGTAGGTATTGTGCTAAATTTACCTAATTTATCTCACCTTGAAAAGATGGATATATCACCATTTACAAATAAGAAAATTGAGGCACAGGGAGGTGAAGCAAATCCTTTAAGACCATGGAATGGTAAAGGCTGTGATTCATATCTAGGAATCTGTCTCCAGAGCTGACATTCTTAACTTTTTTTTTTTTTTTTTTGGTCTCCTTCAAACATTCTGCCTCTGGTCAATTTTAGTTGCAAACTGATTTTCTTCTATTGTGTTCTCTCTTTTGGATTCTCTCTATTGGATTCTCTCTTAACTTTTTCTCATAGAACATTCTAAGTAATCAAAAGCAGAGAGCATAGTATAACAAACCCCATGCATGCATTAATCTTGGGTTCTCTTTACTTTCACCGGATGTTCCAATCTATCGTATTCAAGTCTTACCAATAATCCTTAATTTCTTTCTCCTGGCTTGATTTGACTATTTGATGGTGGTGTTGATACTTCAACAGCCACAGTGCTTTAGAAGGGATGGTCTAAGGATTTTTTGATGATATTTTAACCATTTCTAAGCCCGAAATTTTCAGTTATGTGAAACTAGCTTAATTCTGTAGTACCAAATACAAATTGATCAGTGTGTTAATTGCAAAAGGCAAACACTTGATAAATCCTTTTCAGTGAATTGGGGTGACATGTTGAAAACCTTGTGACAAAGGGAAAAAAGATATGGGTATGTTTTTGTTTTGTCATGGAGATAGAGGAATTTGTACTTTTTTTGTACCAGGGAATTTAAAAAAAATAATTTTTCTTATTTTGGGGAGACAAGGTTGTTCATCACTGATTTCTATAGAATGAAGATTCCTGGGGAGACAATTGTTCATGGCAGCTCTTGTTAAAATGTTGACAAAGAAGCCAGGTGTGATTGCATATTACCTGTAATCCCAGGAACAGGGCGGCTGAGGCATGAGGATCGTGAGTTCAAAGCCAGCAACTTATTGAGGCCTTAGGAAATTTAGGGAAACCCTGTCTCAAAATAAACAAAAAGGACTGGGTGTGCTCAGAGGTTAAGTGCCTCTGGGTTCAATCCCCAGCACAAAAAAAAAAAAAAAAAAAAAAGGTTGACAAAGAAAAGTCAAGGAGGGTTCTACTAGACTTAGATTAAGAGGCACATGTTGGCAGGGGCCAACATGGGCAGAATGCCAGCAGGCAGGAACTTGCCTTTCCTTTGACTAGCCATTTCTCTTTTCTACTTTGTGTTGGAGCTGTCTGAAGCTTGGTGCTTCCTTGGGTTCCTTCTGAATTTTAGTTCTCTTCGGTCTCTCTCCCTTGCCTCTGGAAATCTTACCTGCTCTGATGGGCTAAATTAGCCAATGTATGGAGTTGACGCTTAAATGTTTAATTCTACCCTGCTTCTCCCTCATCTCCAGACACATTAATCCAACTGCCTATTGGAAATTGCCACTTGGATGTCTCACATTTTCTTCAAACCTAAGATGCTGAAATAGAATTCATCATCTTCCCATTAACCACTCCTCTCACCATTTTTTTTCTAAGACACGAAATGACATGGCCCAATTGCCTCAGCCCCAAACCTGGGCTCCTCATCGTCTCTTCCTCTTCACTAGCCATTAATCACCAAGTCCTGTTGAATCAGCTTCCTAAATATATCTCCAATCTGTCTCCTCTCTCCTGCTTCACTACTGCACACCAGGCCCCTGTCACCTCTAGGCTGGAGTGCTGTAAAAGTCTCCTAATTACATCCTTTCTCTAGTCTTGTTTCCTTCTAATTCATCTTCCTCCTTCCCACCAAAGTGGTTCCTCTGAAATGCAGAACTGCCTGTATGTGGCTAGTTTAAAACTCTTCAAAGAATGTACATTACCTAAAGTTCAAACTTTGAGCTTAGCAAACTTCTCTGTTAGCTTCCTTCTCTATGTCCCCTTGCACCCTGAATTTCAGGGCACATGGTTCACAGGACACATAGATGGTTTCCTATCTTTGTGCTTTTGCTCCTAATCTTCCTTCTATAAAGAAGCTTTATCTCCTTCTCCTTCCCCAGGTTCCCACCAATGGCAGCCTACCGATTCTTCAAGACTCTCCAGACTCAGCTCCTTGGACGCACTCTTCACTCCTGCCAGAAAAGAATTGACTATGCACTCACTTGGGTTTCTATTGTATCCACTAGAATCTAAAACATCTAGCTTTTTATTTCCCTCACACTTTAATATATCAGTACCTCTTTATGGACACTTATTTTGTTCCCTCGATATCTACCACCAGTTTTGGGCATATAGTATGTCAAATGTATTTTGTTATTTGCTTGATTGCATGACTGATAGAATACCTAAATGTCCATCCCTGAAGAATTTTTTCTTGTTACCCTGACTAGGTTCTTGTATTTTGTTTCTTTTTCACTATTCTGAGTCTTTCCTTTGTCTTCACTGCTAAATGCTATTAATGGAATTAACACTTTTATGAGTAATTGTCTTGTTTTATATTGTTCCCTGTCTGTTCCAAGCTCCACAGATTTATTTACTACAGTTTGTTACATAGCTAACACCTAAATGATGTTAGGATCGAAATTGAATTCTATAACACTTAAAGGGTTTTTTCTATCATCATCTTTAAAACACTTCCTTTCACTTTACTTAGGCACCAGCACCTCTTGCTCATAGCAATAAATATATGTAGAGAAATAACCTCTGTCACTTTTAATTTGGTAATCTGATTTGGTTCCTTTAGAGACTTTTACTAGGAGCTAACCGATAAGAAAGGTAGACTTGGTAGATTTGACTGTTTCAGGTGGTATCTTCTCTGTCCTTACTCTGAAAACTTTATTTCAGGTGGTATCTTCTCTGTCCTTACTCTGAAAACTTTATTCAGAATGAATGGAGAACTTTTTCCAGGCATGTGCTAGATTGGACTAGGATGATGAGTTAGCAGAGCTGCTAACCTGAAGAAGTTTAAAACACTGAGGAAGATAAGACAGTTGCACAGTTGTGACCTAATGATTGGATAAATGCCAGAAGAAATACAGGAATTGCTGTCAGAAAACAGAGACTTACTTCCAGGAAGTAAATTTAAGGAAAACTTCATGGAAGAAGGGGCTTTTAAACTAGGCTTTGGAAATTGAGTAGGATTTCAACCAGTAGACTTGGGGAGGACATTGCATACCAAAGGACTTAGGTGGTGAATTGAGGTGGTGAAAATTACATGTTGTATAAGGAGCAGGGGTCCAGAAGGCACAGAAAGCAGGGGAATCTTCTAGAGGATGCTAATAACTGGATTAATACCCTATGTACATGTATGATTATGCAAATGGTGTAACTCTACTTCATGTACAACCAGAGAAGCAATTGTACTCCGATCATGTATGATGAATCAAAATAAATTTTTTATAAAAGCAAAAAAATAGTCATATAAGAAAGCTTTTGAGTACTTCATCAACAACAGAGGCTCATGGAAGGCTCCCAATCAAGCAATGAATCTTCTTTTCTTCTGCTGTTATCTACCCACAGTATATCATCTTCTTCTTACCTTTTATGCTTTACATTTGCAAAGAAATCTTCATATCACTTCTGTTTGGAGACCTTCTTCTCTAACCACTTTAAAATAATGCTCTTTTCTTCTCCTTAGTCAATCTTTTGGCACAGTGTTTTGTTATTTGAACTTCAGTCGCACAATTATGTTGTTGTTCCTTTGGGACACAGTTATTAGAAACTAACTGATATAGAGTATAGATTGCTCTGTAGGCATACTCACTGTAATAGAGGAGTCTTATCAAAACCTAGCTCTTTATCAGTCATTTGATTTAATTATTATAATCTCCACTTACTATCTATTATGTCATATTAATGATGCACACCTAGAAATATTCTCTTGGGAATATCACATTCCTTTTTTTTAAACCTTACTCTTTTTAAATTCAAAGACTCAGGTTTCACTTACTCATATGGGGTGTAGTGTGCATCCTGTCAGACAGACATATTAAGGCACTTCTCCCAGTTTGTGTCTTGCTGTTTCACCTATCTTAAGGGAGATTTTTATAACAGCTTCATTTAGGTATGACTTGTATGTCACAGATCCACCCATTTCAGTTGTTCAATTCAATGGATTTTAGCATACTTCTTTAATTGTATCGCCATCGCTACAAAATAATTCTATAATATTTCCCCTTATTTTAAAAAGAAACCTGTACCTAATCACCATTATTCCCTCTTCCCACTCAAAGGTCTAGACAGCCATTAGTCTACTTAGACTCTCTGCTATTTGCCTTTTTGAGGAATTTGATATAAATGGAATTATATAATATGTAATTTTTGGTAACAATGTTTTACTTAGTATAATTCTTTTTTTAGGTTTACCTGGGTTATGTCACCAGTACTTTTTTCCTTTTTTATTGCTAGTATCCATTATATGTATAAATGGCTTTTTGTTTATTCATTTGCTGGTTGATGTGTATTTGGGTCATTTCTATTTTTTGGCTATTGTGAATAATAGAACATTTGTGTACAAGTTTTCCTATAAACATATTATTGCTTATTTGGTTTAGATTCCTAGGAATGGAATTGTTGAGTGGCATGATACATTCATGTTTAACCTTTAAAGAAAGTCCCAAGATGTTTTCTTAATTAGCTGCACCAATCTGACATTTCTTCTAGAAGAATTTGAGGGCTTCAGTCTCTTTGCTTTTTTCTTTCTTTCTTTCTTTCTTTCTTTCTTTCTTTCTTTCTTTCTTTCTTTCTTTCTTTCTTTTTCTTCTTCTTTTTTTTTTTTTTTTGTACCAGGGATTGAACCCAGGGGCACTTACTACTGAGACACATCCCATCCACAGCCCTTTTTTATTTCTTTTCCTTTTTTTTTTTTTTTTTTAATTTTGTGACAGGGTCTTGCCAAGTTGCTGAGGCTGGCTTTGAACTTGTGATCCTCCTGCCTCAGGCTTCTGAGTCACAGATTACAGGCATGTGCCACTGTGCCCAGCATTCTTGTCAACACTTGTTTTAGTCTCTCTTTTTTATTGTAGTCATTTTAGTGGGTATGATGATATTGTGTTTTTGTTAAATTTTTATTTGTCTATTTATTTTGTGGTACTGGGGATTGAACCTAGGGGTGCTCTACCACTGAGCTATATCCCCAGTCCTTTTAAAAAAATTTTAAAAAATTTTTAGTTCATTATAGTTATACATAATAGTGGGGTTATATTCATAAATGCATATAACATAGTCTGATCCATTTCAATCCCCAGAATTCCCTCTTTCCCTCCTCTTCTCCGTTTCCCTGATCCCCTTCCTCTACTTGTCATTGTGGTTTTGCTTATGCTTTGCATTTCCTTAATGACTAGTAATATTAAGGATCTTTTCATGTACTTATTGGCTATCTGCATATTCTATTGATAAATGCTTATCTAATCCTTTTTTTTTATTGACTTATTTGGTTTTATACTGACTTGTAAGAGTTTTATATGAACTCTGAGTACAAGTCCTTTTTCAGATAAATTATTTGCAAATATTTTCTTCTGTGGATTGTCTTTTCACTTCCTTGAAGAGTTCAGAAAAACTTCACTGTGTCTTTTTGAAGCTGAAACTTTTTGCATTTTGACAGGATCTGATTTATCAATTTATAATTTATTGCTGCATTTTCAGGTTTCACCCACTTTTTTAATTTTAATTTTTTAAGTTTAGATTCATTGTACGCAAATGGGGTCCAACTTTCGTTTCTCTGGTTGTACACGAAGTGGAGTCACACTGTTTGTGTAATCATACATGTACATATTGTAATGATGTTTTTCTCATTCTATTAGCTTTCCTTCCCCCCTACCCCACCCCACCCCTCATTTTCCTTTATACAATCCATCCTTCCTCGATCTTGCCTCCCCCTCTCCCCATTATGTATCATCATCCACTTATCAGAGAAATCATTTGGTCTTTGGATTTGGGGGATTGACTTATTTCACTTAGCAAGATAGTCTCCATTTACCTGCAAATGCCATAATTTTATTATTCTTTATGACTGAATAATTTTCCATTGTGTATATATACCATAGTTTCCTTATCCATTCATCTATTGAAGGGCATATAGGTTGGTCTACAATGTAGCTAATGTGAATTGAGCTCCTATAAACATTGATGTAGCTGAAGATACACTCATACATTGCTGGTGGAGTTGCAAATTGGTGCAGCCACTCGGAAAGCAGTATGGAGATTCCTTAGAAAACTTGGAATGGAAGCACCATTTGACCCAGCTATCCCACTCCTAGGCCTATACCCAAAGGACTTAAAATCAGCATACAACAGTGACTTATCCACTTTTTTTTTTTTTTTTGAGAGGTGGATCAGGCTTGTGAAAACTATACTTGCTTTATTTATGATTATATAAAAGATTTATCAATTTAATTGCAAAGTGGTTGGCCTTCTTTCCCCCTAAAGCATCAGTTATTTCACTGTGGATTTCCTGAAATCACAGAAATGCATTTCTGCCTTGGAGGTTCACTGTACCATAAACTTCTTTTTTTCTTCCACTACACTGTCCTTACCCTGGAAGTAGAAAAAACAAACAAACAACAACAACAACAACAAAACCCAAAAAACTCTATCCTTAGAGATTCATGGCACATCATCTGACCAGCTCCTGAGGGATTCTAGGGTGTCATGGACAGGATAGGATATTCAACAATAATCTAGGCATCCATATTAATTATCCAAATCTGCTTTCCCTGACTTTGTTCAGGTCTCCAGAATTCAAAACAGCAGAATTAAGTTATGAAAGATCCTGGGTTAGGAATCAGAAGAACTGGTTTCTAGTCCTGAATCTGCATCTCACCTCCTTTTGGATTTTGACCAAATTACTTTATCTCACTGTCATCTAAACTTTCTTGTTTAGAAAACGAGGTTTTTGATGTTTTCTTTTAGGGTGGTGGTTTTTGGCAGGAGGGAGGTATTCCCCAACCTCCATTCTTCTCCCCACCCTCTACCTACGCTGTCAGTAGTACTGAGGGAAAGTAATCCTGATTAAAACACAATTTTTATTAGTACTTTGTCAGAAAATTCCCATGTCTTGTTTTATCCAAATCCTTCCTTCCTTCCAAAGCTCAGGTACACAGTAGAGCCTTCTTTGTCCAAACTAATTCATATGGAATTTTTTAACTTTCAGAATTCCTATGGTACTTATTATAACATTAATAAGTAGAGCATAACAAAAATAAAAATGTAAACAATGTCCATAACCAATGTATCTTTTAAAAGAATAATAATTTGTAAAATTTTAATTTTCAAATTAAATTTGAAATTAATTTTCAAATTAATTTTATAATGTTTATAATGTTTATAAACATTCTTTATATCAGTTTTTCTCCTTTTTAAAATATCAATACATTTTACTTTTGAGCTTTATAATATAATGTTATGGGATACATGTGTACACTACTATATGACTACTATAGTAGTTTAAATTATCTATCATCTCATATAGTTACTTTTCTGCATGTGAAAAGAACAGCTAAAATCTATTTATTAAAAAAAACACCTGATGCAATGCAGTTTTATTAATTTTGGTTCTCATGTTGTACATTCTTTGATCTCCTGACTTGTTCTTCTTATGCATCTGCTATTTTCTATTCTTTGACCTACATTTCTCCATCTTATCCCACAGCAATCTCCATTTTAGTATCTCCATGCTATTGAGCTCTTCTAAAATATTCCACATATAATTGAGACTACAAAATATTTTTCTTTCTGTATCTGGCTTATTTCACTTAGTTTAATGTCCTCTAGGTCCATCCATAGTGTGGGAAATGGAAAAATCACCTCCTTTTTAAAAAATGAATAATAGTCAATATTATATGTGCACAATGTATTCTTTGTCCTTTTGTCCACTGATGAGTATTTAGGTTATTTCTGTATCTTGGCTATTGTGAATAGTGCTGCAATGAACATAGGAGGGCAGATATCTTTCCCATGTGGTGGTTTCATCTCCTTTGATTATATACTCAGAAGAGATTTCCTAGTTCTATTTTTAATTTCTATAGGAACCTTCATATTGTTTTCCATAAAGGCTACACATTTTTGTTGGTCTCCTTGAGATCTCTGTTGCCCCCATTACCCTTAGCTAACAGTTATGTGGGGGCTAAGATTTTGCCAATTTATGACAGGATCATCTGAAGATCTTTTCCAGTCTCAGTCCATTCCAAACTCTTCACTGGAGAACCAGTCCAGAAAGGAATGACTCAGATGGTTGTACTCAGGGGAATAGAGAACCTACCCAGGTTCACTGAGGGACAGGTCAGCCAAAGAAACAAAGGCAGGGCCTGGTGGAGATTTTGTAGCAGGACCATTCCATGATAGATAGAACTAATTTATTTCCTAAGACAAATTTTGTTACACTTTCCCTGTTTGCATCATAGTATTTTAACATTTCCCCATTTCTCCTCCATATCGCATAGATTATGAATTATAATCTTTGCTAAATTCTAAGCTAGTCTAAGAAACACATCAGAGTCCATCATTGGAGTCACTTGTGAAAACATTAAACAGCACCAGGTGCAGGACTGACCCCTTGAGGACCACTACTCAATATGCCCCGAAGGCTGACATTTAACCATTGATGACTTCTGAGTCGGGCCCTCTGACCAATATCACCTCAATCAATAGTGTTCTTCCAGCTCCACATCTCCAGAATGACTTCCTCTCTTCATAGCTGATCCCATTTATTCTTTTTAGTTGTTTGACTCAGATAAGATAGCTAAAACTTAAAGGCAGCTGCAGATGACTTATAGGAGGTTTGGTATCTACTTATAGCTACATATGACTGGATTCAAGTGACTTTAATAACGTACACACTCAGAGGCATAGTAGGATCAGTTGGCTAGCAAATAGAAATATGTGATGACTTTTTATATTCTTCTTGCCATAAGAGGTTACATAAAGAATATTCATTCTCCCCTTTTGTGGAACCTCCTTTCCTAATTGTCTTTACTGAGCCTTAATTTAACTATATGGATGTGTGCACACATGCACAAGGCAAAGGTGTTGATCTGTTCAATTGGTATGGATTTTACAAAATATTCTCTTTGTGGGATATCCATGACTCAATTTTATAATTTTACCAAATAGGTCCACCCAGTACCCTTTTAATGTTATTTACTTAATTGTAATTTGATAATGAAATTTTCAGCATTAAATAGATATTCTTATTAACAGATTTACTTTTTTGATCAGTTTCAGATTTATAGAAAAGTTGAGCAGAATAATCTCAGAAGCTTGGGAGGCTTGATCGAGAGTTCAAAGCCAGCCTCAGCAACTTAGTGAGGCCCTCAGTAACCTATTGAGACCATGTCTCTAAATAAAATATAAAAGTGGGCTGGGGATGTGGTCAGTGGTTAAGTGTCCCTGGGTTGAATCCCTGGTACCAAAAAAAAAAAAAAAAAAAAAAAAAGAAAGAAAGAAAGAAAAGTTAATCAGATAATACAGAGAGATTCCCATATATTCCCTGCCCCCCTCCCCATCTAGCATTAGTGTGGTACATTTGCTACAACTAACAGACCAATTTGATATATTGTTATTAATTAAAATTCATAGTTTACAGTAGGGTTCACACTAGGATTCACTCTTCGTGTTATATAGTACCTTGGGGTTTGCAAATACATGTTATGTACCCACCATACAGTGTCAAACAGAGTAGTTTCACTTTCCCCGAAATCACCCATACCCTGCTTCCCTTGCTTACTGGCAACCACTGATTTTTTTTTTACTGATCTCCATAGTTTTGTCTTTTCCAGAATGTCATATAGTTGGAATCATACAACAGGTAATTTTTTCAGACTGGCTTCTCTCACTTAACATTATGCATTTAAGTTTCCTTCTTATCTTTTCAGAGCTTGAGTACTCATTAATTTTTATTACAAAATAAAATTGCATCTATGGTGCACAATTTATTCATTCACCTATTGAATGATATCTTAGTTGCTTCCAGTTTTTAGCACTCATGAATAAAGCTCCTGCAAATATTCTGGTGCAAATTTTTGTAAGTTTTCTACTTACTTGGATAAATACCTAGGAGTGTAATTCCTAGATCAAGTGGTAAATATGTCTATCTTTGGAAGAAATTGCCAAATTACTTTTCAAAGAGGCAGGACCATTTTGTATTCCTCTCAGTAACGAATAAAAATAGATTCTCCACATCTTCAGTATTTGCTGCTGTCAGTGTTTGGATTTTAGTCATTCCAATAGGCATGTTGAGACATCTCATTGATATTTTAATTTGCAATGCAAATAGTGACATGATTTTGAACATTTTTACTTACATTTATTTGTTATCTGAATATCTTCTTTAGAATGATGTCCATTCAGACCTTTTACCCAGTTTCTTATTTTTTATTGGTTTGTTGTAGATATACATGATAGTAGAATCCACTTTGGCATAATTATACAAGTAAGGAATATATCTTGTTCTGTCTCCCCACCTGCTGCTCCCTTCTCTCTATTGATCTTTCTGCCATCTACCCATAGTTATTTTTAAAATTAATTGCTTACGGATGTACATGATGGTGAGATTCACTGTGATGTATTACATATGTACATAGGAAAGTTATGTCAGATTCATTCTACTGTGTTTCCTTTTCCTATCCCACTTCCCTTCATTCCCATTTGTCTAATCCACTAAAATGTCTGTTGCCTGCTGCCCCCCCCACCTTGTTGTGGGTTAGCTTCCACATATCAAAGAAAATATTCAACCTTTGGTTTTTTGTGATTGTCTTATTTCACTTAGCATGATAGTTTTCAAATCCATCCATTTACTGGCAAATGTCATAAAGTTATTCTTTATGGCTGCATAATACTCCTTTGTGTATACACACACAAAAAAAATACACACACATATTTTCCTTATCCATTCATCTGTTGAAGGGTACTTAGGTTGACTGCATAGTTTCTTATTATGAATTGTTCTACTATAAACATTGATATGGTGGTGTCACTGTAGTATGCTGATTTTAAATCATTTGGATATATAATGAGGAATGGGAGAGCTGGGTCAAATGGTAGTTCCATTCCTAGTTTCTTGAGGCATCTCCAATTGGCTTTCCAGAGTGATTCGCAGTCCCACCAACAATGCATGAATGCATAAGAGTTTTTGTCCAGTTTTTGATGTTGTTGTTGTTGTTGTTGTTTGTTGCGGTGCTGGGGACTGAACCCAGGGCCTTGTGCTTGTGAGGCAAGCACTCTATCAACTGAGCTATATCCCCAGCCCTTGCCAGTTTTTAATTGGTTTATTTATTTTCTTTTTAAGAGTGTTCATGTGTATGTGCATGTGTGTGTATGTTTATGTGTTTGTGTATGTAACTAAGACATGTCTTATTGTCACATATGTTGCTTTATAAATATTTTCTCCCAGGTGTGGTTTGCATTTTTATTCTCTCAGTGTCTTTTGCAGAGTGCTTTAATTTGTTTTAACGAAGTCCAACTTATCAATATTTTTCTTTCATGGATCATCATTTTGGTGTTGTATCTAAAAACTCATGGCCAATCCAACATCATCTGTGTTTTCTTCTCGAAGTTTTATAGCTTTGCATTTTGTATTTACATTTATGTTCCATTTTGACATCGGTTTTGTGAAAGGTGTAAAGTGAGTATGTAAATTCTTCTTTCTCTTATCCTTTAATGTGGATATCTAGTAGTTCCAACTTCTTTATTAAAGATTAATTGACTACATTTATGGGTTTTTTGTGGGCTATCTATTGGGTTCCATTGATCTATTGTGTATTCCTTGCCTCTGCCACACTGCCTTGATTATTGTAGCTTTATGGTGAGAATATGGTAGTGCCAGTCCTGCAACTTTGTTCTTCTTCTTCAACATTGTGTTGACCCTTCTGAGTCTTTTGCCTCTCCACATGTACTGTGGAATCAGTTTGTTAATATCCACAAAGGAATGTGCTGGGAATTTAATTAGGATTGTTTTTAATATGTAGTCAAGTTGGGTTGAGCTAGCATCTTAATATTGAATCTTCCTGTCTATGAACACAGAATATCTTCCACTTATTTAGATCTTTCATTTCATTCAAAAGAGTACTGTAATTTTCATCATATAGATCTCCTACATTGTTTTGTTAGATTGATACTATATACTCTTTTTTTGGTGCTAATGTAAATAGTGCTGTGTGTTTAAAATGAAATTGTACACTGCTATCATATAGGAAAGCAGTTGAATTGGTATATTAACCTGTATCTTGCAAACTTGTTAGAGTTACTTAATAGTTCTAGAGATTTTTTTAATTTTTTTATTATTTATTTTTATTATTTCTACACAATCATGTCATCTTTGAACAAAGACAGTTTTACCTCTCCCTTCACAATCTGTCTTATCTTTCATTTCTTATTTTTTTTTTGTAGGAAATTTTTTTTTTCTTGTTTTGGTTTGTTTGGTGAATGTTTTTTTTTTTTCTTGTTTTGGTTTGTTTGGTGAAGTTTCTCTTTATTTCTAGCGTACTGAGGTTTTTGAAACTCTGAATGGGTACTGGATTTTGTCAAATGCTTTTTTTGCACCCATTGCTAAAATCTTATAATTTTTCTTCTTTTGATTATTGATGTGATGAAGTAAAGTAATTGACTTTCAAATGTTGAACTAGCCTTGTATACTTGGAATAAATCCCAGTTGGTCATGATTTATAACTATTTTTTACATTTTTGGATTTGATTTGCTAATATTTTCTTGGGGATTTTTGTATCTATGTTTATGACAGATATTGGTCTATAGTTATAATTTCTCATGATATTTTTGTCAGATAGTCTTCTATTTCAATTCTGTCTACCTGGTATCCAAATGACTTTCCAATTACCAATATGGTTATTGATATAAGTATTTTCAATCTCATGATTTCTGAGTTATCAAAGTTAAAATAGATAAAGAAAAATAGTTCTCAAAATCTTGATTAACAGAGAAGACTTGTCTCCCCAACATTATTAAGATCGGGAACCTTGCTCAAACCAGTTTTATGGATGCAATTTGCTATTTAATGTCATAGTTTTGATCCATACATACTATGTTTTGGTACATACTTTCTTTCATACTCACCATAAGATTTAGTAAGTGAGGAAAAAATAGAGGCTTCAAAGACTAACATAATTTTTGTTCAATGTTAAAACTAGGTGATTGTAGTGAATGATTATTTTTTTCTCTTTAAAAAATTTTATTGCTATATAATTCACATAAAATTTGCCATTTTAAAGCAAACAACACAGCTCAGTGCTTCATAATGAAGTTATTTTAGTGTGTAGCTGTTATAACAAAATACCTGAGATTGGGTAACTTCTTTTTTTATGATAGTAGAGTGCATTCTGATGTGTTATACATACATGAAGTGTAAGTTATTCTAATTAGGATCCCATTCTTACGGTGTGGATTAGGAAAGACAGTAGGATGAATTGGACATAACTTTCCTATGTTCATATATGAATGTTTTTACTCACTTATTAGTTTGTATTTGAAAATTTATTTACATGATGAAGAAGGTAAGAGACACAGTGAATTTAAAGATGCAACTCTATTAAGAAGGATCAAGAATGTTGATAGGGCCTTATTGACCTACACTATTGTAATTTTATTTGATTTGTCTTGAGGGATATATAAATTGTCACATTTGTAACAGACACATCAAGGCATTTTAACTGAAGTCACTCAGGCGTAACTGAAGTCAGTCAGGTAAATTTATTTTTATGCTTGCTATTCATTCTATTATTTATATTGATGGTCTAACCAGTATTCCTGGAGACCAATGCTAATATCCTTTAACAGTTGAAAGAACCTCTCGGAGTGGTCCCCATTCCCAGGCCTGTCCTGTCTGAACTGCTCATACATAGTACAAAGATTCCATAGTCTGATCGCACTCTACCCTGTTAGCCCATAATAATAATGGTAAGATTTATAGGGAGCTAGTGGGCCAGGTGCTGTTCTAATATATAACAGGCATTAGCTCATTAAATTATTATAGTAACCCTATGAGTCAGGTACTATTATTATCCCCTATTTAGTACATGAGGAACACTAAGGCACAGAGAAGTTATATAATGTGTAAAAGGTCATCCAGCTTACAGTTAGTGGAACCAAGATTTAAACTCAGGTGATGGGAATTTAGAATTTTCTATTAGGTACTGTGCTATTTTGATTTTCAATTGAAGAGACAAAAAATCTTCAGCTCTCTTTAAATAAATTCTCTTCTTCACTTATTGGAATCTTGTAGATGTTTTAGACAAACATAAAAATAATTTTATCTCATTTGAGGTAGATTTTATATGTCATTACTAATTTATTTAATTTAATGATTTAAATTCTTGTAGGGGAATTATTAGCTGATCTATCTGGGAAATCTTGGAATTACTCTGACTTCAGGCACAGCTGGAGTCAGGGATTCAAATCCTACTTTCAGGATGGTCTCTTTCTACATCTCTCAGACTCATTTTCTCCTTAAAGTGGGTCAAATGGCCTCCTATCGTCACAACCCAGCAGTTTGACAACTCAAATGGAATAGTTATTTATGTTTTATTAAGAGTCGCATTTTTAATCAGAGTTCAAGAATCAACTCTACGATTTTGCTCAGACATATTTAACTGCTCTAAGTTGTAGAAACTTCTGGAGTTTTGCTTCTTTTTAATGTTTACTCTTAGTTGAGAATATAGACTATCTTATTAACATTATTAATGCCACATACTAAATCATTAGAGCTAACTTAAAACACCTAAAGATTCTCATACTAATTTTAGTACCCTTAATATACTGCCCCTGGAGGTGTTCTGATTGTTCATATTCACATCCTGTCTCTAAGATGGAAGAGGAAGGAAAACTCCTCCTCAGTGTGTTAAAAGGTGATCTAAACTAGTGTAAGGTCCCTAGACTAGGTATGGATTTGATATGGGCTGCTGACTATCCTTTAAAAAGTCTCTCTTCCTTATGGCCCTGGCCTTCAGCACTATTCCCAGTTCTTTGCTGGCAAAGTGATTAAAGTCATGGCCACCTTCCATGTACTAGGATATTTCTACTCTCTGAAGCCATAGGACACCCAGTCTACTCCTCAAGAGTACACGTGGGACTTGGTTTTCACCCAGTTGTCCAGGTGTCTTCCCTAGGTTTACTAGTGTTCAAGGAAAGAGAAGAATGGTGTCCACCTGGGGTAGGTAAATAATTTGTGCAAGGATTCAAGACATAGGTAGGTTCATGGTTCTACCCTAGCCCATAGTCACTTTCTTACTCATATGAATGATTGACAGGTGAGACCTGACAATGCAGCTTGCCTTTGTAAATTTTCCACATTCAGCAGGGCTACTGGTGAACCTCTGATCCATCACAAAAATCTCTCCCAGGAACTGCACTTTTTCTACTGGTACTTACCAGAAATACATGCACTCTGCAACTGTGCTGTAAGATGGGGTTTTACTTAGGCATCAGAAACTTCATAGTGAGTGAATGCCCTCTTTCACTTGGCCCTTCCTCTCATCTCACATTCCCTTCTAGTTTTCCAGCCATTATGCTGGCTTCTTTCTTACCAAACGCACCTCATGCTTCTTTTCTTCCACAGAGGGGCTTGGTAAGCATAAATGCAGATTCCCAAGTTATTAGTAAGATGAAAGCATATTGACTAATTTTCAAAATTTAAGAAAAGAACCCTTCACCACATAGGTACTCTTAAGAGAAGAGAGATTTCCTTCTGTTTTAGGGAGTCACTCTCTTTCCAAGAGTGAGCCAAATGGCTTTCAAATCACTTAAAGTAAAACAACTGAATATTTGTGTTAACCAACTGAGTTGAGTGTTCCACATTTTGCCTCTTTTTGGCCAAGTAGCTATTCAATCTGCATAACTTGAGAAAGCTATCATTTCTTTTTCTGCTCCCTTTTTGAGGGTCAAGCAAAAATACAAATGGTTCTGTCTTCTTTCTGGATCATTCTCGTCTCACCACTGTTCAATACAAGCCTCCGTAAGGATGGAGATGTTCCTTATCTATGGTTATTAAACATTCAGTATGTGGTTGATATCGTTGTCAGGATGAATTTGTGAATTTTTTAAATTAAATGAATTCAGATTTATATTTAAATGCCCATGTGTGGCTGTCATAATGGAAAATGCAGGCTTAGGTATTCTGGAAAGCAACATAATAGTATATATCAAGAATCCAAAACTCTTAATGTATTTTTAAAAAATTTAAGAACTATATATTCCATAGTAAAATTTTCAATAAAAGATGCATATATAAGAATGTTTATTGTACCCCATTTGTGTACAATAATGTGCACAAATAAATGTACACAAATGTAAGTGAATCAAAATGTAGTCTGTAAAAATAAAAAAAAGAACATTTATTGTAACATTTACATTTCTGTTAGTTAGGTTTTCTTTTTTCTTTTTTTTTAGTGGGGAGGATCAGGGATTGAACCAATACATGCTTAATCTTTGAGTCACACCCTGGTCTGTTTTTATTTTGTATTTCGAGACAGGATCTCACTAAGTTGCTTAGGGCCTTGCTAAGTTGCTGAGGTTGGTCTAGAACTTGAGATCCTCCTACCTCAGCCTCCCTAGGCACTGGGATTATAGGAATGCTCCACTGTGCCCAGCTAGTTAGGTTTTCATAACTGTCATCAGTTACAAAACCAAACAGCTTAGTGAGGAAAAATTTATTTAAAAATTTATTTGAGCACACTGTTTCAGAGATTCATTACATAGTCAAGTTGACTCCATGCTCTGAATTAACACAGAACATCATGACAGAGGGACATGGCAGAGGAAGGTTGCTTATCTCATTGTAGTCCGGGAGCAGAGTTGGGGAGGGAGGAGCAGGAGACAAGATATAATCTCCAAGGGCCTGGCCACCTCCTTCAGGCCAGCTGACTATAATTGGCACCTAGTACAGTAATCCTTTTATATGATTAATCCAGCAAATGATTAATCCAGTGATTAAGTTACAAATCTCAAAATCTAATAATTTTCACATCTTGACATTCCTAGATTAAAAAAGCTTTTGGGGAATACTTTATATCCAAATCATAACAACATTCTTACAACAGGGAGAGAGCCAAGTAAATTATAATATGTGCTCATTAAAATTTTGATTTAAAATAAAATTTAAATATGCAGGTTGATGCTTGTTAAGTAAATATAGCTAGATTCCAAATTTATACTTTTCACAAATTTTAATATGCATAAAGTAATTAAGGGAAATAGACAAAAATATCAATGGCTTTCTTATTTAATAATGAGCATACCAGTGATTTTTATTTCTTTTTATGTTTTTACTTTGAAAATTTGAAAATTTTGTAAATTAAAAGATCGCTTTTTAAGTGTAAATATCCCTAGTAAATACTACTTTATCAATAGTGATAAATATTATAGAAGTCATGAAAAAGAAAACAGGAAAGAACATTGGATTTTGATAGCACAGAATAAGACAGTGTCAGAGCTGGTCAAAAGAGATGGAAGAGTGAGTGGGAGTAGAGACCTGAAGGTATTAGGTTTTGAAGGTATGGCTCTGCAAAGAAAGAGGATGGTACAACCTTATCTTTTTAACTGACAACTTAATTAAGCATTGCAATGCCCATTATAAGAAGAAAACTGGAACTTAGAGAAATAGTAATTTGTCCGACAAATACAAAACATCTGACACTAAAATCTGGTGGCATTCCATCATGCTCCACTGTCTTCTACAGGATAAGTAAGGTCAAATGTATGGGGTCTTCCTTTTCCCTCCTTCCAGCTAGACTCGTCCAAAAAAGGAGGGAGAGATCTCACAGCACTGTGCTCTCCTACATATTTCATTTCCTTGTCAGTAGATCAAAGCTACTAATGCAGCTCATGAATGAGACTGGACTCAGGTCAGCATGGATTCAAATCTCTACCTCATGGTCTTAGCATGACCATGGGCATATGTTTAGCTCCTCCAACCTCAGTTTTTTCCTTTGTCATGCAAGATCGATAATATTACTATCAATCTAATTGTTAGATAGGTAATACCATCAACCTTAGAAAACTGTTATGAAGATTAGGAAGATCGTATATGTAGATGCACAGTGTCTGGCACAAAAAACCTAGATCCACAGTTGGTATAGTTGTTGATATTGTTTTTGTCAAATGAGATTGAGATGGCCTGGATTTCTTGGAGGTGGCAGAGGGAAGATCTTTATCCTATTATATTTTTAGAAATATGTTCTATTTTAATATTCAAAGGCAAAGTTTTAGTTTCTGCCTGCTCCATTCCCCCAACAAACATCTCTTAAGGACAACTATGTGCCCAATATGATGCTAGGAAGTACAGATAGAAGAGTGGATTAGACAGTGGCTCTCTTCTAAAAAGCAAATGGAGAGACAAACATTTAATTCAAGTGATTATTGCAAAGCAAGATAAAATGTACTCTAATAAAAATAGGTGCTGACTGTCAGAGGAAGCTTGGGGGAAGTGACACTCAGGTTGGGTAGCTGCAAAGGTGTCAGAGAGAAAGTCAGTTTTTATGGTAATAACAACTAATACCATCTTCCAGGGCTGATTTAGTCAGTTTTTTCACTTCTGTAGCCAATAGACCTGATAAGAACAATTTTAAGGGAGGAAAAGTTTATTTGGTGTTTACGGTTTCAGAGGTCTCAATTTATAGATGGCCAACTCCTTTCCGGGGTCCCAAGGTAAGGTAGAATATCAAGGAGTGATAGGAGGAAAGTAGTTCAGGATATGAAAATCAGGAAGCAGAGAGAGCTCTTTCTCATCGGGGACAAAATATATACCCCAGAGGCACATCCCAATGACCTACCTCCTCCAGCCATATAGTTACCATGCTACCTGCCTATAATTACCACCCAGGTGATCTCTATCACTGGATTAATGCACTGATTAGGTTAAAACTCTCATGACCCAAACACTTCACCTCTAAACTGTCTTGTATTGTTTCATCCATGAGCTTCTGGGGACACCTCATCTCTAAACCATCACAAGGGCTTATAAGCTATTAAAAGTTTTGCAGATTTTATCAGATTTGTTCTTCATTAGGTTGTCCTGCCCCTGCCTCATGACCCTTTATGAGAAGTTGCAATATAAGCAAATCCTCTAAGATGCAATCTAGAAAAAGTAAAGGTACAGAATTCTTCAGTTGTGCTCTATGGGAAGCTACCCCTCACAAATACTACCTGAGAAGAAGTCTACAGATGAGTACATTTGAAAAACAAGCAATGCTTTTGCCTCATAGAGTTTTGCAATGTATGGTGATATTTATAGGTTTTGAGAAGACTTACTAAGATATACTAAGAATTATTAAGATTTTAAACTCAGACTTTGCCAAGCATCAGTCACAATTTTAAAAAATGACAACTATAAGTACATTAAGGTATTAAGGTGTGTGGAACTCTGAAAGTCCTGATTTTAGGTCTCTTATCAAACATCTGTAATACTTTCTGGAGTGGCTCTTTTTAGTAGGGAGGGTTGGGGGAGAGATGTTTCTCTCTGCTGTATATTTTGGAATTAAAAAAAAGTTGGCACAGGTTTGACATGTTGGGGTGGTAGCAGGAGAAGCTGGGAGATTGTGAAGTTGCATAAACTGCTGAGCCAAGCAACAGTAAGATATGGAAGGTTGTATTGTTCAGAAAAGTGGGTATCCTGCTAAAACTTTAAGCTGAGCCCTTGTAAAATTTCAAGAAGATGATGTCATTACAAAGTTTTTAGAAAAGATACACAAATTATCACTACAGTAACCTGAGACAATACACTCAGTTCATGTTATTTAGCATATTTTACTCTTTCTTAAACTTCAAGTTAAATTTTCCCTGAGTCATTTTTTTTATTTTCATATTCTCCCAATATTTTAAAATTTGGCACCACAGCAATACTCCTAGATGATCAAACCTCTGAAATCGCTGAAAAATAACTAGTATTCAATTGCACGATTGGTTTTCAATAACACTGTGGTTATGGCCTGAATCTTCTTATCAGGTATAATAAGTCCTTTCATACATTTGGTTAATTATTGCAGTTTGATGACTATCTGTTTAGTGAAACAAAATTGAAGCAATTCTAATACTTTTGCTTTACTTTAGTATTATGATGCAAATGATTCTAGATGTTGATTAAATGATAAAAGAAAAAAGTCACATTCCAGGGACAGACCTCCCTAGCCTGATCCAACCTCCTTTTCTGTTGGATTCTAAGTTTTCTAAATATCATGAAGTCAGGATTTCAGGAGGTGGAAAATGCAGCAGTGAATGTCCACACATGGAAGCTTTAGTCAATATCTCAAATATGCTGCCCCTAAAATAGAAAATAGAAAAAGTCAAAATGGGGAGTGATGGGGCTCCACAGAATAGTAGCAAAATACATTCCAGGGTCGAGCACCAGGTCAGTCTGGGGTCCTCTGGTGTGGAAACAAGAATAGTGGGATGCAGGAAGAGGACTCTCAGGCACTAATGAGTAATTTGCCTGTCCTGGGAGGAGACAGGGTGAAAGACAGCCAGGGACAGAGTGTTCAGGGGATCTGCTTTCTTTTCCTCTCCACTGCCAACCCAGAGTGTAAGATGTACATCTCTTATTTTTCTATTCTACAGTAACAAAAAAAAAAAAAATTAACTAAGGTTTACTTTTTAATTAAATGTGGTACCACTTTAGGAAGACGTATGCTAATCTGAGGCCAAATCTGCCCCCTCAGCTTTACAAGATGCTGGCCCCAGCAGAGCCTGTAAAGCTCCCGATAAGAGAGGCCAGGAGCAAGGAGCAGGTCCCTCAGCGATAACCTCCTGACTCCCACATTATAGGTCTTTCTGCTGGAATTGAGTTCTACATCTTACTCGATGGGTTATTGTCACAGATGAGTAATGAACGCACCCTGCCTGAGTCCCAGGGTGCAGGAGGCGGTGGGTCAGGCCATGAGGAGGCCCAGCTGCAGGCCCGGGGCAGGCAGATAAAGGAAAGTCAGTTAAAGGCACAGGGACACTGGTGACTGCTCCAGACCTGCCACCTCTTGAGCAGCCATAGGCCCCGCCTGTTGGCTGGGGCAGAGAGCTTGTGCATTAATCACAATGTTCCCTGGGCTAATGGGCAGTTCAGGGAAAGCAGGCTGGGCCAGCAGAACAAAGGCAGAACATGATGAAGAGGTTTCTAGTTGGGAGTTTCCAGGGTTGGCTTTCTGACGATGAAATAAATAGTTATAGTTGCCTGGATGGGTAGCATATTTGTGGTAGTTCTGTGTTTCTTCTTCAGTGCTCCTTTGTGAAGTGGGCCTGAATTGGTTTTATTTGGTTATCTGATTTCCTTGCAACCTCCTAAGGAACTAGGCTCAGGAGTGAAGGGCAGTGTTCTTTCTAAGGAAGAACACTGCAGTCTTTATGTGGGTTCTAGTACCTTTCTGATCATTATTTTAGAAATTATGATTTAGGCAACTCTGAGATATGACAGGTGCCATGACAAACTATGATTTTAAGATCCTTATACACAAGGCACTTATAAATTGTTCTTAAAATTACAAGTGAGTTCATTAATCAAAAAGATTTTCATTAAAAAAAAAACAAACTTGCCATTCTATCTGCAAAGAATTCTGAAGCTCCACTCGACTGTTCCTTCCTGAGGTTCCTGAGAGACAGAGAGAGAAAAAGAGAGATGGGGATGGGGGAGAGAAGAGGAAGGAGGAGGAGGAGGAGGAGGAGGAGGAGGAGGAGGAGGGTAGGAATAGTGAAAATGGAGAGTGGAGAGAGTAGAGGGCAGGCAAGACGGGATCAGGGAGAGAAAAGAAAAAAAGAAAAACTTTAAGAACAGAAATTGAAAATATATGATTTATTTCTATTAAAGATACAGATTTTAGGAATAATGATGTAGGAGAAAGCAAACCAATAGACACTGCTTTTATATTTTTGTAGCAATTGTATTGCACTGAAAGGAGAAGATTCATTTAGAATCCTTTCTTTCAGAAAGATTTTTTTTCTAATCTCCTTAACACTTTGCAAAATAATAACTCTAATGCTTGTTTAAAAAGTTTTAAGTCAGAAATTCCTGGAGAAAAAGTAGGCAGAAGAGTGAATCAAGTGATAAGTAAAGCAATTAATCCACCTGGGCAGGGACAAAGTTTCTTCCCTGGCAAACTGAGAGCAACTCCTGAAGGTGTAAGACTTAAGTGACAGGGTAAGCTTTCTGTGTGGCCAATCACTCAAAACAGAATAAGGACAGTTTCCTGTATTTCTTTAATCTATGCAATGATGACATCATACTAGTGATATCTAGCAGCCTGAGAGAGCTCTACTTTGATTTGTGATTCGGTCCCATTTTTAAAATTAATTTGCTTCTTGTTTTCATTTTTATTAACTGTGGCATAGTAATATCCCACCCACAAATTCTGTGCTGGCTAGAGAGGCATCCTGCTAGAGACATCAAACTAGTTATCAGCTGAACTAAGAATCTAGTTCTGCTTTGCCAAATACTAATTATTTGACTTTTGACAAGTAATTTTGTTTTCAGGGTAAAAGGACCTCTTTTTTTTTTCATCTATAGCATGTAGACTTGACAATGGAGTTTCATTGATTCTGTGTTCATTACCCTTAAATACAATTAAATTACAAAATCTTCTTGTGTCTCTTCTTGCCTTTGAACAAGAGATAAAGAAATCTAGATGAAAAAGTCTATTGTGAAATAAATTTGCTACCTATTTCGATAACAACAATTATATGAAATTCATGGGTTTGGCACACGAGATAAAGTACCCTTTATCATAAATATAAGAAAATCAGATTTTTAGATAATGACCGGGCATTCCAGCAACTGCAAAATTCACACATCAATTACCATAAATTATGGCCTCTAATTTGCAGGGCTGTTTTCCTATGATTTCTCCTTGAAGCCTGCCTGGATGATTATTTGCTCACATCACATCTGCATTCAATCCCTCAGTCATCATTATGATATAGTGATCCGAGACCAAAGCAGACTCACCTCCATTATGACAGTGGTGCATGCGATGTGTGTGTACCATGCAAAGAACTACGAAGGCATTTTTGGGTTGCAGGACACTTCTGACTACTGGATCATCATCAGGATAAATGTATCTGGTTCCATGCTCTTGGAAATAAAAGAAGTCAGCCAGAGAGCTCGTAGCTGCTCTCATTTCTGAAGAGTTGACTCTTCCATCATTTAGAGTAAATTAGGGAGTTCTACTTTGAGACAGGAAAGAGGTAATTGAAGAAGCACCTCATAATTTGGAAAACCAATTCTGTTAGTTAACCCTCAACCCTCAGCAGTACCCCAATAGGCTCAGGTCCAATGAGTAATAAATATATTTCTGGATGTGGTTTTCTAATGGATCGGAGCATCACAGTATTGTATTATTTACACCAAATTTTCTAGGTTTTACAATTAACTAAGTTGGCTTAAGAAATATGCAGAATGCATACTTTCCAAAAGGAAAAAGAGATAAAACATTGAGCATAAGACTATATATAATCTCAAAAGACTAATTTAAAGATATTGACTATGAATGAGAATCAGAAATGTGACTTAGCTAAGGAACTCCTCAAATGATATCTGTGCATGGTTTTCCATGTTACAATTTGCCTTGATGGTGTTCATTTTGAATCAACGAAAGTATAAAGAAACAAACATCATAATGTGTTGAAGACTAATAGAACAGATAAAATAATGGGAAGCTGACTTCATCATGTATCAAGGACTGATAGAATAGTTATAACCATGGAAAGCAGGAGTGATTATTTCTTACTATGTAAATGTTATATTGGTGAGAAAAAAAAAAACCTTCTGGAAGGAAAATAATCCCATCACCTGCTCTTTTGAAATAAGATTCTCTTTCCAGAGTTTGCTGTGGCCTTTGCCATTACACACTTTAATGCATTTCAAGTGCTACTAAAAAGAAGCGAAGTTCTTGTTAGAATTTAAAACACAAGGATCCATTTCTGCCTAGCAGTCTCGTACTTGCGCATTCCCTGAAGTGTATCCCATCTGCTTTTGGGAGCTCTCATTGCAATATGCAGTGATTGCAGGATAAGCACACCATTTTCCTGTCAATACTTTCCTATTAGCCTCCTGGATCCATACATCATCATCTTGCTGGCCTGCAGTTTGCTTATCTTTGTCTCGGAGGTTGCCTTTGATTTATCTAACACCCAAGCTAATGAGGCATGGAGCCCAGGGTGGCTCCAAGGATAATGCACTCCTGTATAAAAATGCTTAAGGAAGGATCAAGTGATAATCCATTCTAGACTAAAAGGCCTAGCCCTTCAACAAATGTTGTATTTCTTAATCGCTAAACTAAGGCTATAATAGCTCCCCCTTAAGCTACTACCATCAGTAAAATATACACACTAACTACATGCAATTTACCAAAAGAACTGAAAATTGGATTTTAATTTGTGCTTCAAAAAATAATAATAAAAGAAAGAGAAGAAAAGCAAAAAATATAGTTTGTCTTAGCAACAGTTATCACCATTATTTGACAGCATTCTTATGCAAGAATAAGTTAGCTTTAATATTTAATTTACAGTAATAGTTTTATATTCCCTCGCTGGGACCTATGTTTTTTCTAAAGACAAAAATAACAGAAGCTACAGTGTTACTGTGGCATGGATAAATCAAGCCAGCTATTTCAATAATAGAGGTAATTACAAAGTGTACACATCTGAAAAGTACCCAGTGGTTAGGGGTTGTTTAATTAACATAAAAATTTCAATGTTATCCAACAAGTGTGTTGGTGTCACAAAAGCATTGTTAAATTTTTTTTTTTAAATAGTAGTGATTTTCACTGTTTAAGTTATACACATTTTAACTGTAGAAACACTTTTTACTGATACACAGTGGATCCTACATCACAGCAACTATGTAACACAGCATGAGGAAGCAGGTGATTTAATTTGGACAATATAAATAATCAGCCTAGAAATACAGACCCCAAATATTTCTCCTCAAAATAATGCCCAAGGAAGTTTTCTATGTTCATATACATAGATATTCCCTCAAACGTTGTCTTTTTGTTTTTTTCTCTGTGAAGAGCCTTAAGTCCATAGTACAAATGTCTTCTTAAAACATTTTGCCTTTTTTTTAATTAATCTGTGCAATAACAAGTAGGACACCTGTCTTTGTGAATCTTTTGTCACTATCAGGACCAAAACCGTGCTATCTAAAAGAAATATGGAGTGGAGCAAGAGAGGGAGAGAAGAAAAGGAGAGAGAAAGGAGAAAGGGAAGGAGAGTGAGAGAGGGAAAGAGAGAGAGGGAAAAGAGAAAAGAGAAGAGAAATGAGGGTAAGAAAGGAGGGACAGGAAAAGAAGAAAACCAGTCTACAACTAGACTGTCAAAAGTCCTGAGAGAAGGAAGGCTCACCAGGCACCAGGGTGCAACAAGCAAATCCTTCATGCTTTGGCTCACTCTCTGCCCCTGAGGACCTGACCAAGGTAATAAGTCCCTTTATTGGTCACTAACCAACATTATTGAGAACCAGGGTGGAATTTAATGATGTGACATTATTAGGAATTGTTATTGAGATGTAAATGATCTTCAGTTGGTTTATTTAAGTCACATAAAGAACCTAGTTTAGAATGAAAATTACTTATTGATTATTAGAGCAATTAACAGAATAAATTTTAGTGCTGGTATTAACGTTTTCCTGAAGTCCAAAACTGGCTGCTCACACTCAGCAGAAGAGTTAATTGGTCTGGGACTGGAAGATTATCTCCTTTGGAAGATTTACCCTTTAAGGATTTATTTTAAAAACAAGAAAGTAATTGCCAAAATTATTCTAAAATATTTGAAGTTCTTTTATTTTAGCTTTTAGTAGGAGGGGAAACATGCCAGAATAAGAGAGAGCTGAATAAACTTAATTGCAGAAGTAAAGGAACAGAATATTCTATTTTTACTTTATTAAAAAATACCTTCGAGGTCAATTAAAGTGGAATCTTTATTGTAGAATCCCTTTTTCCCTTCCTCCTGCTGGTGTCTATTAGTTCACCAACATCATTCATCATTCATGGAACTTTCTTTCCTTAGTTGTAATTCTTTCTTTCTTTAGCATTTATTTTAAAGATAGGCTCAATTCCTAGAAAAAGGCCTTTGTCAGAGCTTTATATCCTCTCTATGACTTTCAAGAAGTGCTCATGATTTGTTTATGTATATATACAAAAATATAGAATAAAGTTAATTAGATGCATAATTCAATACCCAAATCTTTGAAATTTACATGAATTATTTTGATGTCCTGGGGAAAGGTTGTTTTGGTCTCTTCCAACCTATTTTATTGCAATTAGCCTCATCTGGGTACACCAGTTCACCATAATGTTATTCTGCGTATTCTTGAAAGGAATTTCTAATTGACCTAATCTGTTAACTGACATCATTATTAGTCTTAGAAGATATACTAAAGTCTGAGGGTATAAACTGGGCTACATTCTTTAGTATTAGTTTCTTGGTGCTGCTGTAACAAAGTGATTTTAAACAACACAAACTTATCCTCTTTCAGCTCTGGGAATAGAAGTCCAAACTTGAGGTGTCAGCAAGGTTATACTTGCTTTCAAGTCCCCAGGGAGGATTTCTTCCTTGCCTCTCAGTTTTTGAGTGTCTCCCAGAAATCCTTGACCTTCCTTTTCTTATAGATGTACCACTCCAATCTTTGTCTCCATCTTCACATGGGCTTCTCTCTGTATATCCTCCTCCTCTTCTAAGGACACCACTCATGAACCTAGGGCCCACTCTAATCCAGCATGACCTCATTTTAACTCAATTATATCTATGAAGACCCTGTTTTCCAATAAATTCACATTCACAGGTGTTGGGAATTAGGACTTTATCTTATCTCTTTAAAGAACACAGTTCAATCCACTACAGTCATATAAATAGTAATTCTTATCTTTCACCTGCTTCATTACTAATAGTTACTGTTTGGTTTGTGCCTAGCATATGCCAGACCCTACAAAACTCTTTTAAATCTATGCAAGAGAGGTACTATAATTCTAATGGTGCAAAAAGATACTGATCTTCAAATACTTGACCCAAAACCACAAAGCTTGAGAGTGGTGGGATCAGTATTTAAATCAAGATTTTTTCTATTCCAAAGCACATTACTTTTCCTTACATGGTCTTCATGAATTAAAGGGAACATGAAGTATTTATACCTGGTTTTGTAGCAAACTCACTGTTCGAAAAAAGACAAGTTAAGCAGATATTTAAAATTTCATATTTAAGAGAAGAAAGCCGTGTTTAGTCAGAATCACGAATGAACATCACTCATCATCTTAAGAGTGTGGACCCCAAACATGGAGGTACCACAAAAGAAAATAGATCTCACTATGTGTTGCCTGAAATCTGTTAAATTTCAATCAAATGTTCACTTCTGTTGTTTCCTAAGTTGCCACATATTTTAGGAGAGACATTTGTAAAAGGACATTTACAAAACAAACTAACGAAATGCTTTAAAGGGTTGAAATAGCGGAATAGATAGAACTTTGGAGAGGTTTTATATGGATATCTATAGCTGGGAGACAGTCAGCTTTCTGTCACTTTAACAAATACCTGAAACAATGAACTTATGAACAGACAAGATTTATTTTGCCTTCCAGTTTTGGAGGTTCCAGTCCAAAATAGAACCTGATGGAGTACTGGATGGCAATGGTTGGTGGCACATAGTAAAGAAAAACTGCTTATCTTGTGGCCAGGAGTCAGAGAGAGAAATAAGAACAGACTGGGATTCCACAATTCTCTTCAAGGGCATTCTCCCAATGACCTGAATACCTCCCATTAGGCTCCTCCTCTTAAAGGTTCCACAACCTCCCAATAGTGCCATGCTGGGAAAAAAGTTTTACCACATGGACCTTTGGGCAATGCTTAAGTATCCAAATTATAGCAGTTTATACTAGTATATGTGTTGTGTTTTCAAATTGCTTTAGTTTAAAATTACTAATTCAACATGCTTGCTGAAGTTTGAAGAATTTCATAAAAAAAAGAAAATTCTTCAAGTGAAAAGGGAAGAATGAGTTTAAAAATTCTTTCACTATTTTTATTACACAATTGATACAGTAAAATATTATACTTATTAGACTTTGCATTAGATTGCATATCCTAGCTATTTATTTTGATTTTTTACCTTTTTTTTTTTTTTTGGTACTGGGAATTGAACCCAGGGGCACTCCACCACTGAGCCACATCCCCAGCCCTATTTTTGTATTTTATTTAGAGACAGGGTCTCACTGAGTTGCTTAGGGCCTCCCTAAGTTGCTGAGACTGGCTTTGAACTCGCGATCCTCCTTCCTCAGCCTCCCAAGTGCTGGGATTACAGGCGTAGGCCACCACTCCGAGCAGGTATTTTTCCTCCTCACCATTTGCAAGAACTGTTTCTACATTAAGGATATTGACCACTTTTCTGCCATACCTGTTGCTTAATGCTTTCCTCTGATAGCTCACTTGTTTACTTTCTTTATAGTGCTTTAATCTTAACCCCTCTTCTGTTTTAATTATTATGTAATCAAAATTTTTTTTTGTTACTTTACTATTCTCCTTTTAAAGTCATGTTTAAGAATTCATTCTAGGCTGGGAGTGGTGGCACAGCCTGTAATCCCAGGAACTTGGGAGGCTGAGGAAGGAGGATTGAAAGTTCAAAACCATTCCAAGTTTTCTAAGGAACCTCCACACTGCTTTCCAGAGTGGCTGCACCAACTTGCACTCCCACCAGCAATGTATGAGTATACCCTTTTCCCCACATCTTCGCCAACACCTGTTGTTGCCTGTGTTCTTAATAAAAGACATTCTAATTGGGGTAAGATGAAATCTTAAGGTGGTTTTGATTTGCATTTCTCTTATAACAAGGGATGTTGAACATTTTTCATAAATCTGTTGATTGCTTGTAGATCTTCCTCTGTAAAGTGTCTGTTCATTTCCTTGGCCCATTTGTTGATTGGGTTATTAGTGTTCTTGGTGTAAAGATTTTTGAGTACTTTACAGATTCTGGAGATTAGTGCTCTATCTGAAGTGTGTGTGGCAAAGATTTTCTCCCACTCTGAAGGCTCTCTCTTCACATTGCTGATTGTTTCCTTTGCTGAGAAGAAGCTTTTTAGTTTGACTCTCTCCCAATCATTGATTCCTGTTTTTATTTCTTGTGCTTTGGGAGTCATGTTAAGGAAATATGTCCTAGGCCAACGTGATGAAGATTTGGGATATTGACCCAGCTATCCCACTCCTTGGCCTTTACCCAGAGGACTTAAAATCAGATTACTACAGTGATGCAGCCACATCAATGTTCGTAGCTGCTCAATTTACAATAGCTAGATTGTGGAACCAACCTAGATGTCCTTCAATAGATGAATGGATAAAGAAACTGTGGTATATATATACACAATGGAATATTACTCAGCCATAAAGAAGAATAAAATTATGGCATTTGTAGGTAAATGGATGATGTTGGAGACTATTATGCTAAGTGAGATTAGCCAATCCCCAAAATCCAAAGG
>JAJEJO010001941.1:499121-615473 GCA_020662805.1 Glaucomys volans
CCTCAGCAATTTAGTAAGGCCCTAAGCAACTTAGTAAGACCCGGTCTCAAAAGACAAATTTTTAAAAATGGATGTTCCTCAGTGGTTAAGCATCCTTGGGTTCAATCCCCAATGCCAAAAAAAAAAAAAAATTGTATACTTCAAGATTATGTAAGTACTTTCCTATATTTTACATTATCATCTTCTTTTTTATAATTATGATTATTTTACATTTTAATATTTAATCCATATGATTATTTTTGGTCCATGTCTTCATTCTCATTAAGTACCAAGAACAAATATTGTTGTTCTAAAGTAAAGTAGCAACAGCAATATGCCAGAATAGAGAAAGATGTTCCTTGCCAGGGGAGTTGCGGCAGTGTCTCACTGAATCTCAGGTTCTGTAGCCTGCATTAAGTAATATGAGCTAAAACCCATATGCTGTCAAATTGCTTTCCTCATCCCTGTCTCAGTTTTTCCATTATTGAACTGTGTAGTGTTGCATTTGCCTCTGATTCTTCAGAAGTTCTTGCCCATCACCTAACTGCAGGTCGATTGTGCCATTCAGTAGTTAAGTGTATCAGATCATGTTTGATATAAAAGATGAGAGGACCTTCTAAGAGTTCAGCATAACCTCTCTGCTAACTATTAAGAGAAGATAACAATAATATAATATCATAAAAATATTGTAAAATAAGCAAGTGCTGCTAGGATTCTATTGGTGTTATGAATGCTATTAGTATTTATTTGAGTCTGATTAAAAATTTGGCTTTGCAGAGTTCAATGTCTACTAAGTTGAGGCTTATTTTCAGATTTTAATAATCTACACTAACTCTGCTCCTAATGGAGGGTTAATATAGACTAGATGGTACATTGTTATTTAACCCAAAGAAATGTGGATGTTTTTAGAGTAGCTAAATAAAGAACAGCATAATAAAAAAGGAAAACTTCTTTTAATGCATTTTGGACCCAACTAGTAAATATTATCAAATAGTATCCAAAAATTGTTGAAGCAAAAAAGTGGAACAACAATAAGGAAATGACCGAGAAATTCAAAAACATCACTTAGGGATATTTGGGGCATGATTGAATGCATTTTATTTTGCGGTATTTAGTGTTTCGCAACAGTATTCTTTGCATTACTATGTTAAAAAACATGTTAAAATGAAAATGGCGTTACAATTTCTACCCTATTTTTATTTTTTAAGAATTGAATTGCAAGATCAAACCAGACTACTTACTCATCTTCTTAAAGATTCACAAAATAGACAAGCCTGGTGGAGACTATAAACTACTTCATTCACTGGAGCACATACAAACTTTTAATTTTAATGGAAATTTGAGTCAGCAAAAACATACATGGGCTTTGTTCTCTGAACCAGTCTAAGCACATTAGGTCAATAGCAGACAATTGAGCAAACGTCACTCTCCTACAACTACATCCATCAGAAAAGAAAAAAAAGAAAAAAATCTGTAATCACACATTTCCATAGCACTTATTTGAAATTACAGTTATTATAAAAGGACATTGTCAGATGTGGGTGTGGTTTATTTATTTATTTACCAATAGACTTCATTGCCTTTCACAATACTTTGGAATAAAAATTGTCTTAGCTTATGTTGGAATCTTTTTAAATTTCTCATAGAACCAGGGACATCTTAATTTTGTGATTCTCTGTGTGTGTAGTGTGAGTTTTAACCATTTAAGATATGCTTGCTCCCACTCTCTAAACTCAAGTGCATTTTAAGAGGTTTATTTTTTTTCAGTCTACATAATGCCCCATATTAGATAAAAACTGTACCATGTTAATCATAGGCATTATTAATTAAAAACCACATGCTTAGCAATTAGCCTGTAGGGTTTGTCCTCCTGCCAGGACAGGGAAGACTCCCTGGATAGAGGATGTCACAACGAGTAAGCTGATGCTGTGCTTGCTCTTAGCCAAAAGGCCAAGAAGTAAGGCAGCCAATTGGCTGGAACGTAGCAGTCAGTTAAATGGTTTGCCCCTGCTGGATGCACAGTTATGGAGTGGGTGCCATGGGGGCTCGCTGAGGAAGCAGAGGAAAGAACAAGTTGTTCAAAATCTAATGAGAAGAAAAAGGCCTTGAAAAATGGAATTAAATCATAATACGACTATAGAAATGTTGAATAAAGAATGTAGTGATTTACTATCCTAAAGTATGTACTTGGTGTATATTACAAACACAACCTTTGTGTTGTTAAAAATTTTTCTCTGGACACTTTTTTGCTTTGGGGCCATCTTTAATGGACACTGCTGATTGCCTATCCAGCAGCTGCTCTTCTCTTATTCCCTCCAAACAAGAGTCCAGTTTTGTTCAAGCCCCTCCCTGGTGACCCATGTGACTCAGGGGTGGCTGAATCCATCCTTACTTTGAGTGGTGCCCAGAAGCTGATGATCACTTGATATTTCACTGGTAACTGTTGGTCTGTCTGTCATGGGTAGGTGTGTGACCAAGTTGGATCAATTAGATGAAGGGAAAAGTTTTTATTCCACATAGGGGAGAATGATCTCTTTAAGGTGGATATGAAAAGGGAGTTCTGTACCCCAGTTGCTGCTGGCAGCCCTCCCTACGACCAAGAGGGAAGCCAGTTGAGGACAAAGCTAATATATGGAAGGCATAGGGCCAGGAGAAATGTCAAAAGGTGGAACTTCAGCCCTAGCTGAAGGTACAGTCCTTAAACTTGCTCTACCTAAGTCTTCCTGGTAGGTGAGATAACACATTTCCAGCTCTTAAAAGCCAATTGGAAGCCAGACATAGTGGTGAACTCCTGTAATCCCACTAACTCAAGAGGCTGAGACAGGAGGATTCCAGGTCAAGGCCAATCCCGGCAACTTAGCAAGACCCTGTCTCAAAAAATAAAAAAGGCCAGAGGTGTAATGTACCACTTAAGTGGTAGAGTGCTCCCCTGGGTTTAATCTCCACTACAAAAAGAAAAAAAAAAGCCAGTTGTACTTGGGATTTCTGAAGAATCCTAACTTTGATAGCATCTTATAAGTGTTACAGAGCTGAGGCCTTCTGGTAAACTGAGGCAGAGTGAAGATTCTACACCCTTTTCAAAACCCAATTCTTGTGATCAAGCCAGAAAGATTTCAGGCATGTTATTCAGAGTAACAGGCATGAGTTTATTGAAGGGATAGGAAAAGGGAAAGGGGATACTCTTAAGGGAGAGAGTGCATTCTCTCAGAGAGGAGAGGGACAGTGTGCTTCTCCTGCACTCCAGTTTTATTGGGGATTAGAGAAGTTTCCATAGAGTCTTGCCCAGATTCATCTCTTGACTTTTGACTGACAGCAGGATGACATCAGACTTTCAAGTACCCACTGCCATGACAGCTGTAGGTCACCTTGGCCCATGTTGATTGGTTCTAATTGAATTCTTAACCATACATTCCTACAGATGTATGGTTAGGAGGAACTATCCTTATCTCCCAGAGTTTTAGGAACTGGTCTATGAAAAGGGTCACAAAAGTCCCCCTCAGGGTAGCTTTGGTTCCTCTTATTAACAATATTTAGGGCTTGGATTTCTACTGCAGATTACAGGTAGTTAGCTGAGGAATGTAACATATCCTGTCCACTTAGGCCAGGCAGGATGGTAGGTAAATTTCTTCTTGGAAAAGAAAGCACATAGGGACCAGCACAGTGGGCCCATTTTATAGAATTATTTCCTTAACCTTCTGTTCCCACCGCTCACATCTGTCCACTATCATAAGAAAGAAAGTGATTATTATTGAGGGCAAGTATGCACTGCATTTTACAAAGCCTTTTAATTTATTGTATGATACTTATATCACACTTTTATCTTTGAAAGCATCCTGTCTTAGTGAGCCTTCTGTCCACTGAAGAAAGCCAAACATCCAGACTTTTATATTTTTGGGTTTACTGTACCACATAAGTCTTAAATATTTTAATTAGCTTACTTTTTCATTCTCAGCCATAAAATGGAGCTAATCATATTTTTTCATGAACACACACAGATAAATAACAAGCAATTTCTATAAAGTATGTTTTTTTTAAGAAAGAAAGCAAATATTATATCATGTAATTATGTATAATTTTTACTTGTTGGAAAGCTAGACTCAACTCTTGCCTTTTATATATCAGTTATTTGTAAAGTATCTGAACTTCAGTTTATAACTGATATATGATCCTGAAAATCTAAAAGGAAAATTCTTCAACCACTCTGATTAGTTCTTTGTTTTCAATAGAATTCTAATAGGTCATGTTTACTCAAGTAAAAAGTAAAACCCACAGGCTATAGAAAAATTGCTTTGGTCCAAAAGATTGAAAAGGAATCACATGCTGTCATGCACAGTAGAGCAGAAGCATGCCTGGCTGAGGCTCATTTGCATGAACTCTGTTCCCCAGGTGGCCATTCCAGTCACCAGCAGAGTAGATTCTTTTCTCCATGGGTGTGACTTCCTCCAAAGGCTGACCTTTTCTTATTGCAAATCCAGTACCCATATTACAGAATGTGTGCCGCCTAGTAAATTGGGGGTAAGCCACTTGAGCGAGGTCATGGGGTAAACTGGTCTCTCTGGGTATGTCCAGGCTTTCTTCCTCCCTGAGTTAAGACCCATCAGACATAGCTGACTATGTGGTTCAGTGGCTTTCTTGGAAAAGGAATATTTACCTGAAATTAGACAAAGATGTAAGAAAAAATAAATTTAGAATATTCCATTCCAAACTATTGTTTTCTGTGTCAAATGTGAGGGTACTTCTGGCAATTTTTAAAAATTGTTTTTTTGTTTATGTATTTTTTGGTACTGGGGATTGAACCCAGGTGTACTTTACCACTGTGCTACATCCCCAGCTTTTTTGTTATTTGATTTGAAGCAGGGTCTCACTAAGTTGCTTAGGGCCTTGCTAAATTGCTGAGGCTGGCCTCGAACTTGCAATCCTCTAGCCTCAATCTCCATGAGTCGCTGGGATTACAGGTGTGCACCACCACTTCTGGCTAATTTTTATAAATTTGAGTAATTCAGGGGAAAGTGAACATGTATTTGGTCCATGTTCATTTTAGAAATAAAATTTTGGATTAGCTTTATTCCTTAACTCTACCTTTTAAGATTTACTGAGCTTTATCTTCATGTCCTGTCTTGGGTCAGGGGCTGGAGATATGCAGAACGATGGCTATGGTCCCTGCTTTCCTAGTGCCTATGTCTTGAGGTCGAAGCAACCAAACATCAGGTGGTAAAACAGGCAAATACAATATTAGCTCTGTGTAAGAACAGTGATGAAAAGTTATATGGTACTAGGAAAACAGAATGAGAGAGACTTAGTCAAAGAAGGCTTCTGAAGAAGTGAACGAGGAAAAAGGAAGGGGGAGACTAGGAAATGAAACCCTTTGCAAAGGCCCAGGGATGGGAAGAAGGAATCCTCTGAGGAACTGGAGGATGGCAGTGTGTGTGGAGGATGGGGGTGAGAGGTGCTTGTTGCCAACCAGACCATGTGGGCGTTCACAGGCCAGTGTAAGAAAAATCCTATTCCCAGAGCATTAGTTAGGAAGACCTTTGCAGGTGGGAGTGGGGATGCATGAGATTCAGTTGCATTTAGAAAAGATCAGCAGATTGAAGTCAAAGGGAGCAAGAGTGGCTTTCCAGACATTTGGAGAGTGTCACTCATCACAGTGGCCCCTTCATAACTTGTTCTCTCTCTTCTCCAACTCTCCAAACATGAACATGCTCCATATGTTTCTACAGTCACTGTCTTGGTGATCTCAACCAGTTCCATGATTTTAAATGCTATTTATTTACTGAGGGTGCCCAGATTTATAAACTCAAACTCTGACCTTTCCCCTGAGCTGTCAAATACCCAGTGTCCCCCTGACATCTCCTCTTGATGTCTAAAAACTCCTCACACACAACAAGCCCCAAAACAGATCTCCTAATGTTCTTCTTCAAACTGGCTTCTCTTGTCATTTTCAATATAAGTTATTGACAACTGCAGGCTGCCAGGCTTAACAACTTGCAGTCATCCCTAATTCTTTTCTTTTTCTCACACTTCTTGTCCAAACCATCAGCAAATATTTAACTCTCCCCTCAAAATCATGTCAGAATTGGACCACTTTTCATTTCCACTGCCACCATCCTGGTCAGATCCACCAACATCTCTTACTTGAATGGTACTAACTTCTCTTTCTGCTTTTAAAGTTTTCTCTCCCAACCCCCCATCCTATCCTCTTGACAACACTGCAGTCAGAATCCCCATTAAAGTGTACAACTGATCATAACTTCCTGTGCTGGAAACCCATCAGTGACTCCCCACAGTGCCTCCAGAGCTCAGTCCCTTGCCTCCTTCATTTTTTACCTAAGGGCCATCCTGTCCATGAAACCATCCCTGGTCACCTGTAATTGTAACCCTTTCCCACATCTACACTCTCATCCACGTTCCTTAATTAATTTTTCTCCATGGCTTTTAGCACCCACTAAATTGCCCATATTTTACTTTGTTAAAACCCCATGTAATGGTTAATTTGAATTGTCAACTTGATTGGATTAAGAGATGCAGATGATTAAGAAGCTTCTGGGTGTTTCACTGAGGGTTCTAGGAATGATTGGAATGTGGGATAGTGAACTGAAGTGGAAACCTCCCTAGGCATGGGCAGCACTGCCCAATAGGATGGTGGCTTGGGAATAAAAGTGGGAAGAACAAGGAAGCAGATGCAGATGCAAGGTCAACTCTTCTTGAATGAGTTCTTGATTACTGCTTCCATTGTCTGAGGATACTAGACTCACTTCTTCACTCTTCCAAAGTGGACTCTGCCAGTGATTCTCCAAGTACTTTCCAGAAGCCTTGGTCTCAGACTAGGTTAGCACTGTTGATCCATCTCGTTCTGGGGCTTCCACCTCTGGACTGTGCAGCTACTGGCTCTTCCAGCTCTCTAGTCTGCAGATGGCCATTGTGGACTATCCAGCTTCTGGTTGGGTAAGCCAATCTAATAAATCCCCTTTTTATACTCATTCTTCCTATTGATTCTCTTCCTCTAGAGAACCCTAATACACTCCACAACATACACTCTAGAATGTGAGCCCCGTGATGGACGTTCTTGTTAAAACTCATTTGCTGCTGTATGTTCAGAGCCTAAAAATTTCTTGGCACATAGGTATCATGTAAATACATGTGGTTGAAGGTATTAATCTTTGTATTTTGAGTTGGCTAGTGTGTAGAAAGTGCTCAATAAATGTTTCATAAATGAATGAGTAGAATGATTTAGTATGCATTTTATTGTCCACAGCCTTCAAGATAAAGTGCTCAATATTTTTTCATTAATTCATTCATATGATAGGGGTGTTCAACAAATATTCTATTGAAGGACAAATTTTTGAAGCTTTTGCATACTGCCCAGCCCACCACATTTACTCATTTTATTCCTATACAGACATATTTTCAGACATATTTTCTACTCTTTTTTTTAATTAAGTTATTATCAATGACCCATACACAATATGACAGAACACATTTCAACCCTGAGAAACTATTAGCTGACACAGAATACGTGGATGAATGAATGAGCAAATGTACAAGTAAATGCAAATAAAGTGAGGAAACTGGGCTGAGAAGGTTCCGCCAAGCTTCTCACTTTCTCCAGTGTATTCATGAAGCTTTCCTTGTCTGCACATTCAGGTCAAATTCAATGTCTGGAAAATTCAGTGTGGACTCTTGACTTTCTCAAGAGAGAAATTCATAAGAAAGGAATAATAGCAAGTGGAGGGAAAGTTTTTCCAGTGGAATTCCCAGGGAATGTGCCTTGGAATCTCTGGAACAGGGGCAGGAAGGGCTCTGGATAGCATTTGGTTAAAATGCAGATTCTAAGTTCTGACCCAGATCTGCTATGTCATAATTTGAAGGGTGAGGGATGCCAGGAAGTGAATTTACAGTCTTAACAAGCTTCCTTAGTGAGTTTACTCTAAAACTTGAAAGCTAACATATTTTCTGGCATAAAGTGAGATTGAACTTTCTTCCCCTTATGAGGGTCACCTCATGTGGGGTGCTGTCCATGATGACAGAGATGCTTCTGAAATTCAAATGCAGAAATATCTGATAACTTACCATGGAGGACCCAAGTCCACTGGAGGTTTCTGCTTCTGAACTACAGTGCACACAATTTAGTTCTTAATATCTAGGAAGTTGGAGGCAGGATTTCTGAAATCTTGAATGGAACTAACTTTAAGGGGTAGAAACATTGCCTTTTGGAATTTGGAGTGGTTTGTAGCAGGTAAAGATTTAGAATGAGAAAATAGGCTTGTGTGGTTAATAGAACTATAGATTTTGCACTAGGAATGGAAAGGTAGCCTGGATGTGGTCTGACAGTAGGATTCACAAAGGAGGTGGTACACCTATGAAAATAGCCATTGTTCTCTATCCATGATATGAATAGATGGAGGAAAATGAAAACTTCAGCATCATGGATTTGAATTCAATGTAGTGTTTACCTACCAAATCACAAAATTTTTGAATGCTGAACCAAGTGTTCAGTCTCTTTTAGTGAACTTCCTTAAAATGAGATAGATACAAACCTGTCTGTGTGCTTGAGGAGAGATATTGCTACAAGGTAGGGTCATTGGCTTGATAATATTTCAGGTTGTCTGTAGTTCCCACCTTAAAAATTTTAAATATTTTTATGATAATGTTTTATAAATGGTAAGTTCTGTGCAATCAAGTGGGTAGAAATTCAAGGGATAGAGTAAAATTTCAATAGGATTCATTTGAGAATTTGCATTCCCCAAGTTGTAGAGAAAAAATGAATTTTTGGTTTTATATGACTGCTTCATTAACTTGATCACAGGCAAAATGAGATTCCTGATTTGCACCTACACAGTGGCATATGAGATAGCAGTTAATTATTTATATCTCCTATTATTATCAGATTAACACAGCAGGTATATGCAATAAGCAAATGTATTTGACTCTTTTTTCTAAGTTTGCTCTGACAGTCTGTAAGCAGATTCACTTTATGGATTTTCATCTGTTTTCTGGGAGTTTTATATGAGATTGCATTTTAAGAACAGTAACATACAAAAAATCCACACTGTTAGTGAATACAGGTTTGATCTGAAAAGATAAAAGCAGTAACCGTGGACATGTTAATTTTGAGAATTTTATCTCCTTAGAAAAATATTTGCAAAATTTTCACTTCAATAATGATCTTACAAACCATTATGAAATTTATATTTTATTTTTGTGGTGTTGGGAATTGAACCCATGGCTTTCCATACCACTGAGCTACACCCTAGCCCTGAAATTCACATTTTTTACTCTAATACTTAGAATTTAGTGCATTCAGCCCTAAATTTGCATAAACATCGAAAGCCGCATATCTGTTATTTGATTTCAAAACCATTTATTTATAGTACTTTGTTTCTGATGTATAACTCTCACACGTTTCATTTTTTTGGAAACAATCCACAATTTTCATTTTGAAAACCCGTCAAGTGCATGTCCAGGTGAGATAAGCTGGCATTTGGATTTGTAAATCAGGTTTCCAGTTTCAAGTTGTGGCAGAAGCATACTTATCCTCTAGACTTGTGGTTGAACCCTGTGGAACGAGACTGAGGACAATACACCTGCCCCTCGAAGGGGAGAATTCCAGGAATTTCCGATCAAACTCCGAAGGCATGTGGTTTTTCTGCTGCCTCTAGCATCTTCAGAACTGGGCTTCCAGCTATGTTCTGTGTAAGACCAAAATCCTGATGCAGCAGCTCTTCTCTCGAGTTTCTGGCAGGTGTGTGCTGGCTCCTGACTACTAAATACTTTGTAATTAGAATGCCTTGGGCAACTGCTGTCATCCTACATCTGTAACAGAGGGAGGGCAGTGTTAGCATGACTGTGCTCATTTCTTTACATCTCATGCCTATATACCTAAGCACAGCTGCCTGAAGGGCCTGTGTTTGATGCATGAACTGTAGAAAGACCTTGGAAATGAGTCTCATTATATCAGTATCTGAATGCTTTGTGGAAACAAGATACATCATTCATAACTAAGATTGAACCTCTACATAAGGAAAACCAGTCCAACATAGGGAATGCCACTTTTTAAATAGCACTTGTCAATTTTTATGCCTATTATGTTTTTTATCTTTCTTCCAAACACTGGGATGTCAGTTGCCAGAAGGCAAAGGATTTTTTTCTTTCTGTTTTGGTTGCAGAAGTGGCCATGACGTCTTGAATAATGCTTGGCACAAAGTTAGGGATAAATGAATGAATGTTGCCTCTTAATATTTACCTTGAAATTAGCATACCTCTAGGCAAGAGGTATGTGTTTAAACTATTTCACCCAAGGTAATCAAATACAGGAAGCATGTTCTTTCCAAATGGTATACTGAATATATTATCAGAAAATCAAATGTGACCAAAAAGTAGAGATAGACAACTTACTATCTATAGAAACTGTTGATATAAAGGAGTAAAACTTCCTGAAAGGGGATTGAATTTTAAGGTGTCTAGCCTGCAATCTGTGTAGATTCTTGATGATTATTGTACTGCAGAAGTAATTAATGAAGAAATAAAATTATACCAATAAAATATCACATCATAAGGACTTCATTGCTAATGATAACCTCACCTTGTGTCTATTTTCATAGTTAACCTTACCATGTCTTTATCTACGAATTTAGCCTGCTACTCTTTTCAAACACACAGCAAACAGAATTTGTTTTATAACTTAATTTTACACTCATTTAGAGAGAAAAGGGTTTATTATTGCAAATAGAATGAGAACCTAAAAATGTCCTAAAATTTCTAAAAGAACAGCCTGTGCCTTATCACGATCTTAGGACACTTTCCAGTTAAACCTATTGTTATGAAAGTTTTAGGCTATTTGTCCAGTAGGCAAATAGTCAACTTTCTGAATAAAACAGATAAAAAAGCAAACATTCCCACTTTCTTACAAATATGATAGCATATTCCCATAACCATAAACAATTAATTTATTGTTTAACTTCAGATTTCTCTTTTGTAGTCAAACAATGAACAGATATATATTGCTTGCCATTTTATCCCTCCATTTAATCCTTCAGTTCCCCTGGTTTTGTCTCATTCACCTGCACAGAGTATGATTAAACATTCACACAGTCTTAAAGACTCAAAGGAAACAGGAGTTATTTGAAATACTGTAGAAATGTAAAAGTTTGTTTAGATTAGTTATTTTCGTTTAAAGAATCCAGAGGTCAGAGAAACGATGGGCCAAATGTGATACAGTTACTTCATGTTAAGGAAGGGACTGAAATTTCTCCTTTCTTTGGCAAAGGCTGATCACCTTTGTTTTTCCCTTGATGACATTTAACCGAAAGGAGCTCAATTAATACTGGGTGATTTACATTGAACTGAGTCAGAAAAAAATGCCTTTATGTTTTATATTGCATCAAAAATCATCAACCTGTTTCTTACTAGCAGTTTGAAAGGCATCCTCAGGGGACTTAAATAGATGTAGTTTTAAGAACAGAGCATGACTAAGGAACAAAACCTGTATTTCTTTTAGCTTCACACATAGGCAAATGCAAGTCAGGAATGCTTTATTTAATAAGGTTTTTCCTAACTTGGGTTGTATCAGTCTGATGAGGACGTGATTGAGGGAAGAAAATAGCACCCCCAGCTTCCCTGAGTCCTCAGGGACATCTCAGCTTGCATCTAGGAGGTCAGGACTCTGTGATGGTCTGATTGTGACTTGACACAGGAGGCCAATGAAGAATGAGCAAGCTGATCCAGTGGGGGTCTCATACACAGCTCAGGACATTTCTTCTAACGTATTAAACACACAAACACACACACAAACAAAAAAAGAAAGAAAGAAAAATATCACCTTTTAGTTTTAATCTGACTGTACATAAAACCATGCCAGGAAAGGAAGGTGAAATTTGACAGATTTCTTATGTGTAGAATAATCACTCAGAATTGTTTTCTAGTAGTTTTATTTTCTAATTCTAATGAAAGTTTGAACAGGGTATTTGATAGCAATTGCTTTTGAAATATAATTTGACTGGGAAGTAGAGGATTTGGTACAATTTAGTCAACAGTTTTTTTTGCATCTATTTATCATAGAGAGTACTTAGATAAAAATGAATAAAGTAACAGTTACATGGAGATTTCATAGTAGGGCTAAATGCAACCGCTAGCATACAGTTGTATTGTAAGGCATAGAAGTGATAATATTGATGGCAAAATGTCTTTAGTGACAATGAGATATATTTTCCTCTAACATTTTAAACTAAACCATGAAAGAACACAATACTGGAAATATTGTTCACATTCATCCCTTCCTTTCATTTCCTCCTTTCTTCCCTGCTTGCTTATAGCTCTAGCTTTTAAGGCATCTTTAATTCCTTCCACTTTGTGCTCTTGGGAAGGCCTGCACTTTGAAAATACTTGACATTCAGGAAAATACACTTTATATGTTAAAAATCAATGGTGACACAATATTTACAGCCCAAAGGCCAAACATTTGGAGTTTCTTTATAGAGAGTAAGTGCTCAGAGACCAGCTTTGTGCTACTAAGCTGTAGACATCAAAGAATAATAATACAGCAGTTTTCAACTCGATGGCCCGAATGGGCTTCAGCCCAGTGAAGTGCGGTATCGAACTGTTTCGCAGATCTGTAATAGAGAGCCGGTGTGGGAATCCTTATTTTATCTTAATTACTAAGGAGCCCTTCATGTCTCAGAAGTCCCCATGTTTTGTTTCAAAACTTCTGTCTGGAGAATGAGTTTATAGACTTGTGTCTACAAAAGAATGACAATACTTTGAATTAGGTTTTAAGAAGATTCAAAGTGCAGCCAGAAGGGGAATTCTTTTGCTAGTCCCTGCTACATAGCAGAGTTTCAAAGACATCTGATGGTAGGCCTATGATTTAGAAGAAAGAAAAGAAAATGTAGTGGTTGGTGACTCCCCTGCCACCTGGCAAGTTTAATTTTCCTGGGTTAAGCACACACCCACAAACAGGCAAGTGCATGTGTGTGTGTGCACACAGACACACACAGCATTTATTAGCTCATTAGAAACTGCATTATGTGTCTGAACGAGGAGTATCATTTGGTTTGTACATTTGACCCCTCATTGTTATTAGTTGTTCTTTACTAAATCAGCAGAAGGAGAGAGGAGGGTAATAACTATTGCTAAGTTAATAATAATTATCAGGACCAAACATAGTTATTGATGGTGCCTCCGTCCTTTCATGTGTGTGTGCTCCTGGTAATACTGATGTGCTACTTCTGTTATTGGGCATGAACTTTCTGTGACCTATCATTTATCATCAGATGAAGTTCTGCCCAGCCTAATAGGTACATTACGTAACAGAGCTCTCTGGTGGTGAAAGGAATCCACTCAAACCACTGATGTGCTAGGGTTTCACATGGGGGATAGAGTGTTCATTCTCTTTACTTGTAACAGAGACTTAGAGGGAACTATATGAACATTCACCTTGGAGAAAACTATTGAGGAAGTCAGATGGGGCTGATCAAGGAGTACTTTGGGAATGGCTATAAACCTGAGAAACAGAGAATTTAGGAAAGAGGAACCCCTCACAATAGCAGTAATACAATTATCAGAGATCTCTGGATTTTCTGGTATATATTCCTTTCATTTTCTGGGTGACAAGGTTGATAGTCTCAAGGTCACAACTCTTATCTATTCCTTTTTTCACCAAAGGACATTGCTGCTTCTCTGGGACAAAGGACAGGAGGGAAATGACCGACCAGTGTGTATGAATCATTTGGGTACATTGGTCACTAAGAGAAGCTAAGAGAAGCAGCATGTTTTTTATGTCCTCCCTGAGTGGAGAGTGGAGAGTATTTTAGTAAGGAGGCATCTGGCTCTAGCATGGGGCTGCTTTCTAGGGATTCAGAGCATGTAGCAATAGCACTTGGGGGTCCCCCCAGGAATCCATCAGCTGCTGTGTCCCACTTGCTGTGAGGACAGATGGCTCACCCATGCTGCTGCTGTTTGGAAAGAATGCAATACCACCATTGAAGACCTATGGAAACTATCAAAACTGTACATATGAGGGAGTTCTTTGGTTGGTGGCTGTAGCCACTGTGGACAAGGCTGGGCATTGTCTCCCTGGATGCCGGTTTTAGGTTATGCTTCAGAACCTTGAGAAGTTCTTTCATCCCAGCAGGCTTTGAACATCATAGGTCCCTGAAGACTGTAGGCCAGAAGCATTTGCCAATGGGTAATTATGTTTGTTTGATGTGCACAAGCAAAAAAGAAGAAAAGAATTCACAGGTTGCTGTGCAGAAGGCAGAGCATCTGCAGCCCTGAGGTTCATCTTAAGGAGTCTCCTGAAGGCACTCCCGAGGAATTGGAAAGGTTGGGAGGGAGGTGCTGAGGATCGATCAGTTGAGAGCCAGACTCCCTGGCTGTGGGATTCTCTAATCTTTCTGGGGCTTTCTGAGTGGTTTAAACCACAGAAATAAATTTATGTACTGTTTTTAATTGATAAGTAATAATTGTATTTACTTATGAAATAGCACAATGTTTCAATGTTTACATTGTGCAACAATAAAATCAAGCTAGTTAACATATCCATCATGTTATGTGCCAATTTTTTTATAGTGAGAATATTTAAAATCTATTTAAGCAATTTTGAAATGTATGATACATTACTTTTACCTATAGACACCACACTATGCAATAGATCTCCAAAACTATTCTGCCTATGTAACTGAAACTTTGCATCACTTGAACATCTTATCCTCTGCTCTGCTCTTCCACATATGATAACTACCATACAACTCTCTACTTCTACAAGTTTGATTTTTTAAGATTCCACATATAAACAAGAGCAGGTAGTATTTGCCTTTTGGTGCTTCACTTAATGTCCTTCAGGTATATCTTTGAAACAACAGAAACTTATTGTCTCAAAGTTCTGGAAATTAGGAGTCCAAGATCAGGGTATGGGGAAGGTTGATTCTTTTTGAGGACTTGAGGGAAGGATCCCATCCAGGACTCTTTCCTTGGGTATAGCTGGCTGAATCCTCTGAATATCTCCTGTGTCATTTCACATCATCTTCTCTCTATGCTTGTCTTTGTGTTCAAATTTATCCTTTTTATAAGGACAACATACTGTGATGACCTCATTTAACTTGATTTCCTCTCTGACAACACTGTCCAAATATTCTTCACATTCTGAAGAACTGGGGATTCTAAAATATTTGGCAGAAGCACAATTCAACCCATAAGAAAAACCTTGCTCTGGTCTCTCTGAGATTCATTAATATGACCAACAGCTAGGACCTGTGTTGGGATGCCAGAGAAATTCTTGTGTTTGGGCACTATTTGACCTCTGTAGAACCCGCTCATGGTCAGTCCATGCTCTTCAACAATTTGCACCTATCTGAAAGCAAATCCCTTTCTTTCCCCTCCCCCACAGTTTTTTGAAGTGGGAAATACTCCTCTATATCCTTCCTGCTACCTCTTAGTTTATTTGGACTGCTGTAACAAAACCCTGTAAGCTAGGTAACTTATAAATAACATTTTTCACAGTTCTGGAGACTGAGAAATCCAAGATCAAGGCACTATCAGTTTCAGTGTCCGGTGAGGGTGCCTTCCCAGCTCTATAGACAATACCTTCTTGTGTCTTCACGTGGTGGAAGGGGCTAGTCACCCTCTGGGGTCTCTTTTTGTATGGGCATTAATCTCATTTTATGACCTAATCCTGCAAAGGCTCCATTTCTTAATACTGTCTACTTGGGGATTATGTCTTCAACAGATGTATTTTTTGGGGGGGACACAAACTTTCAGACCACAGCTCTACTTATTTCCCTTAACTTCTCTCATTTATTTTTTAATATATTCACATATACCTTTTGGTTATTGATTCTCCCTGTTCCTCATGTTCTTTCTTCCTTCATAATCTTAATTCATTTTAAGTGTTTTATTTCTTCATTTTCTGACATTACATTCCTTTAGGTTCACATAATCTTCTAAGTAGCCTCCTTTAAGTATTTCCTCCATCACTACCACTCGCCATAGTTGCCAAACTGCAGCAAAGACCCACGGAAGGGTTATTCATTTATATCATGAAATTGTGGAATTTTTATTATTATTTTGCGGGGGCAGGGTTCTGGGGATTGAACTCAGGGGCACTTCACCAACAGACCACATCCGCAGCCCTGGTTTGTATTTTATTTAGAGACAGGGTCTCACTGAGTTGCTTATGGCCTTGCTAAATTGCTGAGACTGGCTTTGAACTGGCAATCCTCCTGCTAAGCCTCCCAAGCCACTGGGATTACAGGTGTGGGACACCGCACCTGACATTATTATTCTTGAAACTGAAATGTTGTTTATCCTAGGTTTAAACTATCCAGAGAGTAACCTGCTTCTGGTGTAGATTATCCTGTAGCAAGTGCAGTTTATCACCAATGGTTGGAAGACTTAGGGATTTGGAAAAGAAGCCTAGAAAGAGTATGCTTCATTCTGAGACCTCACTTGAATTCACCCCCAACACCGATGCTACATGCTTCCTTGGCTTCCAGAGACAGGCTACCACAATGTCATGATTAGTATGTGAAAAAAGCAGAATTAATCATTGGATTTTTTTTTTTATCTGTTGTTTTTTTCCTTCTTGCTTCCCCTTTAGCTCCTACAGCCAGTGTTCCATGATACATTGCTGGTAAATATTTAATTTCCATTCTCAGAAATGTGTTCTGCATTTTCACATTACTTTCCTTTTCATGGTGGTGAAAGACAGGATGGGTAATATATGTGTGTGTGTCAGTGAGTGCACATATGAAGTATTGTCTTTATAATAAAAGATAATGTATACATTAGATTTCCTGTAATGGAGAACTTCCTTGCCTGCTTCTTAATGAGAGGTGCTGATGTGAAATGACCCTAGCTTTCCTAAACACACAGCAATCTAATTTGAACCTGTACGCCAATTACGGGCCTCTGTGGAGCACTTTACGGTGAAACAATCACGTCACAATAGGATTAGAACACTACGCCCCAGGACCACAAGGGAAGCCAGCTCGGGCATAACTGCAGGTTTATTCCTCTAAATTGTCTGTAAACAGCATTGATAGCCACCTTGTGCCACCTTGGTATTGTTTCTATAAATCCTCCATAGAAACAATCTAAAATGAATAGTCAACGAGTCAGTAATGGCCTGTTAGTTCCCAACACCGGGCTGTACCACTGATCTGCCTCATGAATACCACTCTTAGGGACCGATCCCAGATATAAACACTCACAAATGGCAGTGCAGACGGGCTTTATAACAACAATCAAGCGAGACAGTCTGAGAAATCATTGTGAACTGTGCCTCCTGCTTGATCTTTTCTTGCAAAAATGCTGAACCATTGACACCCTCTTAGAAAGTTTCTGCAGTCACACACTTTTCACACTCCCTTCAATTGCAATTAGACTTTTATTTTATTTTATTTCATTTTATTATTTATTTATTTTGCAGTGCTCTGTCAGTGCCAAGTGTCTCTGACCAATGTAAAGAAAACTAGACTTGCCATGTTTTGATCGGTAGGGCAGTTCTGGAGAAGCTGAGCAGAAGTCAAGTTTCTGGAAGGGAAATTCAACACCAGGTATTGCCATGAGATAGAAGTAAATTATCTGATGTACAGTAGATCAGTGTAACTTGGCAATATTATTGGGTCAGCCAATAAAATAAAACTAAGTACAGTAAAATTGTGCCATTAAGCTCTAAAGAAATATTAGCTTTTCCCCCAGCATAGTCTAAAATCATTAATATCAAACCTCAGTGCTCCTTTGATGCATAGAAATAAAAGTAAAATGTTTTTCATTTTGTCTGCTATACTGCTTAATATTTTTCTTTAGTGGGGGATTTATGGGTGCTTGATTTTTCTTTTTTGGGGGGTTTGAATGAACTAAAATAGTTCTAGAAAATGGAGTACCTATCTCATATTTGTAACTGAGGTATATAAAACTATTTCTGTATTGCTGTCATGATGTTGGTTGACCACAAGAAATATCCTGAATGAGAAAAGAACATAAGGATGAATACAATATGTTTGAAAAAAAAATCACAACATATTCTCTAGGTTGGTGTCATTTGGGTCTCTAAGGAGGGCGAGAGGTATTGAAGAGCATCTCTGCTCAGGCAAGGGTTAGCACATTCCTACCCCTCTCTGGGAAATGAACAATATTCATGTAGTCAGAAGAGATACTGAGTATCCTCTGTGTGCCAGTCACCATGGCCAACAGAATACAGGTTCCCTTCAAGAAATCATATAAGCTATTGACCAGTAAGGAGTTGGGAACACTTGGTTAATTCAGATTAAAAGCAAAAATGAAAATGCACAAGAAAAACACATTTACTATTTGAGAGAAAAAGTACAGTTTGGGTTGGAGTGATAATTCAATTTTAAGATTGGTAATCTCCTTACTACCCTATATAGAAACATGTTTTAACTCTGGATGCCATAACAAAATATTGCCATGGGGACTGGAGGTGTTAAACAACATGAAATTATTTTCTTTTTTTTATTATTTTAGTTCATGGCACACAAATGGAGTACAACTATCATTTTCTGGTTGTACACAAAGTAGAATCATACAATTTGCATATTTATACATATACATAGGGAAAAGATGTTTGTCTCATTCTATTATCTTTCCTTCCCCATCCCCTCCCCACCCCTCAGTTTCCTCTATACAATCCATCCCTTCTCCGTTCTTCCCATACCTCCCCCCACCCCCACTATGTGTCATCAACCACTTATAAGAGAAGTCATTCGGCCTTTGGTTTTTTGGGATTGGCTTATCTCACTTAACATGATATTCTCCAACTCCATCCATTTACCTGTAAGTGTCCTAATTTTATTCTTCTTTATGGCTGAATAATATTCCATTGTGTATATATACCACAGTTTCTTTATCCATTCATCTATTGAAGGACATCTGGGTTGGTTCCACATTCTCACTATAGTGAATTGGGCTGCTGTAAACATTGATGTGGCTGCATCACTGTAGTATGCTGATTTTAAGTCCTTTGGGTATAGGCCAAGGAAAGGGATAACTGGGTTAAATGGTGAATCCATTCCAAGTTTTCTGAGGAATCTCCACACCGCTTTCCAGAGTGGCTGCACTAATTTGCAACACCACCAGCAATATATTAGAGTACCTTTTTCCCCACATCCTTGCCAACATTTATTGTTGCTTGTATTCTTGATAATAGACATTCTAATTGGGGTGAGATGATATCTTAAGGTAGATTTGATTTGCATTTCTTTTATTACTAGAGATGTTGAACATTTTTTCATGTATCTGTTGATTGCCTGTAGATCCTCTTCTGTGAAGCGTCTGCTCATTTCCTTAGCCCATTTATTGATTGGGTTATTTGTATTCTTGGTGTAGAGTTTTTTGAGTTCTTTATATATTCTGGAGATTAGTGCTCTATCTGATGTGTGTGTGGCAAAGATTTTCTCCCACTCTGTAGGCTCTCTCTTCACATTACTGATTGTTTCCTTTGCTGAGAAAAAGCTTTTTAGTTTGAATCTATCCCAATTATTGATTCCTACTTTTATTTCTTGGGCTTTGGGAGTCTGTTAATGAAGTCTGGTCCTAGGCCAATATGATGAAGATTTGAACCTACTTTTTCTTCTATTAGGTGCAGGGTCTCTGGTCTAATTTCTAGGTCCTTGATCCATTTTGAGTTGAGTTTTGTGCAAGGCGAGAGATATGGGTTTAGTTTCATTTTGCTGCATATGGATTTCCAGTTTTCCCAGCACCATTTGTTGAAAAGGCTGTCTTTTCTCCATGTATGTTTTTGGCTCCTTTGTCAAGTATGAGATACCTGTATTTATGTAGGTTTATGTCTCTGTGTCCTCTATTCTGTACCATTGATCTACCTGTCTATTTTGGTGCCAATACCATGCTGTTTTTGTTACTATTGCTCTGTAGTATAGTTGAAGGTCCGGTATTGTGATACCCCCTGCTTCGTTCTTCTTGCTAAGAATTGCTTTAGCTATTGTGGGTCTCTTATTCCTCCAAATGAATTTCATGATTGCTTGCTCTATTTCTATAAGGTCCGTCATTGGAATTTTAATTGGAATTGCATTGAATTTGTATAGTGCTTTTGGTAGTATGGCCATTTTGATTCTGCCTATCCAAGAACATGGAAGATCTTTCCATCTTCTAAGGTTTTCTTTAATTTCTTTCTTTAGTGTTCTGTAGTTCTCATTGTAGAGGTCTTTCACCTCTTTTGTTAAATTGACTCCAAGGTATTTTTTTTTTTGAGGCTATTGTGAATGGGGTAGTTTTCCTAATTTCTCTTTCAGAGGATTCATCACTTATGAATAAGAATGCATTAGATTTATGAGTGTTGATTTTATATCCTGCTACTTTACTGAATTCATTTATGAGTTGTAGAAGTTTTCTGGTGGAATTTTTCAACTCCTCTAAATATAGAATCATATCATCTGCAAATAGTGATGATTTAAGTTCTTCTTTCCTATTTGAATTCCTTTTATCTCTTTAGTCTGTCTAATTGCTCTGGCTAGAATTTCAAGGATGATGTTGAATAGAAGTGGCGAAAGAGGGCATCCCTGCCTTGTTCCAGTTTTTAGAGGGAATGCTTTCAGTTTTTCTCCATTTAGAATGATGTTGGCTGTGAGCTTAGCATAGATAGCCTTTACAATGTTGAGATATGTTTCTACTATCCGTATTTTTTCTAGTGTTTTCAGCATGATGGGATGCTGTATTTTATCAAATGCTTTTTCTGCATCTATTGAAATAATCATGGGGTTCTTAACTTTAAGTCTGTTGATGTGGTGAATTACATTTATAGATTTCTGGATGTTGAACCAACCTTGCATCCCTGGGATGAAACCCACTTGATCATGGTGCACTATCTTTTTAATATGTTTTTGTATGCCATTTGTTAAAATTTTGTTAAGGATTTTTGCATCTATGTTCATTAGGGATATTGGTCTGAAATTTTCTTTCCTTGATGTGTCTTTGAAATTATTTTCTCACAGCTCTGAGATCTAGGAGCATTAGATCAGGGTGTCAGCATGGTGGGATTCTGGTGAGGGCTCTCTTCCTGGCTTTTAGGCAGCTGCCTTCCTACTGTGTCCTCACATGACCTTTCCTTGTCTATGTGTGCAAGGGGAGAGAGTGATCTATCACATTTTTGTAGTAAGACCACTGATTCTATTTGATTGAGATTCTACCCTTGCAACTTCATTTAAACTTAAGTTCCTCCTAAAAGTCCTGTCTTCAAACACAGACACATTGGGAGTTAAATCTTTATCACTTTATCACTGAAGGGAGGGGATAGTAATACATAGAATGTATTACTTATTTCAAATAATATATATTTTGATAAAAGATTTCAGTCTGGAGCCAAACATTCATTGTTTCAGAATAAGGAGATTATTGTGTCCTCAAATTAGCACTCCATTGGAGATGGAAGGTCTGAATCTGAGTACCCGTTTGACCCTTTGCTAACTGTGTAACCCTGGGCTTTCTGCATCACTACGGTCAAAACAGACGTCTCAGCTCTTTTCTATGCATGTAGACTTCTTCCATTTGATACGGGACACACTGCTCTTCAGCTGCTGGGGTGTGACACCTGTTATCCTTCGTCCTGTTCCTTCCTTGAAGCTATTCCCTCCGTTGCCTGCCTGTATGTGACAGGTCCACTCCATTCACCTTTGCTTTCTACTCCTCCTACACTGAATGTATTTCAGATGAGTATTATCTGGACCATGTCCTGCCACCATGCCTTTCCCACCTTCTACTAGCTGTCTCTGGCTGAGAATCCTCACATGTCTCTCAAAAGTCCTCTTTGTAGAGGAGTGTCACTGTTTCTCAGCAAATTGAGCTCATCACTGCCCTCTCCCCTCCCAAAGCTTCTGTGATTTACCACTGTCATACTAGTTTTCATTCTTTTCATTCCACATTCAACAAGTATGTGTTAGGGCTATGTTTTGGTCACCGTCATAAGTGCTGAGGATGTACAAAAGGCATAAGCCCTGGTTCTGCCTTTCCAAGTTCTTTGTCTAGGGACAGAGGGGTAGACATGTAAACCAGTTGTTAGAATGTAATACGATAGATAAGAGCTCAAAGCTGTACTGCTTGCCGTATCCCGTCTCCTCATAGCTGCAGCTTGCCCACCCAATTCCAGCTCACATGCTACTTGATCTCTTATCCCCTTCTCTTATTTCCATAACACTTGATCTGGGCTTTTCTTATAGTCTTTATCATTTTGCTCCTTCTAAATGTGTGTATTTTCATGTCTTATTTTTCTCAACTAAACTCGCAGCTTCTTGTCAGTAATATCTATTCCATATTAAGCTTTGTGTCCCTACCAAGCTTGATGTACCCCTTTTTTTCTATCATTCATGAGCATGCTGACAAAAATAATTCCTAAATTGGTGGAACCACAAACTAAAGAGCAGACACTTTAAATAAAACCACTTTCTTTGAATAATATTGAAAACTTTTGTTTTTTGTCAGATTTTAGCTCATTAATTTAGTAAAATAAAGGCCTAACTGGAGATATAAGAATATGCATTTCAAAATTTATTTCAGAGTTTGACCATCACATACAAAAAGTGCACATGAAGCACAAATTATTACTAATATGTTCTAAGCATTAAATATAGATTTGATGATGATCCCTGTGAAGTGCTTCTGGACAATATATACAACAAATTGGAGACTCTGGGGGCAAAGTCATGTTCATTTAATATACATTAAAATATATATATATTAAATAAGAAATATATATTAAAAAAAGAAATACAACTTTTATCAAATATTTCCAACATTAAAGAAATATTAGCCAAGTTTTTCTGTTCATTTGCTTGCAAATGTTATACACTTTGTATTTTAAATTAGAATTTTCAGTTATAAAATCCTTTGTAAAACAGGAAAAGGTTAATCTACAGTTTGGAAAAAATATAAAATTATTACTTTTTTACTTGTTTCACTGGTACTACATTAACTGTACATACAAACATGGTGAACTGGTACTGCTTTTTATAGATATTTAGCATATTTTCAGTATGTTTCCATATTGACATGCACACTTATAACTCAGTCAAATAAGAAGTATAAGTGCTAGAGATTCCTTTCATTTCACTTTAAACTCTTTAACAGACAAAGGAAAAGGGAACATACATAGTTAATCTTGCAACTCAAAAAATTATTGTAAAGGTAAAACATGCCAAATTTAGAAAATTGGAAATTATAGAAAAATATTTAAGCATATGGAAAGTATCACCTATAATCCCACCATATAGAAAGGTTTAAAATGTTTGAGATTCCTTCCAGGCCTTTCCCCGACTCCTGTGCATTATTTTTAAATTGCATGTTGAGTTTTCTCTTCTTTCCTTTGTCTTTTCTTCCTTCCAGCTTTATTGTTTTGTAATTGCTATATGGACTAGTAATAGACAGATGTTTGGAACACAGTATAAAGGAACCATTCAACCAGCTTCCTTGGTCTTACATTCCCACTACCTCATACTGGATGTTCTCCAAGCTTCCATGTTTGACAAACCTCTGTTAAGAGTAACATCTAAGCTCAACTCTATGCTGATCGCTACATTTTTATCTAGGATGATAAAGCAATGTGCCTGCTTTCAACAATCTGCAATGCCTGTCAAAGATCAAGTGAAGTCTCTTGGTGGATATTCTTGCTAAAACTCAGAATATGGTAGAGCAGGAGTATATAGAGGAAAGAAGTGATCAATTACTTTGATTCCACATCTTTTGGGCTCACGTGACCTAAGCCATCTCATCTCTTTTCATAATTTCAAAGCAATATTGTTAATAAGTCCCTTTAGTCAACATTAGTGCTTTAGTCAGTTGTCTTTTGCTTCTATGATGAAAGGACCAGACCAGAACAACTGGAAGGGAGGAAAAGTTTATTTTGGGGCTCACAGTTTCGGAGGTCTCAATCCACAGACAGCAGGCTCCATTCCTTGGGGCTTGAGGTGAGGCAGAGCAACGTGGCAAAAGAGTATAGTGGAGGGAAGCCTCTCACATGATGATCACAAAGCAGAGAGAGAGAGAGGAGAGAGGAAAGAGAGAGGGAGAGAGAGAGAGAGAGAGAGAGAGAGAGAGAGAGAAAACTCCATTTGCCAGATACAAATATATACCCCAAAGCAAAGTCTAATGCCCCACCTCCTCCAGCTACACCCCACTTGCCTTCAATTACCACTCAATTAATCCCATCAGGTGATTAATTCACTAATTGGGTTAAGGCACTCACAACCCAATCATTTCCCCTCTGAACCCTCTCACATTGTCTCACATGTGAGCTTTTGGGGGACACCTCACATCCAAACCATAACAATTAGTGTTTCAACTTGGAAAACAAGTTGCAAAGAATAATTTTGGTTAGAATATCCTTGGTCTATTCCTGAAGGTGACATGAGCATAGCAGTCTCAAGCCTAAGGAGTTTGATGAACTCAGTTCCCAAAATCAGATATTGGAGAGCTACCAATGCTTCTCATCCATGAAGTATACTCACTAGGAATTATAAGTGATACCCCCCTTGATGAGAATGTTTCTCATACACTGTTATTCCTTTTTCTTATGATATTATGAAAAGCTGGATCACAGTCTGAAGGCAGGCATGGTCTTTTTTATAGTGTGCTCCTTATACAGTCCCTTAGCTCAGACGCTTTGTCAACTTGAATTGAACAAACTTTCAGTTATTTCTGAATTTTTTTGATGTGATCTATGATGAATTATGGCAGTCTGAGTCTGCATGGAACCAAAATCATTTCATCTTGGATCATTGCAATATAACTTTTTCCAATTCTTTCAGGACAGAAGCTATATCCTCCTCATCTTGCATCCTTAGTGACTAAAACAGTGCTAGGTGCACAGTAGGCACTTACTTAATGTTCATTGAACTGAATTAAACAGAGTTGCATTTTCTTGGCTGACCTGTAAAAAGCCAATAATATCTGTGCAAGCTTTTTTTTTTTTCTGGTACCAGGGATTGAACTCCAGGGCACTCAACCACTGAGCCACATCCCAAGCCCTATTTTGTATTTTATTTAGAGACAGGGTCTCACTGAATTGCTTAGTGCCTCACCAGTGCTGAGGTTGGCTTTGAACTATCAATCCTCCTGCCTCAGCTTCCTGAGCCACTGGGATCACTGGTGTGTGCCACTACACTGTACACAACTCTACACTGTTCATGCTCCCACTTTTAAAAGAAACAAAACCAATTCACTGTGAAGTCATTTCCTCAGTTTTCTCCATCTAACCTATTATACACCTTACAACTTAATGGTGATATGCATTGTTCTCAGCATCAGCACAAATAAGTTCTTCTCTTATCTTGCTATCATTCTTAGAGTTTGAGCTTTAAATTATTTATTTTAAGAGGAATGAAATATTTACCTGGATACAATTATTTGGGGAAATAAAGGAGACTCTCACTTATAGAACTAGGAGTTAACCCCCCAGATGCAAACATAAACATCTCTCAGGCTGAACTTAGCTGAAAGCCCTGTCGATGAGCTTTAAGGGAATTTGAAACTTGGCATAATGAAATCACACCCCTGAGTTTTGCACAAATGATTGCTGCACTATAATATGTATTGTACTTAGATACTTAGATTAAAGATCTATTTTTATTTTTATTTTGTTATCAATTATGCATCCAGAAGAGAAATTCTATTACTAATGGAGCCCTTGAAACAGATACCTAGAGGAGTGGATGGATCACTTTATTTCTTGTCAAGTCCTATATTAGGCTTTTGAAAGCCCATTTGAGTATTTATCTACTATTGTTATTGTTGTAGAGTAGTGTACCTGAGGGAAATCTGTAAGAGGAATGAATAGGCCTGATTTCTACATCTGAATCTGCCTTTTCTTGCTGTATTTTTAGATAAGTAGCTTTATATAAATACCTGCTCTGTTCCACAATAGGGAGAGACCTCACTTAGATTCTTATATCTATATCATTACCTTTTAAAGTAAGATGTATCTAGCTGGGCCTGGTGGCACAAGCCTGTCCAGAGGCTGGGGAGGCTAGGAAGGAGGATTGCAAGTTCAAAGTCAGCTTCAGCAACTTAGGCCCTAAGCAACTAAGTGAGACCCGGTCTCTAAATAAAATATAAAAAAGGGCTAAGGATGTGGCTCAGTGGTGAATCACCCTAGGTTCAATCCCTGGTATCAAAATAAATAAGTAAATACATAAATAAATCTAATTTTTATAAATGGGGGTCTACTTTTATCTTTTTGTATCTTCTTGTAAATTGCTGGTTTGGACACATCATTCCCAATTATAGATGAGAAAACAGAGGTGCCTTTTTCTCAAAGCCTAAAAACTATGTCATGACAGACCTAGCATTAACGATCAGATCTAGAACTTGTAGTGACACTACTTTCAATTTGATTCATATTCGGGCAACTTCCTATGATGATGAATGAAGTGCTTAATTTCTGGAAAAACTCAAGATCTGATTTCAAAAGTCACAATTTCAAAATATTTCAACTATTGAAGATGCAAATGAAGAACTAGTTGGAGTAAATGAAGAACTCATGGTTCTCAAAGTACAGTCCCCAGATCAGCAGCATCAGCATTATCTGGTAACTGATAAGAAATGTTAATTCTCTGTCCCCACTACAGACCTGCTGAATCAGAAACTCCGGGAATGAGACCCAGCAAACTGCAATTTAATAAGCTCTCCAGCCTCCCAGTGATTCTGGTGCATGATCAAGTTTAAGGAGCACTGTTAAGACTCAGAGAAACACTTTCAACCCTTTAAAAGTGTGAAAGTCCTTAAGAATTTCTTCTTTCCAGGCTTGTGTTGGAAGGATAGAATAACGGAAAGTACCATTCTCAGTCCCAGACCCAGGTCAAAAGCAAGCTGGGCCCTCTAGACACCTGCCCTAAAGAAAACACAGAGTACCTAGACTTGGTGTAAAATTTTGGGACACTGAAGCTGTTCAGGTTGTATACCTGGCTTCCCAACCTGAATGTGGAGGTGATGTATAGTCACAAAGAGTTGTTTGGGTTGAAAATCAACTAGGATCCTATCCTCTGTATGTATGTATTCTGAGGGTAAAAAGGAGCCTGCTTCATCTGAGGTTCTCAAACATGGTGGTAAATGTGCTCAACTCATTCAAGTCCAAGTCCAGCAGAATAAATGTTGTGTGATTTTGTTGTACTTTCTTGAGAGCTATGATTTCCCCTAACTGTAAAGTGGTTATGGTGATGATACAGATTTGCAGAGTAGAGTAAAGCTTAAAATCAGAAAACAATTGTGAACTCACTTTCTGAGTTATAAAGAAGTTTGCAAATGTAAGATATGAATGAGTAGAGATGTACCATGAGATGCCACATTTCAAACAGGACCAGATGGTAACACTTCTGTGGCTTTAAAAGCAATGCTATTTGTTCATTAATATTCTTATATTTAATAGAGCAGTATTCTTAACTAAGGTGATACTGAAATACTTCCATGGAAGGCACTAAAGCTATTTTTATTTTTACTTTAAATTAAGAGAAAAGCAGCTTGAAAATACTTTCATATTTCCTAAACTGCTCTCATGCAAAAAGCCTGATTCAACATTTTTGAGAACATTTCATTCAGGACTAAAAGGTTCTCTTGGATGCTGTTTGATAGTATTTTAGACATAGTGACTGACATTTTGCTTACTGCCCACCATGGGAAGTTGCTAGGTAAGAGGAGCAATTATTCAGGAGTCTTCCAGAGGGAAGAAATAACTAGGAAAAGATGACCAAGAGTAATTGACATTAAGGAAACACTTGAAGGGAGAATTCTGTTTGCATCCCAAACTGAGATAGGTAACCACTGAGTCCACTATGAATGTAAACTGAGTATGCTGTGTAGCACAGCAATAAGGAAGGATGCTTTCAGGAGTTTAGGGAGGACAGTTTTACGTTACTTACATAACCCCTCTACCAATCCCAGGCGGCAAATCATGGAGAGAGATATATTCTCCTCAGGGAAAGAGAGGGAACTGAATGTTGAACTTTGTTTTAGGCCACCAAATAGCCCTTTGCAGTCAAGTCCAGTGATGAGAAGACTGACATGATTTGACACTCCAAGTCAGATACACCCAACCACCAGACCAGATCCTCCAGCCCTAGACTATAGGCCTACATGGTAGAGTCAGTATGCAGGCTTCCCCGCTACCAGTTCAACCTCAGCAACATCAGACTCTAAGCTTCTTTCAGCACTAGGTTGGCCCTTACGACCTTGGGCTTTAGGCTTGTCCCAGAACCAGACCGACTCCACCAATACTACTCATTAGAATGGAATGAATAAGCTCATCCACCAGGTCTTCCCTTGGCCCCATATTTTCAGCAGACCAGAATTCAGGCCTGTCCCAGTATACCCTATCTCTGCACCAGGCCCCATGACACAGACTCATATATTAAGGTGTTGGACTGGTTCCCAAATGCAGAGGCCAAATATTGTAGACCTGGCCTCTAGATCAGTACCTGCATGTCCAACCTCCAGGCAAACACTTATGGCTCCTGGGGGTCCCCAAAGTCCCAGACACAGGCCATCCCCAGAGTTGACAAAAAATAAGCTAGAACCTTTGAACCTAGACTCCACACCAGCACCTGTGAAATTAGCCTCCACACTGATCCCAGCATAAAGCCATCCCTAGGCTCAGTATACTCCCTGTGGCTCAAGGTTCCATAGGATTTAAGAGAGAGGTCTCTACCAGCAGACTCAGGGTCCAGAAAAACCCTTCTATATCCTGATACCAGGGTACACTCCATGAACTGAGTCTACAAAGCCACCCCTGCCTGCAGACTCAGGCTCCAAAATAGTCACTGTGGACCCAGAACCCAACCTATTCCCATAGACTCAGGCTCAATTACACCACAGTTGGGTTGGCACCTGTGGACTCAGGATGTAGACCCATCCAAGATCAAGGTCAGCCCTCTGTGGACCAAGGTGGACATAGGTTAGCCCTTTCATATAAAGGGTCCGAGTCTGCCTTTGTGAACCTAGGCTTCAGGACCAGCCATACAAACCAAATGAACAGTTCTACATCAGTGTATCCAGGCTTCATGCCCAACCCCACAGACCTAGGTAACTAACTAGCCTGCCTGAGGACTCCAGCAGCAAACTTGCTCTCAGACAATGCCAGATGACCTCCCAAAATCTCTGGACAGTCTGACTGGAGAAGGGGTTTCCCAAAGTCACTCTGCAAAGACATCAACGTAAAGCAATAAGGAATGTAAGAAACCAAGGACACATATCATCACTAAAAAATAAACCAATCTTCTAGTAGCTGACTCCAAAGAAATAAAGACATACAAATTGTCTAACAAAGAATTTAAAATAATTGTTTTAAGGAAATCCAGTAAATTTCAAGAAAATAAAAAAATCGATGAAATTAGGGAAAAAAATGACAAATATTAGAAATTCAAAAAAGATTAAAATTAAACATAAAAATAAAACAAATTTTGGAGCTGAAAAATATATTACATTTAAAAGTGCAATAATAAGTATCAATTCAAAATGGATAAAGCAAAAGAAAGAGTTTGTAAGTTTGAGGACAGGTTATTTGAAAACATAATCAGAGGAGAAAGAACAAGATTAAAATGTAGTATAGGAAGTTTATAGGATTTTTGGGACAGAATAAAAATACAGTTTTGAGTTACAGAAGTTTGTAAAGGAGAAGAGAAAGAAAAAGGAGCAGAAAGCTTATTTAGATAAACAAAACAGGAAACTTTCCAATGGTGGGGAAAGTTATAAGTATCCAGGTACAGGAAGGTCAGTGCACCAGATTATATCCAGACTAAACTATACCAAGACATCTGATAATAAAACTGTCAAAAATCAAGGCCAAAGAGAGGATACTAAAAAAGGAAGATAAAAGAAGAAAATGGCATACAAGGGAACACCAATAATGACATGATCTTATATATAAAAACTCCAGAGAATCCATTGAAAATCATTAGATGTAATAAACAAATTCAATAAAGTTGAATATAAAGTCAATATTAAAAATCACTACCATTTCTATCACTAACAAACTATTTGATAAGGAATCTAGAAAACAGCCACACTTATAACATCCACAAAAAATAAAAATGAAATATTTAGGAATAAATTTAACAAAAGAGATGAAACACCTGTACAATGAAAGCGATAAAACATTGAAGAGAGAAATTAGAAATAAATAAAAGGAAAAATATCCCACACTCCTGGGTTAAAAGAATTAATGATATCAAAGGGTCAGTGCTACCCAAAGTTATTTATGTATTCAGAGCACTGTCTGTCAAAGTAACAAAGACTTTGTTCACAGAAATAGAAAAATAAGACTAAAATTTATATGGAATCAAAAGACCCTGAACAGTCCAATCTCAGATGGAGACATCACACTACCTGACTTCAAAATACACCACAAAGCTATTGTAATAAAAACAGTATGGCACTGGAATAGTAGCAGATACATAGACCAATGGAGCAGAACAGAGAGCCCAGAAATATATTCCAACATTTTCAGTCAACTGATTTTTGACAAAGGTACTAAGACTATAGAATGGGGAAAGTATGATCTCTTCAATAAATGATGGTGGAGAAACTGGATATCCACATGAAAAAGAATGAAATTAGACCCTCATCTTTCATTATAGGTAAAAATCAACTCAAAATGGATTAAAGACTTAAATATCAGACCTGAAACTGTAAACCTACTAGAAGAAAATGTAGGAGAAATGCTTCTTAAGTCTGTGAAATGAATTTTTTGATACAAACCCCAAATCAAAGGCAACAAAGTAAAAAAATAGACAAATGGAATAATGCCGAAATAAAAAATTCTACATAGCTAAAGAAACAATCAACAGAATGCAGAGACAATCTATGGAATGGGAGAAAATATTTTCAAACCATATATTTGATATGAGATTAATATCCAAAATATACAAAATAGCAATTGATAACAAGAAAACAAATAACCTGGGCAAAAAAACCCTAAATAGACATTTTTCAAGAAGGCAAACAAACGGTTAATAGGTATATGAAAGAAATCCTCAACATACAAATCATCACTCCGAGAATCCCTCAGAACACACTATATAAATGCTGCACAATGCTATTTGACAAATCATGAGATCAAGGGCTTTCAGACTTAAACAAGTGTCCTATGTTTTCTCTCAAATGTGGAAGCTAGAGAGAACAGAAAGAGTAGAATCTCATGAAAATAGAAGAAAGTGATCGGAGGGAAGGAAGAGAGGGAGTCAAGGGGTGGTCCTAGGGAGTGAAATTGATTAGATCATGTATGTACATATACCAATATGCCACAATAAAACCCAATACTCTGTATAATTAACACGCACCAATAAAAAATTTAAAGATATATGACAAAATGTTAAGAGTATTCAATTTATAACCAGTATATCACAAGAATTTTGATATAGATCTTTATTAAAATTGATTTTAAGTTTATTAAAACAAAAGAAGAAAAAGAAAAACCACCCTCTCCTCAAAAAAATAAATAAATAAAAAATAAAAAAACAACATCAGAGGTTTTGTTCAGTGGGGGGAAATTCTACAACATCGCCTATGACCTCAAGGTTCTGAATAGACTTCATCTTTCACAGCTTAGAAAATTGGCAAGCAATGAATGAATGCATACAATGAGACTCTTGCTTAAGAAAACAGAAATTCATGATACACCATTCTGATTATTTTCTGAAGATTTTAAAATATATTGCTAAAAAACATGGTATTAAAACTGTGATATTTTCTTGCAGAGAACTTTCATATTAAAAGAAGTTTGTACATATAAATACAAGTCATTAATGCAAATTGGCCATAAGAAAAAGATCACAATTCCTTAAGATACCCAAAGAAACTCTGGATTGGATCCCAATTTTCCAGTTTTATCTGCTCCCACTCCCACTGACACACAGCAGACATCACCATCTTGTGTCTATTTTGACACTGACTCTGCTAAGGACACACTTCACTACCTTCTCCCATCTACTAAATTTAAGGCACCATCCAAAACCCAGCTTTCAATCATTTTCTCTGCACCTTGACTCCCACCTTGTCAATGTGGGAGTCAATCCACTTCTTCCCAATACCACCATGATACCACAGAATTATTTCTCTTAAAGCTAGTATCAACGTTTATTGTACTTATTAATGTTCTCTATTTCAACCCCTACTAGAGCATTTTCTTATCTCTGAATATTCAGTGTCTGAGAAATAGCAGTAATGGATGATTAAGTAAAATAAGATTATCCTTTACAAAAATTTTGGGAAAGGATATTTAAACCTCTAAATTCTTGGTATCATGACAATAAAAACTGTAGATTTTGGATTGAGTTTTAAGTCTCTTTGTGTGTTTGGATGTGGGATCAGTTAACTAGTTGACTCAGTTTCTTCACCTATGAAATGGGATGATTATGCGCATATGTGCTTTACATAGAGATATTAAGATTAATGAGCTAAGATCTACAAAATGGATTGATATTCTCAAATAAAATACTTCAGGTCACTATCATGCACATTATTATTAACAGTAGTTAATATTATAAATTATGACGTGATAATAGGCAACAGAGATTTATGGGGCCCTAATAATTCTTGCAAAGCATCCTGAGGAGTAATAAAAAAACACAAGAGCAAAGCTTGAGTGGTTACGATCATACACACCTAAAGTAGAATTATTGCCTCATAATTCAAAATCCCTATGCCTTTTATTCTTTCTAGTTATAAACTGCCCAAGGGATCAAGTTGGCTCTTCAAGTCCTAACCAATCCAATTTAATTGGTAGACTCTAAATCTGTGTGACTGACTACATTCTTGTTTAAAATAGTCATAGAGCCTTGGAATATTGGACTTGGGAAGGACCATAACTGTCTTCCAATCCAAAGGTTCTCAGATCTGACTGTGCATTTAAGTCACTGGGCACCTGTAAAAAGTGTCAATGTCTGAGGTGCCATTGAAACAACCTAAAAAAAAGACTTGAAAGCTGGGGCTCAAAAATCAACATTTTAGAAGGTTACACCCTTTTGTGTTATAGTTGACATACAAAGATGTACAGAGGTAACATGAGTGGACCAAACTGCTCACTGTTCGAACAAGGTGAGGGTCCAAATCCTGGGACATCCATGCTCTTTTCATTATACTAGATTTGATAAACAGCATTCAGCTCAAATGTCTATCCAGACAGATTAGTGGTGGTTTCCTGGAATGCTCTGCTGACAAGATTCCTGAAGCTGCACATGACCTGGCAGGAAAGAATGTGCTGGTTGATATCAATATCCACCATGGAGATGGGACCCAAGGATGGTGTCAAGGGTTTGTCAATATTGTACATTGCTGAAATTTTTCAAAAGCTCTATCCATGTGTACCTTGCAATTCCTTTTGTTTTTAGAGATTTTCTGTTGAATGGAAGTAAAGGATGAAAAGTACCTGGTTTTAGATTATCGTGCTTAGACACTGGGAGGAAAGCACATCTAGAAAGAAGAGGCAGACATCCCCCTCTCTTTTGGACTGGTACAATCATTTAAAATACTCATGACAGATTCTTGGTTAGCCTATGTGTATTTCTTTCAGTTTGTGAACTTTGGCTCATTGCTATGGTTGATTAAAATATTTGTAGTATTTGTAGAAACAGACCTTGTCATAAAACACCGATTTAATCCAAGAATATTGGAAGTTTTCACTGATCCCCTAAAGCATGCTCAAGCTCCCTATGATGGTGCACCATTTGAAAAAAAAAATAAAAGTTCCAATCCTTTGTGGATTGACACTTTTATAAAATACAGTAACAATGATTATTAGAAAAAATGAAATAAAATACTCAAAAATAGCCAGGCACTGTGGCTCACACCTTAATCCCAGCAACTTGGAAGGCTGAGTCAGGAGGATCATGAGTTCAAACCCAGACTCATCAACTTAGTGAGGCCTTAAGCATCTCAGCAAGACCCTGTCTCTAATAAAATATAAAAAAGTGCTGGGGATGTGGTTCCATGGTTAAGTGCCTCTGGGTTCAATTCCTGGTACCAAAAGACCACACCAAGTCAAAACAAAACAAAACTCAACAATATACAAAGGAAAAACTTGATTTTTAGAATAATGATATTCAATAGACACAATCCATTTGTCAGTTGCTATAGTTACTAGATTCTTTCTCTAAATTTTACTAATTATTCTATCACAGAATGGCTGGAAAGTGTTCATAGACCAGCACTGGTCCATGGACCAGTGCTTTGAGTAACACCAGTCTAGAGATAGTTTTGCTGCTTGTACACTCATAGGTGACTGACTGGTCTTACACCTGTCTTGGGAATTCTTGGCTTCCAGAACATATAATTGGTATGCACAAATTACTGAGGTTCTGTGACATGGTATATCCAAATCCTAGACTTTTAAGAATACTAAATGAAATTTGTTTTTGATTATAAAATTCAATATATCATGAATAGTCATGTAAGTTGCTTTGGTCCTATGCTATAAGTACTCTATCTGGATAATTTTATATAATTAGAGTTGGTTGGTAATTATTATTTTACCCCTGTGCACAGAAATACACACAACATTTGGCACATACTAGAGAGAATAGCTCATTTAAGAGTCAACCATCTGGAGCACTTAACAACTGTGTTCTAGTCTGCAATTCATTCCACTGACTTTTCGGATGGGGTTGGCTGTCCTCTGTAGAGTACAGTGGTTTCTCTCAGGGGTCAGTAAATTTTTTTGTAAAAGGCCAGAGAGTAAACTTGTTAAATTTTGTTTTCCAAATATAGTATCCATTTCACATTCTTGTTTTGTTTTTTACCTTTTAAAACGTGAAAAAAATTCTTAGCTTGGAAGCTATGCAAAAAACAATTTAACTTACAAGCCATAGTTTACTTTCTAAACCCTGATTAATCTCCTGCTAAAACTGGAAACCTGGTTCTTTTTGGATAAATAGTACTGGTATCAGTTATCTATTAATGTGAGAAAGTTATCCCCAAACTTAGATGCTTAGAACAAAGTTTATTATCTCACAGTTCTACGAGCCAGGAAAGTAGGTACATCTGGATGCCTCTGATTATAAATTTCTCAAGAGGTGGAGTGGAGCTAATCTTCTGTGCTGTATGAAGTTTTGATTGGCGGGGAGGACACACTTCTAAGATCATTCACATGGTTTTGGTAATCCTTAATCTCTCATCATGGGGACCTTCTGTGAGGTTGCCTCAAGACATAGTAGCTGATTCTATCACAATGAGTTATCTGAGAGGGTAGTAAAAATAGAGCAAGAGCAAGATGGAAACCACAAACTATTCATCACCTAACTTCAGAAGCAGGGTACCATCACTTCAGCTGTAGAAACCTATCAGTTCAGCCCATATTCAAAGGGAAGGGATTTCTCAAGGAATTAAATACCAGAGAGCATTGGTCATTGGAGGTCATCTTAGAATCTGCCTATTCCTGGAGCCAACTCTCTTTCCATCTGTTCTGATAGGATATGCATCTCTCAACTATGATTTTAAAATACCCTCTGATTCTACCATAGACTTATTGTGTAGTTGCTGCAAGTAGCACCATGATATTTGTAAAAATAATTTGAAGAGCATATTAGGGTTATTTTTATAGACAATTATTATACAAAAAAATTTTTTTTTAATTATTTTGCTATTCAATAGGCTTAAGAGACCTGCGTGGAAGTGGTGGTAAACTGATACAAATTCATCCTTAGGTACCTTGCATGTCCAATTGTGCTTTCCTTTTATAATCTAATTTAATCTTTACAATAACTATCTGAAGTAGTTCAATTTGATCCTATGATGGAGAAAATGAAGCAGACAGGTTAAGTACCTTAGTCTAAATTATATGGCTAAGAGGTGAAGGTGCCAGGATTCAGAACTGGGTATTCTGACCCCAAAGCCCTCATTTTCTTTGAGACTCAACAGTCATGCTACCTAAATTTAAACCAACAATTGGGAATAGGCCTCCTAAGGCAAAATGCTTCACCAGTTAGAATGCCACAGTAGGGTCTTTTCTGAAAAAATATTATAAGGTGGTTACTGACCTCAGTGACAGGAAATAAATCAAAACAGTCAGCATTTTAATATTACTGGTTTTCTATGAAATATCATGGAGAGAAAAAATTCATTGAAAATTTATTTCTGCTTCAAAGGTGCTTTCCCAAGAAGGTACCCCCTTTTTTTTTATTCTGAATGTGTAACCTTTACGTGGATCCGACTCTTTTTGACTGTTAGAGTTCAAAGAGAATTCTCTCCATATAAAGCAAATATTATAGTAGCTTAAGTGTTTGAAAATGCACCTCTTATTTTTGGCATTGAGAAAGAGTTTATGGAACAATGTTGTATCAGTTCCCAAAATCATTGTTGCTGGAAAGTATTAGGATGGAACTGACATAAAATTGTTAGTCTAGCACTATCACAGTTTTTAAGCTGTTAAAAACCTGAAAATATATTCTTAAGTTTTACTATAATTTCCAAGGAACGTTTTGTATGTAAAAAATCTTATTCTTTCGTCAAAGTGGTTTTCATTTAAGAAAATAATTCAGGTAAATATCTGTTTGCCTGAGCAACAAGGCTATTTTAGTGACCTAGTTACTGTGACAGGGTTAGCAATGCTTATTGTCTGCTTTTTCCCCCACAGAATTAGGTAAACTAATCAAAGATCATGGTCAAAAGCAAAACAAATTCAAGAACAAAAGCATGTATGACTTTAGCATAAAAAAAAAATTTAGGAGACCCTGTTGCATGTCCGCCAAGTCGAATGGTTCTGCCCTTTTGTGGAGAAAATCTTGCTTCTCACTCACCAGCCTCCTTTACCCCATTGTGTAAGAGGTACAGAGACATCAGAAACAGAAGAATGGGATTCATATTGGAATCTGGCATATAGTTGATATTCCATTATCATTTTAAAAGTGAGTAACTGATAAAAATAATAGCACAAAAGTATAGAGGGTGAGAGACTACAGAGATAACATGTTTTTGATCATGACTTTAAAGATAAATCCCATAATATTTCAATATTCTTTGGGTTTTTTAATTCTGTGATGGAAAAAAAAAAGATTAAAGATTTGAAAGGCCTAGATATGATCCAGGTACCTAGGAAAAACTATGTAAGCTCTAGAAATCTTAATTTTCTCACCTGTACCCTAAAGATAATTTCTATAATCTACTAAGAGAATTAAATAAGAAAGTGTTTGGCATACAATAGTCTCTTGGTTAAGTTAGTTTCTTCCTCAGAATTTCATTCTAGCAAAGAGATTTTAGACTTTTATTCACAAATCATGGAGAATTTCTGCTATCTTGTTTCAATTTGTTACTTTCATGGTACATGTAGGACACCACAGACTTCCTTCTGGTTTTGAGATATTATTCAGGAATTCAGTCAAAGAATGGCCTAAAACTCCTGAATGATCAGGAACAAGTAAAGAAAATATTGGATCTTATAAGTCCTATCACTTGAGAGGAGAACCCTCAAATATGGAGGAAATAGGGTATCACAAGGTGGGAAAGGAAATAGGAAGCTCAAGTAGCCACACATGATGTTCAGTTTGCTGGGATCTTCCATACCTAATGGGATCAGCTTGAAGCTCAGCCAATTTAAGTATTTTCTTCTTGCCTACCAGAATCCAAGCCACAGGAAGGACATTAACCCATATCCCAGTTCCCTGAGGTCCAGAAAAGTGCTCAGAATCAAAAGCAGTCAAGGACAGAACCCAGACCTCTCACTTCCCCAAAATGTCTCTGCAAATTTGAAAGTCTGATTCCCTGTTCTAAGTAAATTTATCTGTATGATAAATTCAACAACTGGCTTTCAATGTCATACAATCACAGTTTCACAAATATCTATTTTCCAAAATATAGATGAGCAAAAACAAAAACAAAAACAAAAACAAAAAAACAAAAAAAAGAGGTGTATAGTAATTCATAGAAAGACCTATAAAGAAACTCAAATGAAATAGTCCTATCTGGGAGGAAGATCATGGGCACTCCTTAACTGCTCACAGAAAACACTATCCAGCCAGGCCCTCTCTGTGCACCTACTTCTTGCCACAAACCTTTCATTTCTTTCCTAATGGCTTTTGCACAGTAAGAAGTACACTCATCAATAATGCACAGTTTTCAGGCATAGTAAAAATGTTTGTGAAATGCTATTAATGCTAAAGCAAAACATCTACATTGAGAACACTAAGCCTCCATTTATTTTAACATTTCTTGAAATTACTTAAAACTAAGTCTCTATATTTTTTAAAAATCCAGTGAAAGAAGGACTAGCAAAAAGGCACCCATTTGAAAACCTTAGAAGTTCAGAAGTTTGATTAATAGATAATATTGGTTTCTTTGATTTTTTAAAAAATAACAGCTAATTTCATTTGGAGTTCATGTGAAGTGTGATAAAACCATTCATGAACTAATTTCAACACAAAAAGTTTTCAAAAAAGAGTGTATTTTTTTTACTGCAAAGTTGTAAAGCCCCCCAAAAGTGGGGTGTGTAATGAGAAAAGTGACAGACCCTTAACACTAGAATGGGGATGGTTCCATTATAATGAGAGAAACTATTGCTTGGAACCAGAGCAGCTATATTCGTCTCTCAGCTTCCACAGTCCCCACACCCCTGGAGTACCATTCGAGACAGTGATGAACTGTGGTCTCAATTCCCTTATTAGCTGTAAGACCTAAAAATTATATGTGCAATTAAAAGGCAAAATGCTGATATTACTCATAGGAAGCCCTTTGTACATTAGCAAGGTACAAAAGTCTGCTGACACTTTGCAACAGAGATAGTCAGCAGGGCAGAAGATTAATAGAGCCTCATAAATTTGCAGAGTGAATACAGTAGATGGGGCAGAATAAGCATGTTGTGTTAGAGATAAATAAAGGGCATGGTCAGCTTGACAAAACATTTAACAAGGAACACAACCAGTCCTTTCACACAATTTGCTTGGCTGGCATTAGTCTGTTTTATGTAACTACACATAATTACCCTGCAGCAGTTGCTTCTCATGTCACAAAGGCCTCCAGCAGGACCCAGAGAAGGAGTACTGGGAGAGCCACCCATTCTGATGGGTTACATGTTGTGTCATGCTGCCCTGTCCAGTTTCTTTTCTCAATTAAAGGTCTTGATGTTTTATCTCTCCTAGGTCAGTTTTCTCCTAGGGTTAATGGACTGCAGTGTCATTTCTCTGTGTTTGGATCTTTTGAATGAAAACAAGGGAAAAGACAAAAAAATATAGAAAATATCTTTATTATCATTATTCCTGAGATTTCTGTGATAGGAACTGGTTTCATTTCTTAACAGACACTGCTAATGAATTAATTAAATGAGCTCTATCCACTCTTTCCTTGTCTTTGCCAGCTTAGGAAATGCTATTTTTCTAATTATAGAAAATGCTGATTAGATGTAAGGGAACCTCAAGGAATTTCAAATTTACTCTGTCTCTTAATTCCCAGGAAAAGAAGCTTATTTTAATGTCTATATATGAAAAGTAGTATGAAATTTTTCTTGGGAATAACCTGTCTTGCAAAGAATTAGCTATTTCCTGATTTCCTGCTTTCAGTAGAGTCTGCCTCCTAAGTTGAAGATCACACATTCATTGAACAAGGCTGTAAACCCTGACTGTACACCATGTTGGCAAAACATGTAGCAAGGCCCACTGCTATATAGATCATGAAGTAGTCACAGAGGAAAATTCCACTTATAAATAGTTAAATATGTCAGAGAACAATGGTCATATGCAAATCTACTGTCATAAGCAGCCCAAGATTTTCCTATGTAAGAAGATGGCAACTTGGAGTAGGAAATCACCAGGCACCCTTGCAGAAACCAGCTACAGCAGTCCAGTAAGGGCAGAATACTATTTAAATTTTAAGGAACTTGGGCTCCTACTGAATCACTCATTTGTTTGTGTTCCAGTTTCCATGTTGAAAGAGGAGTCTGGCTGAATATTGGTCACCATGGTAAAGCTTTTCAAAACGGGGTGATATAAGAACTGTCTAAGGAACTTGTTCACGATGTGGGCATTCAGGGAATTTAAAGATCTTCTAACTTTCTTTATTTTTTTTCTGACAAATGGAGGACCTAGGTATATGGTGGTCTTCCCTGGGGTTAGCTTCCTGGCCTTTTGGTGTGAATGAGCCTCTGCTAAATATAAGCTCCTTGTATAACAAATAACATTTTTTTCCTTTCCTTGAAATACATTATATATCTTTAATCTGTAGAGGATAGTACTGTCCCTTTAAAGAAAACCCGTGTGTGCATACCCTGGGATGGTGATTTATATGAATTAGTCCTCTGAGTAAACTTAGGAGCTATACTGAAGCCCTGGCATTAGAGAGTTTGGCTACTAAAGAATAAAATGAGGACAAAGTTTTAGTTTTCAAAAGTGAAAGACCAAATAATAAATGGAATATGACTTGAGAAAATATCTACTTTTTAAAGCTTATTGCTAAAATGATAGCTTTTATTGTGTGGTCCCTCAGCAAGAAGCTTTAAAGAGAGGGAGAATCCAAATATGGAAATCCAAAGGAACGTGCATTCAGCCCCAAGTGCATCTTTTATAGTGCAGCAGATGAACCTTCCAGAACCTTCCTTCATAGTGACAGAGAATTATAGCCACATAAGACTCCCTGCTTAAGGATTTCTCCTCATACATACTCATAAGCATCCCCCTCTCCTACCTAGGGGGTTGTTTTTCATGACATGATTTTCTCTACTGCAATGGTCTAATACAGTAGCAATCACTTGTTTTGTTCCTACTTAATATTCTGCATCTCCTCTTCTCTCCTGGGTGTGTTGAGAGTAATCTGTTAAAAATGGTCGGTCTTTATGCTCTGACTTTGAGGTGAGCATTTCTGGATCAGGGAAATGGTGCAAAATAGATGTTTGTGAGAATCCTTTAAGAGAACTTGTGTTGGAAATCCACCTTGGTACACTACTGAACAAGAATTGAACCATAATAGAACTCTCACTTCAAACTCTGAGTTCTGCTATTAGTAAAGAAGCTGAATTCTGTGAAACCTTTTTTTCCTCTCTCTCTCTCTCTTTTAAATTTATGAACTAAATAATGCACCCCCACTAAGGGAATAGACTTGCCACAAACATTAAGAACCACAGCCATTCACATGTTTAAATAAGGCTGCTAATCAGACATACATTGTTCACCCTGTCCTGGATCCTCTTGGCAAAAGCCTCATCTAAAAATAACATGACATCCCATTTATAGGAGACTGGGCACTTGCTACTTCAAGATGAATGGCACTTCAAGATTCAAGTCCCTTGTTAACCCTCGTAATCTGCTGCAAATATAACCCTTTTGACCAAGCATTTGGAATGAATAAAAATAAATCTCTCCTGACAGTCACCCCCATGGAGATTAGGAACATTCTGTCTCTCTTTCTCTGTCTCTCCCTCGTGTGAGCACATGCATACAGACATAAATATACTCATATACAAACTGTAAACAGAATTGAAATTAATTGTAATGAATAAGTGGGATTAGAGGTGGAAGAAAAAAGTCAATATAATTTGAGAAATATAATGAACAAACAAAAGGGAAAGTATATTATATACTGAATGATATGGCGCTTGGGAAATATAGACTTTAAAACTAAAGAGCAAAGTGATCATATCAAACCTGTTTTCTATTACTGAGATCTGGAAAATAGAATTTCATGCTTTGAATTGACCTTATGATAAAATCAGTTATCTTTCCATCTGGTGTGAAGTTACCTTTTTAAAAATTCCCCACAAGTAATTTAATCATGTCCTCGTTGGACATCTCCAGTAATTGTGAATTCACTCTTACAAAGCAGCCCTGCACATTGTTAACAAGCTCTGTTACAAATTCTTTCCTTAGACTCCAGAATTTTCTCCTAAATTACTGGACTTGGACAGATTATTATGTGAGATTGTAAAAACTGCTTCTTTATATTGGAGCACATACCTTACTCTGTTTTCTGCTGCTTTAGAAAGGTTCATGACATTGAATGATTTATAAAAGTAAGAATTTTATTTGAGTTACAATTTGGTGGTTGGAAAGCACAAAAAGTATGATCCCAGTGTCTGGTGAAGGACCCCTGGTTGCACCACGACATAGCAGAGAAGTGAAAGGGAAAGTGGCATGTGCAGAAGAGGTCAAGCACCTGGGGTAGCCTCACTTCACAACAATCTACTCTCAAAGTAACTAATCCAAGCCTGCAAGACTCAGCCCATTCTTGAGAAATGGGCATTCATCTCTTCTGAGGGTAATGACCCCAAGATCCAAAAGGACTCTGAAGGAGCTCACCACCTGCCAACAGTATTGCATTAGGGACCAAGCCTTAGCATGAATTTTGGTGTGGACAAACCATATTTAAACCAATTGCTAGAATGATTTTTCCAAGTGGAATTAACTGTGAACCACCACGTTTACAGGATTTGGATATTGAATGGAGTCTTGAGTTCATCTTGGCTCAGTCTCCTTAACCAGAATATGAGACACCATCTTCTTCAGCTCTTTAGGTTCCTTCAAGATATTTCTCTCCCCATTCCCAGCCGAATGCTACTCTAGTATCAGACATTCAACTTGGTATTGTAATTATTTCTGAAAAATGTGTTTTCTTCAATATGATTCATCACAGGCAAGAATTGCAGTTTGTTCATTATAGCATCTAACGTATTCATATACTCTTCTATAAACAAATTATGAGCACACTGCTAGGCTCTGAGGACATAAAGCAAAATGAATCCCACCTTCAAGAAATTTTTTTTTCTGATTCGGGAAACAACTCAGTAAATTGATTATTACAGTATAATATTGCAAGGACTATAATAATGTGATATGCAGAATTCAGTAGGAATGTAGATAAATGCCAAGATAAACATAAATCTAAATCTAAATCAAATTATAGGGAGAGGTTTTTGAAGATAGATAAGTCTAGATTACCTCTGATTACAGAATCCTTTTAATATGGCCTATTAATGTCATGCAGTGAGTCTCAGCATTTCTTAGCATGAAGTCAGGAGATGAAGGGCTAGAAAATTAGGCAAAGTCCTAAAGATTAGGTATTTGGTATGCTTAAATTTATCCCTAATATGTCAGGTATCATTAAGTGATTTTAGTCAGGGATGTAAGGAGTAGATTTTGTACTTTGTAAAATGATATTTTGAGAGATGCACAGAAAGTTGTGTCATCCACTGCAAAAGTGAAGAGGACCAGAATTGATATGACAATGGTAGGAGTGGCTATGAGGAGAATGATTTGAGAAATATGTAGGGAGAAGCCATAAGCATTGGTAACCCCCTGGGTGTAACTAGTGGGAGGTATGCTCTCAGTTTTCTCATTTTAGGGGCTAGAAGGACAGATGATGGGGCAGCTGGAGGAGGCGTGTTTCCAGAGGTGTGCTGGTGGGATCAAGTTTGAGCCTTTTGAGTCTATGACACCTATATGACACCAAGGTAGAGAAGCCAAGGAAGCAATGGAATAAATATGACCAATAGAATGGTTTATGCAGTAGAATAGTTTTGAAGCTATGAGTTCAGATAAAGTCATACAGAACATAGTGTTCAGAAAAAAAAAAAAGAGCACAGGGCTGAAACAAAGTCCTGTGAAACTAAGATTTTAGCAGCACATAGGGAAAGAATTGCTTAATGTGGAACACCAGAGAGATGGTATTAAAACTGGGGAAAATAATGTCACAGAAGTCTTACTGAAGACTTAAGGCAAGCTTAGGAATTCCTATTTGTTCTTCCCATAACTGCTTTCAAAGTGATTGTCTGTCATAGCTCACTGCTGGGGGAATCAGCCCTAGACAGGTCATCATTTAGACACATAGATCACTATATTCTGGGCCACCTGGTCTTTCATCCAGGGGCAGCACATTTATGGGCTGTCTAAGGAGAGGAGGTCCTGGTGTAAGAATCTTGTACAAGTGGGTCAGTAGCAACAGTAGGCCAGGAACAGTCTTTTCTTTCTTTCTTTCTTTCTTTCTTTCTTTCTTTCTTTCTTTCTTTCTTTCTTTCTTTCTTTCTTTCTTCCTTTTTCTTCCTTTCTTCCTTTCTTTCTTTCTATCTTTCTTTCTTCCTTCCTTCCTTCCTTCTTTTCTTTTCTTTTCTTTTCTTTTCTTTTCTTTTCTTTTCTTTTCCTTTTCTTTTCTTTTCTCCTTTTAACTAACTCAGAAATCAAGGGTTACACACACAGACAGAGGTGGCAGCAGGCATTATTATGGGTTGAATTGTGTCTTCTCAAAACTTATATGATAAAGTCCTAACACTCAGAATGTGTCTTTATTTGAAAATAGGGTCATTAAAAATGAGTTGAGTGAGGAAGAGGTCATACTGGAATAGGGCCATTAACCCAACATGACAGATAGCCTGATAAGAAGGGGAAATTTGAACACAGAAATGAACATTGACAAACATCAAGATGAAGGCAGACACTCAGGTAATGCTCCTGCAAGCCAAGGAATGCCAACAATTGGTAGAGGACACTAGGACAGAGGCATGGATCAGACTCTCCTTCATTGCCCTTAGAAGGAACCAACCCTGTTGGCATCTTGATGTTGTATTTCTAGCCTACAGAACTGTGAATCATAAATTTAAGCCAGTTTGTGATGCTTGGGCATGGCGACCCTAGGAAACCAATATAGGTGGAGATGGTAGTGAACACAAAAGGAAAGCACGCAGCAAGGGCCACGAGATAACCAAAAGCCTGGGCAAACAGGAGCCATGAGAAAGATGAGGCGGTTGCTTGGCAACAGAAGGAGTTGTAAAAGCACAATTGAATCTCCACCATGGTGGAGCATGAGGCTAGGAGTCAATGGATTTCAACTCCTGAAGTGGGAATGAAATGATCTAGTAAACTAGAGGGGAGTTAAACTCTGGATTTTATTTTGGACTCTAAACTATGTTTTCATCTTTGAGACTTGATGATATACTGCTTCTGCCATTCTTGTTAGGAGACCTCATGGTTTGCTTTCTAACTGTGTGATCTGGGTGCACAATTAAAAGGTCCCTCTTCCTCATGTCTGGGTGCATCTGCTTTATGACCCATGTATTTTAGGTATTGATGGCTGTGTAGTAAATTTCCCCAAAGCTTAATGGCTTTAAACAATAAATATTTTTTATCTCCTAATGACTGTGGTTTAAGAATCTGGGTGCAGCTTAGTTGGATGCATCTACCCCAATTTCTTACAAGACTACCAGGTTTGATCAAAGCTATGGACTCATCTCAAGGCTTGGCAGGGGAGGATCCAACTTCAAGATCACTGTTGTTTTTGGGGGCAGGATTCAATTCTTGAAGGCTGTTGCACTGAGAGCCCTGGTTCCACTCTTGCTGTTGGCCAGGGGGATTCATCAGTTCCTTGTCAAGTGGACTTCTTCTTAGAGAGGTTGATATGACAGCTGGCTTTGAAACAAGCAAGAAGACAAAAGAGGATGGAAAGATGGAAAACAGTGCTCATTGTACCCTAATTTCAGAAAGAAAACCTATCACTTTCAGCATATTTAATTCATTAAAATAATTCAGGGCTGGGGATATAGCCCAGGTGGTAGAGTGCTTGCCTCCCATGCACAAGGTTCTGGGTTCAATCCCCAACATCACACAAAACAAAACAAAACAAAACAAAACAAAACAAAACAAAACAAAAAGCAAGTCATTAGGTCCATCTCACCCTTGAGGGTGTATTGTATGAGGTTGTGAGAAGAGAGTGGTGGTCACTGGGAACCATGTCAGGAGTTGCCTACTGCACCTCCATTACTAGAAGGAACTAGAGGGAGGTAATCTGATAATCAATAAAGGCAAGGAGAAGTTTCCTGCCAAATGCTTCTTAGAGGTCAAGTACCAAAATGATTGAAAAGCAATCACTGGAATTTGCAATGTTGGCATTATTGGTGGTCAGTAAAGGGCAGTAAAAGTAACTAGTTCAGAGAAAATAAATGTAGGGTAATCAGATGGTAGTGAGATAAGAGTGACAAGGAGTGGTAAGGTATATACCATGTCATTTATCTTTGAGTTAGTTGGTGTATTTGTTTTCTATTGCTCCTATTTTTTTTAAAAAAATCACTATATACTAGTGGCTTAAAATAACACACATTTATTATCTTATAGTTTGGAAGGTCAGAAATTGTAAAAGCAAGATGTTGTCTAGGCTGTGTTACTTCTGGAGGCTTTAGTGGACAATGTGTTTTCCTTCATTTTCCATTAGCTACAGGCTGCCTACATCCCTTGGCTGTAGCCTCTTCCTCCATCTTTGAGTTCCAAAGTGTTAATCTTCAAAGTGCTTGTCTCTGATCTCTACTTGTAACATCACATCTCCTCTAACTCTAGTCTTCCTGTCCTTTTTTAAGAACCATTTTTATAGATGGAGTCTCCTGAATGATATAGTATATATGTCTCAAATTCCTTAATTTAATTACATTGCCATAACCTTTTGACATGTAACATAGTCACAATTTCTGTAGTTTAGGATGTAGACATTTTGGGAACATTATTCTGTCTACAACAGTTGGCCAGAGTATGAACAAAGAGGATAATACGTGGGAGCTCAGAATTCAGGAAAAGTGTTTTGTAAACCATGTAAACTTGTCCATTTGATCATATAATGGGCTCTGTGGATACGCAGATGAACAATTCAGTCTCTCCTGTCAATTGTCTTACAGCACTGGTAAGAGTCCTATAAATGTTAAAAGGAAATAAACAATGACGGGGTGTCCTTAACTTTAAACACTCTGAATATCAACTGTAAAAATGTATACTCATGTTTGATGGTTGATTGTGAAATCAGACTTCTCAAATGAATATTTGTTCTCTTCCTGTCTAGTTGAATAACTGACTTCTGCTATTTTGCTTAGGTAATTGGAGTCTATGTTTTTAAATCAATGCACAGCTAGTCAGTTGCAAAGTTCAGTTCCTGTGATTAAAGATGGTAAGGAATTGAAAGAAAATGGATATTTTATTTATATAACTTTAAATCTGGAGGTTGTTAGGCAGTAAAACTGTCTTTGGGTATATTACCTATTTATAAAATATGCCATTTTCATTTTAGACTTACTGGACCTATTCTTCTATTGTAGTAAAATGAATATATTCTGCTCTAAAAATGAATATCATGTTCATGGGATAAATTGAAATATTTAATAGAAACATGCAAACACAGAGGACTTCCATTATCACACAATGAATAATATACACAGACTAAAAACTAGTCAAGGTGCATTCCACAGAAGCTAAAGTGTTATCTTAATTATAATCAAGTGTGTTGATTAGCAAGGACATTTTCAAGAAATGTAAGGATCCGACCATTAGTGGCAAATCTTTTGCCTGCAAGGCAACTGAATAATTTGAAAGAGGCTCATAAGATATCCAGGAAAAAGTAGAGAGTATGTGTTGACCACTTAACAGAGTAAAAATAAGTAGTTATAACTCCTCCTATTCCTGTTGAAGAAATTTCAAGTTAATTATGGAGGCTAAAGAGACCCATTTAAATATGTACAGATCTATTCAATAATTACAAGAGAATTCACCACAGGAATGACTAAGGGAAGAGGGAACACATTTAAAATGCATTAGGAGGTAGAGCATAGGAAGAATTTCCTGACTGACATTCTTCCAAGGAAAGAAATTAAGTATTCCCCTCCCATGCTTTTGTAACCCCAATTTTCTGATGGAAAAAATTCAAACATACAGTTGAAAGATTTATTATTTTTTTTACTATACTTACTTTATCTGTCCACCTACCTGCACATTAATTCTCCAAATCTTCTTAAGGAAAATAAGTCTGCTACATTTTGGAGGTGATTTAATTGGTTGTGTAGTCTGTGATTCTCGGTGTGGTGGAAAGAGCATTGAGGGGTGTAGCAAGGTCTCGCTTGCCTCCCCAGCCCTGAGTCATGGCCGCTATTGCTGATGTTTGTGTGCTGGATCAGCAAAATTGTTCAGGGTTGCTGGCTTTTGTGGTGTTTTTGTCTTTCTGCTAATCCTCTTGTTCCACGCAAATATCAAATTCCCTTTTTCTCCCAGCAACCCTAACTCATATCCTTTCTAATTATAATTCTAGACTACCTCATTGACTCAAGAAAAGGCCAGCCTCATTTGTGTCTGCACTCTTGTGTTCACCTGGAAAACTTTTATTTTCTTCTCTTTCTGAGCTTTTCTATCACCATGCTCAGAAACCTCTTCTTTTTAAGTCCTTCCTGAATATGAGTTGTTATTGCTCTCCTATTTTCTGGGAGTATCCTTTTGTGTGTGTGTGTGTGTGTGTGTGTGCGCGCGCGTGTGTATTTGAAGTTCATAGTTCGTACAGTAATATAGAGCACTTCATTTTGTAAAGTCTTACCTGGTTTGACATTTTGTGAGATGACAATGAAGCATTTCAACCCACCTCCCATAGCAAACTGTAAGCCTTTAGTCAAAACTTGTCTGATAGGCTGATGCACATTTACCTATATCCAGGAACTCAGGTTGGGCAAAGGACAGTTACTGAGAGACAGATCAGCTCTGTCTCCCTTCACTCCATGTCACAGTCTCTCACCACGAGATTAGGTTTTTCTGAATCAGGAGGCAGTTTTAGAGAAAGAGAACTACAAATGGAGTTACTCTTATCCTACTTGTGTATAAAACTTATTCTGTCTGGGTATCTAATTTTGTCAGTGATTTGCCAGTTTGTTCTCAGATCTGTTTCTCTGCCTTTGCTGGTCTGCTCTGCATCTTGGAGACCTGATCCTGAAAGCTACATGTCCCAGTTCTTATTGCACCTGGCTTCCTGCTGGATTTGGCTGGTTGAAGACGTTGGTGGGAGATTGGAGAGTGAAAGGAAAGGAAAGCGCCTCATGTCTGCTGCCCGACTTAGTTGGTGTATCCTCTCTGACAGAGGCTGTGTCTCTTCTAGGATTAATTTCCTGATTTAAAAAAATATAATATCTCAGACCGTGGTTGGTGCTTCAGCAGGGCAGCTTCCAGCTTGTTTCAATTCTACCACAAGGGCTTGCTTCTGAAATCTGGTCATATTTCTCATCTCTGTGTGTGAAAACCTCCATATCTGAACAGCTTTTCGCTGTTGATAATTGCTGAGTTGCCTCCCAGTTCCCTGTTGGCTTTTTGGCTCTCCCGACACCTCTGTATCTAATTCCCCATGTCACAGTTCTTCCAATGAATTACCTTAGCAAGGAGTCTGCCTGACTGAACTGTGACTGAAACAATATCAGGGTCTCACACCTCCCTTTTTCCCCAACAAGATACAGTAGCACTTTGGTATGTCTGAGAGAGCTATAAAAAGGGGCTTAAAAAGGAAAAGGAGCTTAAGAATTTATATTGGGTGAAAGAAAATTCACACATGTTTAATGAGTGTCCATAAGCTCAATTTAGAATGCTTCCAATATTTCTACCTGAATGGGTTTGTTTATTTTTGTCACATAATTGATCTAAGAATCTCCTAACTTGAAACAGATGTGCTCTTCTCACTTTTGCTTTGACTGCATTGCTGCAACCTGTCCAGTGATGCCACGCTTAACGGAGTTGACACAAAAACCAAGTCACACCACTACCAAAAATGTAACTGTATTTTTCTGTTCTTTCTTGGCTTCCAAGGTCTGCTAACAGGAAATAGTATATTCACTTAAGAAAACAGAAACTGTAAGCTGAAAAATCTAGGGGCAGGAAGGGAAAGAGAATAAAAAGGAGAGAGTCCAAAGACTGGGCAAGTTAAGACATGATAAGGAGACAACCTCTCCTCAGTCTCCCGCCTCGGCTTCGTTTGGAAACTCTTTCCTCAGTCACAGCTACTGCATGTGGGCTTTCAGCGTCTGGCAGTTCTCCAATTTAGCACTTCATTTCACACAACAGCTCTAATTTTCAAATATTGACTTGAGAACTTAGTCTCCCTGGTGCCAGCTCAATTCCTAAACATTATTGCATTTAAAGCTTTGATTATTATGATGTACTATTGGGGGGTCTAGTTATCAGACTAAATTCATCTTTATGGACTTTCTTTTATTGTAGTGCACCAAAGGTACCACACCTGTACACATCCTTATATAAAAGATGCCAAATCCAGTTATAAATGTGCACACATACAAAAATTTGTACTTAAAATGTACTTGAATGCTACACATTCAATATCAAGGATGATGAATGTTATGTAACCGGACACATTGTAAATAAAATTGCATGCTGCCCATTTTGGATGCAAAATAATTTGCTTTTAGTATTTTGTAGTCAGAGTATTTTCACTAGTCTGACATCAGAAGGCACACTCTGCATTTGATCAGGGCCTTTGGGTGAGATACAGTACATGGCAAAAGGAAAGGAAAATTAATATTTATGAGTTGGTAATTGTTTTTATAAGAACAAGTATTATATTATCATGTTTCTTAACTGTGAAGAAACCCTGATAATTACTATAAATAACAATACATTTTAATAAAGTGCTCAAAATGCAGCCATAGAAATAGGTGTTGTACTTTACATACACAAATCAAGAAAAGCAACAGCAACTTATTGAGAAATAGGGTGTATAGAACATAATTTAAATTAACAACTGTTTCTTTTTTCCTTTCCTTTTACTCTCATGCAGTCCTGAGAGTAAATTGTTGAGGAGATAAAACAGGTTGGCCACTTAATGGACTTCTTAATATAGAATATAGATTTGATTATTAAAAAAGAAGTTGGGCGAAGTGGACAAGGAGTGGGAAAGGGCAGTTAAGACAGTTGAAACAATGTGCACAAGGTCTTGAAAATATGGACAGTGTTTCCCCTGCAGAGATTACAATCCATCTCTTACTTCTGGAGGGGAGATTTTCAGGGAAGGACAGTGAGAGTCCAAGGCAGGTATGAGTGGTGAGTCCCTGAGCTCAGGATCTCTGGTGCTGTATGAAGCTGAACCTTTACCCTTGGGCAGACAGCAGCCATCAGGATGTGTCAATGGGGAGGGTTCAATGGACCATGTTCCAGGACAAAAATGGGATGAAAGGCAGAGGGTATGGAAAGAACAGCACCAATTCAGAAGACTTTTGGTAATATAGAGGAAAGGACTGAACTGAGAAATAATGGAGATATCAGGGGTAAATGGGAAGTGGGGGAAGAATATGACAAGTATTTAAAAATAAAATTTAAGATTATTTATCTTCCTTTTAATAACCCTTCATATACAAATATCAGTAGAAGTAAAACAGGGATAAATGTGTGCAGGTAACAACTAAAAGTATTTTAAACATTTACACTGGTTCCAATTAAAAATGTCTAATGACATTTAAAAAGGTCTTCAGAATAGATGTCAGCAATATTTCCATCTTACAGAATCTTCCAGTCCTGGTTTGATCCTTCAAATGATGATCACCTGGCTTTCTTTATTCTCCTGGAAGCCTTTCCATGATTGTACAGCCCAAGTTATTTGTCATTTCCCCTTCGGTTAATCAGAAATTTGTCTTGCTGAAACTTCCACCTATATTCCTTGTTTTTCAATTTTACCAAGAAAGAATCTAAATTTCATTTTCTCTGGCTATTCTTCATACATTAAAAGATGGATATAATTTTCCCACTAAATTTTCTTTGACTACTTATTGGCCAAACTAGTTTCATCATTTGCATTTGCAAACTCTTTTTATCCATCTTATCTTTCTCTTATGACGATGGCCACCTTATATGTGGTGCTCTGCATTCCATGGTATTTGAGATGTGGTCAGATAAGCACAGCATAGGGGACCTCTGGAAGTAAGTCAGAAGACTATGGATCTCAAAGTTGGCCTTGTTTGTGTTCCTGATTAGTAACTGATACTGTGTCTTTTATTTACTACCTTGTCAATGATGCTATCACAGTGTCTCTACCTGCTTCAAGCCTTCATTGGATTATTATTAAGGGCAACAGAACTTGAATTATCATTAGAAATAGTTTATTTTTCTTAGCTTTAGAATTCTCTTGTCTTTAGAGAATAAAAAAGAACCATTCTCAAAAATCTTGGGTAATGCTTTGACTCCTACCAACTGCAGTAATGACTCCTTGAGGGGCTATTAAATTAGCATTCAAACAAGGGAATTTAGTTGTAGAGAAGGGAAAAAATGCTCAGTTAATCCCAAAATATATGGCTCCAGAGGTAGCAGCTGTCTGACTCAGCCTATCAACAAGCAAGCAATCTTCTGGTTGATACACACACCTTTCATCCATCATAGGTCATTCCTTTTATTCTTGTTTAGCCAGCACATAACTGATTCCCTCTTTCCTGTAACCATTCACTCATTTTTATTGTTTCACTCTGAACTCCCTCCAAGTTGTCAATATATTTCTTTTATCTAAATGCCCAAAACTATTGTAAAAAAGAATCTGATAATTTTTTGATGGAAATACTGTTAATATTAAACACTTTCCAAACTTCATCGTGTTTAATTCTGCCCATGACCTTCAAAAATTTCATTCCTACTCTCAAGCAGTTTCCATTCCGGAAGGCTAAGTATGAAAAGTTTACTTTATACAACCTCACTGACTTTGACCATATTCCAGGTCTTTTCTGAGCCATTTGGAAATAATTTTTCAAGCCAACTATATTGATTTGTTGTATCTTTGAATAATTCCATTAGGAGGAGTTTAACAGGGGAAGTACTAGACTGCCCATGGCATATAAGGCTGGTGGTCTACATGATATTTTAGGACTGTTATGTCTGGGGACTATTTGGTTTCGCTCAAACATGAGAAGGGTTTTAAGTTTATATACTATTTGGGAAGAAAATATATCCCTGTTAGAAACTTCACAGCCACTTGTAGTACCAAGTGGTATGGAACATGCAAGAAGAAACTGGTTGCCAGAAAGACCCAGGCATGATACACTCAAATTAGAGAGAACACTGTAGAGTTTTACAGAACATAATACAAAAAAGCCAAGTCAGTCATATCATTCAGTAATAAAAGACTGTAATTTTAAAGCTTGTACTTTGAACAACAGTTTGACACAAACCAAGGTTCAGTGACAAGGTTCCAGAAGCAAGAACCGGAGCTTACAGTGCACACTGGAGCACCCTGAGAAAATATGATTCTTCATATTCAAAATTGAATTCTTCTTTTTCTGATTAATGACAAAAACTTCATTAGTGAAACTGCTGTTATCACAATTCCCCATCCTTCTTAAAGCACTACAATTAGTAGAACAAGATCTTTAGATCTGAAAATTTAGAATGAATAATTCTGCATTGAGACACTTGCTTTCTCCACTATAGAATGCTTATCAGCATACCTGGCTTCCTACCCACTAGATGCTGGTAGCAACACCCATACAACCTTGGCTAAGTTACTCAAAGTCCCCAGGGCTCAGTTTTCTCATATGTAAGATGAGGATGAAAATAGTATTTAACTCATAGGACTGTTGAGGTTTAAAGATGCTATGTGAAAATCTTAGCAGAGAGTCTACTGTGTAGCAAGCCCAGAATATAACTCAGCTATTTTTCATTTGGTGTCTGTGTAGTTTCCTGAGAGTGAGTCCACAACTTCTCAACATCTTCCTTGGTCAACTTCCTAAGTCAGAGTTCCTACTAAATATATTTTTTTCCTAAAAGTAGACAAATTGGGAGACATGACTCAGGTAAGACAGGAAGTTATCATACTGGGGCTTATTCCACTTCAGTCTGCAATATTTCACTCAAGATTGAAAGAAAAAGAAAGGACAGAGTTCTTGTTGATGAAATAGTGACCTTGCTCTAAAGTGATTCTTTATAGAGAACCCATCCTAGGTTATAAATCCTAAAGAACAAAGATAAGGATCTGTTGGGGATTTTGTAGATGCTTTGTACTAGGGAATGAAGAATACCAGATTCCTGTGGTTGAAAGAATACCCTAAATTTTTATTTACTTTTTCAAAATTTATTCTGAAAACTTTTGTTGAATTAACCTGTTAAATTTATTTCCAGGACAAATTGCTTCAATTAAAGAGTGAGCTCATGTGGGTTTGCATTTTAGAGTACCATCAAATAATACCATCAGATTTTATTTCTTCTTTCTCATCATCACTTCCTATTCCCATTCACAAACACATGGAGTTTCTGAGGTGGACAGTTGTTCATTCCTTTTGTCTTAAAGTTTGTTAACACAAAAGGGAAAAATGCCTAATTACAATAAGTAATTGAATAGACTTCACCGACTAGAAAATTAATTTGTAATAGCTGAAAAATGAATTATGACAGTGATTTGTTATGTAATTAGAGCCTTGTTCAGGAAAAAATAAAGGGATAGAGAAGAATCTGTGATTTAGAGGGAGTCATCCAGGAACATGCTACAAAGAGAGATATTAAGTCACACCTTAGGACCCACTAAGGTCTGAATGTTGTGTCATCCTAAACTCAAATGTTAAAATTATAATCCTTAAGGTGATGGTATGGTAAAACCTTTGGGAGGTGATAAGGTCTCAGTTTGTGCTACTTTGGAAATAGTGCCCCCAAAAGAGACCCCAGCTCTCTCACTCCTTCCATAATATAAGATTACAGTGAAAAAATGATCATCTGGGAAGAAGGTCCCTGGACACTGAAACTACAGCACTTCCTTCTTAGACTTTTCAGTCTCCAGAACTGTGAGAAATAAAGTTATGTTGCTTGTAAACCACTGGTTTATGGTATTTTGTTATAGCATCCTGAATAAACTGAGAAAATATCTTAACTAGAGACATTAGAATTGTTGTAAATAAAACATCAATTAAATTGTTTTAGGCTAGATATTAGGATCACAGGAGAAGATAAAGAAATGGGGCAAAAGCACTTGTGAAAAATAGCAATATCAAGAAAGAAAGAAGGTCAAAATGGGAAGATGAAGTCTAATATATTTGGAAGCAAGTTCATTTTAAAACCCCTATATTTAATTCCATTCCATTAATAATGCAGCACATCTGGGAAGAAGCATTTGGACGAGAGTAGTACTTAAAGAGATTTAAATATGATCGTGATTAAATCCAAAAAAAGTAGCTATGATTTTGCAGTGTGAATCTGAAAATATTGCCAATGTCATCTGAGCCACAGAACTTGCCAGTTGTGGTCATACAGATAAGGTGTGAGCTGTTTTTTTTGTTTTTTTTTTTTTTTTGACTATTCTAGAGTGACAGTTCCATCTATGGGAAACTTGGTCTTGGAATGTAGGGCCCAAACAAATCATATGATAAAAACATTAAAGAACAAGGAAAACAAATATAAAACAAAACCAAACCATGATTACTTTTAAAACTTATTGATTCAGCTTACAGTATTATATTAGGCAATACAGTTATAATTTAGTGAGGAAACAGGTATTTACACAAACCAATGTTTATGTGTAGGGAGTGAGTTTAATATTCATAGAGAGGTATAGAGTGGAAAGATACTGAACAATCCTAGGGAAATATTAGGAAAAGCAACAAGTAGGTTTTAAATAGGACATCAATAGGTAAAGAGCACTTGGAAAGATAGGCAATGAGTGGTAGGCAGTCCAGGGAATGGAATGAGCAAGGGATAGGAACAGACCATACCAAGGGAACAGGATGGCAGTTCCTCTCTGAGGGGAATGACAAGAAGAAGAGATTCTCATGGTGGATGCCTGAACAGTTGTAGACAATAGTGATATCAAGTTGGAGATAAATGTGTTTAGAATGATCCTTTGGGAAGAAATAATGGTATTTTCTAAATTCTATGTTTTCCAATTTTATAACTAAGGTGATAACAGAAGATAAAGCATCTTAACATAAAGGCCCAGTAGACCACAGAAAAGGGATGCAGATTTAGAGCAAGATGAAGGTGAATCCTGGCTCTGGAACTTTCCACATATTGACCATGGAGAAGTTTATTAGATTTTCTGAACTTCAGTTTTGTTTCTTATGAAAATAGAGCAAATAATGTCTACTACTTGGGTCATGCTGCAGTGAAATGAGGTCTATAAAGCCCTTGCCCAGAGTGCTGCCAGCATAGTAAGTATTCAGCCAATAGCCTCTGTATTGTTATTACTATTTTCTAACTACACGATAGTGGGGCTTAATAAAGCTGAGCTATTAAAAAAATTTAACATCACATGTATTATTATGAATTAGTTTCACTTTTCAAATGCTGGGGGTTTATTTCTTTATAAAGGAAATAATGATGAATTGACACTCACTGACCATATTGGTGTGAATAGCATTGAATTAAATGCTACAGTACATAAAAATACTTGAATCCATCAGAAAAATTTTTAAAAATTAATATTTCTTTAACAAATAATAGAGCAAATTTATTTATTTTGTATTTTGTATTTAATTTCCTTTTACTATGAGCCATGATGTGGGAAGGAGTAGGGGAAGTTCCCTTCTTATTCCCATTAAACATGCCCTTTAAATCCATTCCCATTCTCTACTGCCCCATGGTCTCATTCCTCATCACCACACATGTGAGCTTTTCTAAAACATTCTACCTCTCTTTGCTTATCTCCTCCCCTCTCTGCCATGATTCATCTTGTGACATTGTTATGGGGTAAAACCCATGCCACCTTTCTATTGCAAATACATCCATTGAATTCCTATATCCTGTAGGAAATAGTTGACCTCTTCACACTATGTCTTAGTCCATTCTCTGAAATAGCTGACACTAGGTAATGTATAAAGAATAAAAACTTATTTAATCTCACAGTTTGGGGGTTCTATGTTAGTCAGCTTTTTGTCACCATAAGGAAATATTTGAGACAGTCTCCTTATGAAGACAAGGAAATTTATATAGATCACCGTTTTGGGAGAATTAAAGTCCAAACAGCATAGTACAGATTTGGCAAGGACTGTCCCTTAACTACATCACCTCGAGGGCACAGCAGATAGTAATGGTAGGAATGCATGTCAGGAGCAATCAAGTGATTACATGTGGAGCAAAGACAGCAAAGGTGAAGTCAAGCTCAAATTTGTATAACAGTCCTCTTGAGAGAACTACTAAGGATTCCCACAAGAAGCACCTTCTGAGAACATGTCCCCAAAGACCTAAGGACCTCCCACTAGGCTTTACCTCCTGAATGTTCTACCATCTCAGGATAGCACTACCTTGGGGGCAAAGCCTTTCACACATGGGCTTTGGGGGAATATTCAAAATCCAAATAATAGCAAGGTCCCAGAGCATGACAGTGCTTTGCTCTGGCGAGGATTTTCTGGCTACGTCACAGCGTGGCAGATGGCATCATGGTAGGAGCACACAGAAGAGAAAGAGATCACATGGTGATGCAGGAAGCAGGAGACTGGATGAGGGTCAGATTCCTTCTTTACAACTACTTGTTCTTTATAACTACCAGTTCTAGAAACTAACTCCTACAAAACCCAGCCCACTCTGAGAGACAAGAATTAATCCCTTCTGAGGGCAGTGTGCCATGACCTAACCATCTTTCATGGGACCACACATTTTAAAGTTTCCACCACTCAACACTACAGTATAGGGACCACACTTTCAGCACATGGGCTTTTGGAGGACAAGTCATATCCAATAATAGCAATAATAGCATCCTTCATTCAAAACCACATATTACCCAACCCCTCCAACTGCATCTCCCTCTCTCAATTCTAATCAGTACGGGCTTTTCAAGGACTATCAGACATTCTTTGAGTGCCTACTCCAAGTCTCATTTTCACCATATTTCCCTCTCCAACCAATAGGTCCTTCCCTTAACTCAGTCCTACCTATATTTTAAGTTCAATTAAGTCTCATACCCAACAGGAGTTTAGTGATTCATAGCAGAGAACCTAGAGTGCCCCAGACTCTCAGTTTGAGGTCTGGCTCCATTATATACCTTAATGTTAACTTACACGAATTACTTAACTTCTCAGACCCTCAGTTTGTCTATCTACAATGACTGAAATAACTGATATTACCTCCCTCAGAACACTGATCTGAGGGTCAAATGAGATAATGCAATAAAGGGATTAATAGTTCCTGGCACAAGTGGTAAATAAATGTTTGCTATTATATATTTTTTCTTTAATTATCTCAATCCCTTTTCCAAATTCATATTTGATAAAAGTTGGATTTGTTATTAAGACAATTAGGTAAAATATGATATTTAAGAAAAATTTCAAAGTTATGCCTTAAAACATTCATAGCTGTCATAGTTTTGGTGAAATTGTGAGTAATTTTGCTTTTAACCTAAATTTTCTGTAACTTCAAATTTTATGCAAGGTGTTTTGTGTTCATCACTGAAATAGTTTTCTTTAAAAGTATTGAAATTAAAAGTGTCATAAATGTGGAAAATTAGACCCCTAATATGGTGTGAGTAGAAAATGGAGCAGCCACTTTAGACAATAGTCTGGCATTTTCTCAAAATGTCAAACCTACAGTAGCCATATAACTCAGCAATTCCACTCCTCAGTGTCTATTCCAGGTAAGTGAAAACATATTGTCCACAAATACTCACAGAAACATTACTCATTATAGCCCCAAAGTGGAAATTACCCACTCATCAACTGACAAATAAACCAGTTCAATGTCATATACTCATAAAATGAACACTATCCACAAATGAAAAGAAAGTGTTGATGCATGCTGCAATGTGAATGAACTTCAAACATGCTAACAGAAAAGAAGCAGACAGAAAAGAACACATATTGTATGGTTCTATTTATATGAAATTTCAGAATAGGCAAATGTATAGAGACAGAAAGTAGATTAGGGGCTGCCTATGGCTGGGGATGGATAGAGAGAGAGAAGGATGGGGGAATTGAGAGCGACTCCTCCTAGGTGCAATGATGAGAATGGGCAGTGATGAAAATGTCTTGACATTAGGTAGTGGTGATGGCAGCCCATGTAAAATAGTTCAGGAACTTTGGAAAATAACTTGACAGTTTTTCAAAATGTTAAACCTTATCATACAACCCAACAATCTCACTCCAGACACCTACTGAAAACATATATATCCACACATGAATTTGTATACAAATGTTTATGTCAAAATTATTCATGAAAGCCAGAAAGCTGAATCAACCAAAATATCCATCAATTAATTAATGAATGAGTAAAATATTAATATAATAAGACCCACTGAATTGTGCACTTGAAACAAGAGAATTTTATGGCATGTAAGTTTTACTTTGATACACAATTTTTAAAAAGCTTAATTTTATAAGCAATGGAAACCACTTGATTTATAAATGAGAATTTTTTAAACAATTTGTCTATAGTTATTAAGAATTGTGCAAATTAAAAATTTAAAACTACATTAAAAATTCACATTTCATGTAGGAGCTGTGTAACTTATTGTTGGAGTATAATAGCAATAGCTACAATTTTTGAATGTGCCAGCATCCTCATCAACTACATTAGTCCTAATCGTGCCAAAAATACAGTGAGAAAGGTATCAGTAACTCCCTTTTGCAGATTAGCCAAATAGAATAAATAAATTGGTCAAGGTCACAGAACTAGTGAGCGTCTAGAAAAGATACCAGTGCTGGTCTGTCTGATTTTAAAACCCAGACTCTTTCCAGGCCGCTAGACTGAGCACCTTGCAGTGTGACCACAATTTCAATCTGTTCCCTCCTGTCTCCATTTGCTCAACTCATTGCCAGATCTGAGCTTGGAGTCCTCCCCAGTCACATCTTTAATTGGGTTGGAAGCTAGTCCTTAGGCTCCTTACTTCATATTATCTCTGATTAGCACACAGTATTTTATTTCTTTGTTTTCTTGCTGTTGTCTTCCAAAATCAATGATTTGTCTTTTTTGCCTCTGTAACTTTGGCACCTAACACTAAATTTAGTATACAGTAGATATTCAGAACTTTTTGGTTAGAAGTATTAGTAAACAAATGAATGAAGAATGAGTGCTTTGACTAATTTATTAGAGCGGAGAATAAAAGGGGTCAATTATCACTAGTCATTTCAGTTATCATTTATCAAAAATATATTGAACATATTATTATTCAAAATCTTTAACCACATGCTAGGGTACAAAAGATGAAAATTACCCAGTTTCTTTTCTCAGAGTCACAATTTAGTCTCTAAGACTAACACACTTGAGTAACAAAGCTTTTGAAATTCCATGTTATTCGCACAAGCAATAATAATTAGGTGCAGTGAAGAGAATGAATTATATGTGTAAGATGTTATATTTTTATTATTAATGGTTTTTATTGGTGTGTTTTAAAGATGTTTTATGTAGTTTATAAACTCATAGAATGTTTAGATCTGAAATATTCCTGAACTGTCTCTTACATGTTTTATTTGAGACTATATAAAGGTCTAAAATACTTAGTGTCCTTACAAAGAATCAGGGACTTCTTGGATGTCACCATTGTTTCCTAGGATGTGATCAGAACCATCCCTACTCAAATTTAAACTATTTGAAAAAAGGTTCCCTTGTTTCCATAAATATTTGAAATATCATCAAAATAACCTAAGGCAAACAAGATCTTACATTCAAGTTTAAACATTCATTTCCTTCATGTCACTCTGATTGTCCTCACCTGAGAAAAAATGTGGTCTGATACATTGATTATCCATTCTTAGCCATGGGGGAATACCCTCATATTGATCTAACTGTTTATTTTAGGGGAGTTTATATCAATGTCATATTTTGCTTCAAAAAGCTTGTGGTTCAAAAAAGATGTAACCACATTAAATTAAGCAGTGTTGTACTGTGTCAACTGGGCATTCAAAAGGAATGGACCTGACACTCTGAGTTGGCCCTTGAGTGTACCACCCATCTCAGCTGTCTGCTGTGGGCATTAAGAGATTGGCAGCAAGTATCAAGAGTCTCCAACTGAAGCATCACTCCTTAACAATGCTTTGGAATCTTTAATTAACTTTGTAATTCTGTAATTTACACATTATAAAATTTTGCTTGTTTTAAGTTTACAATACCATGGTTTTTACTAAGTTCACTGAATCATATAATCATTACCATAATTCATTTTGGAATATTTTGATCATCCCTCAAAGATCCCCCAGGCCCATTTAAGATTAATCCACATTCTCACTCCCAGCCCCAAGCAACCACAAACCTACTTTCTGTCTCTAGAGATTTTTCTTTCATGTGTATTTCACATAAATGGAAATGCACATTGTCATCTTGATAGGTGTGGTGGCACATGCCTGTAATCCCAGCTCCTTGGAAGGATGAGGCAGGAGGATTGCAAATTTGAAACTAGCCTGGGGCATTTAGTAAGACCTTGTCACAAAATCAAAAACTTTTAAAAAGGCTTGAATTGTAAATCAGTGGCAGCACTTCTGGGTTCAATTCCAAGTTCTGAAAAACAAAAACAAGTGAAAAGCAATATATTATATTTTGTATCTAGTTTCTTTCAATTAACATAAGAATTTTGAGGTTTATCCACATTATCTATGGATCAGAAGTCCATTCCATTTTATTGCTAAATAGTACTCATTATATGGATATACCACATTTTATTTCTCTGTTTACTGTTTCATAAATATTTGGGTTGTTTCCCCTTCTTGGGTATTAATAATAATAATAATTAGAAATGATTAGAATGATTAGAATCTAATCATTAGAAATGATTAGATTATGAGAGCTGTAATCTAATCAATGGAATAATCCAGTTTATGGAATAATAATTTGAATGGACTACATCTTTCCTTGGCATCTTACCCTCTTTCTTTGCCTCCCAGCTGCCATGTGCTGAGCAGCTTTCCTCCACCACACTCTTCCACCATGATGTCTGCAGTGGAGACATTCGACCATTGGACTAAACCTTGAAAACTGTGAGCCTCCTAAAATAAAGTTTTCCTCCTCTAAGTTGTTCTTGTTAGGTATTTTGTTCACAAGAACAAAAAGCTGTGCTAGCACATGGACACAAGGTTTCACTTCTCTTGGGTAGACAGGAATACAATGGCTGTATCAAATGATAACTCTAGGTTTAACATCTAAAGAATCTCATAAACTAAAAGTGAATACATTATTTTATATTCCCATCAGTATTGTATGAGTGTCCCCATTTTTTCACATTCTTGCCCATATTTATTATTGTGTTTTATTATATTTTTTCTAATGTGTGTAGAACAATGTATCATTGTTGTTTTGATTGGAATTTATGCAATGACTAATGATGCTAAGCACTTTTTAAGTGTATTTACAAGCCATTTATGTGTCTTTTTTGGTGAAATGTTTACTCAGATGATTTGCCCATTTTTAAATTGGGTTATTCATCTTCTTTATTATTGAACTATGTAAGTGCTTTATATATATTCTTCATTTAAGTCCCTTATCAGATAAATGATTTGCAAATATTGTATCCCATTCTATGGATTATCTTTTAATTTGTTAATGATGCCTTTTGAAGTGTAAAAGATTTTACTTTTGATGAAGTCTAATTTTTCTTTTATTGCTCATGTTTTTAGCATCATATCTAAAAAAAAATCTTTGCTTAACCCAAGATCTCAAACAACTTTGTTTTAGTCAGCTTTTTCATTGCTCTGACTAAAAGAATCTGACCAGAACAACTGTAAAGGAGGAAAGGTTTATTTGAGGGTTCATGGTCTCAGAGGTCTTAGTCCACAGAAGGCCGTCTCCATTCCCCAAGGCTCCAGGTGAGGCTGGACATCATGGCAGGAGAGGGTGGTGGAGGGAAGCAACTCACGTCACAGTGATCAGGAAGCAGAGAGAAAGAGTCTCCACTCTCCAGATAAAAAATATATACCCCAAAGCCACACCCCAATTCCAATCTCCTCCAGTCACACCTACCACTTCAGTTACCACTCAATCCCTATCAGGGGATTAAATCACTGATTGGATTAAGACTCTCACAACCCAATCATTTCTCCTCTGAACTTTCTTTCATTGTCTCACATGTGAGCTTTTGGGGGACACCTCACATCCAAACCATAACAAACATTTTCTTGTGTTTTTATATTTTTAGCTCTTACATTCAGATCTCTCATATACTTTTTGTTAAATTTTTCATATGGTGTGAGATGAGCCTAAATTTTTCCTTTCCACTTTTGGGTATTCCATTGTCTAAGTGTCATTTGTTTAAGAGATGGTTATTACCCCCATTGAATTGCCTTGGCACCTCTGTTAAATATCAATTGACATTAAGCACATATGTTTATTTTTGGACTCTCAGTTCTGTTCCATTGATTTAAATGTCTGTCTTTATGTCAGTACTGTATTGCTTTAATACATAAGTTTTGAGAAATGATGGAAACTTTTAACCTAAGAGATTAGTTAGGAAAGACTGAATCTACTCTGCATTTTTAAAAAGTTATTTCATCAATACATAGTGCAAGAAACAACTATATACAAATAGATGAAATGTAACAAAAATGAGAGTAGAAATAAGGAAACAAAATTATTACAGAAAATCCACACTATGTATGATTTCTATACTGCTAGTTGTGATTATTATTATGACTCTAAGCTTGCAATCAGTCAAGAAGGAAATGGAAGTATACATATGAAGTATGGTTAATGAAAGAATACAATTAAGTTTCTTAGCTTAAATTTTTGTTTCTTGGACTAGAGTGGATTTGATCCTGTGTGTGTTCATTAAAAGGTGATTGTACACTATAATAAACAGTATCCTTGTCAGAACTCTTGCCTTGAGTAAAGCAAGACATTTTTCACATTTTCCTATATTCTAGAATACAGACCAATTGCAATTAATATATTGAAGTCTTTGCAGAACTCAAAGAAAGTTTTCTTCTAATTTGGTTAAACCTGGCACAGATATTTTACTATTAAAGTCATTGGCCTATAAATATTTTTCCTTTCAGCAAATTTTTCTGATGTTTAGGGTAACAAAAAATTCATCTCTGAGAATTTAAAATTCAGTGACATTGTGCTATATGTTATGATATTAAAACTCTCTATTTTAATAACAGACTTGAGCAAGGAGTTGTATTGATGTGTTTTATGAAAGAGAAGAAGTCTGATAAGAATATTTAACTCACTGAGATAATTAACCCTATTCCCATTGCAGAGATGGAATGAGAGAAAACCTTTTACTCCAAGTCAAATTAACCTCAAAACAAATCTTTAGCTTTGTCAGATATAGAAGCTGCAAACCACACCATCCTCTGTATTTTCCCTAAAATCAAGAAAATAATAAAGTCTAAGTCCCTCTTTGTAAACTAATATCAAAGTTCTATCAGAAAACAAAATGTATCTGGAGTCCTGTGTATGTATAATCAGAAAAATGAGAAATTACACTCCATTTATGTATGATCTATCAACATGTATAAATGCATTCTAGTGTCATGTACAACAAATTAGAACAAATTAAAAAACTGTATCTGGGATCTTAACTCTGCTACATCAATTCATAGCATTGCTGAAGAATTGGAATAATGCTGAGAGTTGTAGCTTTTCTGGGTATGAAAAATATATAGCTTCACTGTACTTCCTGACAAAGTGTTCCTTCTGGTACTGCACCATGTATCTGAAAATTCAAGGTCATCAGAACAAGAATAGTTTTGGAATTGAGAAGACTCACTTTCTTGATTGACTGGTGAGGAGCAAATACAAAATATCATAGTGCTGTGTATAGAGAGAATGTTGTGAAATCACAGATTCGGCTGCGGCTGCACAAAAGTCATTTTACCTGTCAGGCAATAGCTAGGAAGGGTGTCTTTTCCTGAGTCTGAGAAGAATGTCCCCTTGTTCTGTGTAAAACTGAAACAGAAGTCATCATGGGGTGACAATTAACCTTTTCCAGCTTATGCATCAGGACCTGAGAAACACATTGTGTCATAATTATGGCCTACGTGAATTAAAGCACTTTTGAGAAATAATAAACTTCCAATAATACCACCCACTTTGGGGAAGCTGGACTCAGGCACTTCGAGGTTAAGTAAGAAATTCCCTAGGTGTGTACTCAAGCCGCAGTCCACCTTACTGTGCCTCCCTTCTCGTTTGGATTCAATTTACTAGGCAAAACTATAATGTCCCATCTAGATTCTCTTAAAGTAAAGGAGTTTTTCTGATGAAAAGGAATCAGAAAGAACAATCTAAAAATAAATTCATTTGAAATAGAATGATGATCAACATTGCCCGAAGCCTTTCTCCACACTGTGATAAAAATACAAATACTCTCAGGCTCCACCCAAGAGCTAATAAATTGGGATCTCTGGAAGTGACCCCCTGAATTCTGCATTTTAACAAGTCCTCCAGATGATTCAGATGTACTAATGTTGGAGAAACATTTTTGTAAGCTATTGGAGCAAGGGGACAGAACATATATATGATGAAATATTGACATAAAATATTCCAAATCTGATGAAAACAATAAACTCACATATCCAAGCAGTTCAACAAATCTGAAGCAAAAGACACATAAAGAAAATAACATCCCAATATATCATAATTGTTGCTAACTAAAGGCAATAAAGGAAAAATTTTAAAGAAACACTATAAAAAGATACAGAGTTAAAATATCAGGTTAATAGAATATTTCTTATTAGAAATAAGGCCAGTGAAAGACAATGTAACAATGTTTTTCAAGATAATGATAGAAAATAAATTGTCAACCCAGAATTTTATACCAAGAAAAGATATCCTTCAAAAACAAAATATTATTCACCAAAAACCTCATTTAACTAGAAAAGAAAGTCCTCAGAAAGAAAAGAAAATGACACCAAATAGAAATATGGATCTGTGCAAAGCAGTGAAGAATAGGTAAAATAATATTTACATGAGTAAATATTTTCATATTATTTAAATCAATCTAAAATGTAATTGACTAAATAAAAATAATAACAATATAGTATACATATGTATAACAAATATATAATAACAGTCCTAAGGTTGGAAGATAAATGAAAGTACACTGCCCTAATATAGAATATGGAGTTTATATAAAAAATGAAGATGTATTTGAAGGTGGACAGTGGTAAGTTAAAGGTGTATATTTTAAATCATAAAGTAGCCACTAAAATAACGTGAAGAATTATAGCTACCAAGTCAACAAAATGTGTGAAACTGAGGCTTAAAACAAAATTACTTAGTCTAGAAGAGGCTGAAAAGGACAAAAAAGAAAAGGAAGGAGTTGGAGGGGAAGCAGAAAACAATAACAAAGTGACCATTTTAAATCTAACCATAGCAATAATTATGTTAAATGTAAAAGGTCTAAATATCCTAATGAAAAGGCCAGCTATAAGACTACAAATATATGTTGCCCTATGTGGTGAACAATTGGAAATAGACACAAATTGGTTAAAAGTTAAAGATTATGGTTATAAGGAGATTTAGTATATATATGGTATATACTAAATAAAATATAAATATAAATACTATACTAGTATATATATTTAGTATATATATGGCACTTAGTAATGTGTTCAGTATTTTTAAAAATGGTTAATGGGAGCCAGGTGTGATGGTGCACACCTGTAATCCAAGTGACTTGGGAGGCTGAGTCAGGAGGATTGCGAGTTCAAAGCCAGCCTCAGCAACTGAGCGAGGCCCTAAGCAACTCAGTGAGACCCTGTCTCTAAATAAAATACAAAATAGGGCTGGGAATGTGGCTCAGTGGCGGAGTGTCCCTGAGTTCAATCCCTGGTTCAAAAAAAAAAAAAAAGTTAATGGGTTTCCTGCTGTTTAATTGGGCAAGATTAGTAAAGTTTGAGATAGATAAGTCTCTTTCATATGTGGTCTAGCATCTTCAGCATGTTTCTTCCACTTAAGGATTTTAATTCTTCCCCTGTAACAATTAGGGAGGTATTTTGGTTTATCACCTATAAGGACAGTTCTTTGGATGTGAGCTTCTTCAATGCTGAAAGGTATGGATAGGAGTACTGACAGATTTATTTGAGGATTGATCTCAAAGAGGTGACAATGTGATCAGAAACATGTTACAATTTGAGGGCTGATGCATTAGCTTAGAATGCTCACAATGGATCTTTAACATTTCACACCCAAAGGCAGGCATTGCTTATACATTCCTTCACTTCCATCAAATTCTGAAGTTCCATCAGTCTCCAGTTTTACAGGGATAAGAAGAAAGTAGGAGGAAAAAGATTCAAAATGCATACTTGATGATCATGGTGAGATAGCTGATTTTTAAAAGTGACTATAAAGTCAATGAATGATTAATGAGATTGCAAAGACTTGAATCGTATTATTAACGCTAAAAATTTTTACATTCTCAGTATTAATCTAGAAATTAATATAGGTTTTGGGATAGTAGTTTTGAATTCTCTCTGATGGACTCTAAAATCATTATACATCAAATGGCTGAGCTATTTTTGCATCTTCGAATTTTCAATATTTCCACCCATCACTAAAGATGCAAAAAGCAAATAACCACAACAAATCTATACTCAAATCTATATGTAATATTAGAGTATTCTTCCTTTGTCTCTGTATTTTATTGGACATCTGACAGCTGTCTTGAGAAGAAATCTAATTGCTTCCTTGTAGTTTTCTTTATTTTTGTGTGTGCCTGTATATCTGTGTGTATTGAGCATTGTATTATCATGTTATTTTCTTTCTACCTTCCTTCTTCTGTGACTTTCCCTTCAGTTTTTCCTGAAATTTTAGTGAGATTTCTTTTCATCATTAAAACTTACATATAACTTAATGTCATATTAGTAACATTATTATGACATTAATGTCATATTAGTGAATCTGCAGGGTGTTAGTGTGATCATTTCTCAATAAGGAGAATGCTTTTAATTTGTCTTTTTAATTGTATGGGATTACATTGAGCAATGTACATGTTTTCTTTGGAAGCATGACTTGAATTATTGACTGAACTAAGGATTCGGCCTATGACTTGTGACTTGCATAGAACAAGGTGATGGGTGATGATTGAACATGTAACTTTCATCTTACAAGTCCCCACGTCTATAGTTATTTTTGTTACCAAGGTCAAAGTTAGAAATTAAATTACCATTCTTGATATGCTTTTATATGAAAGCTTCCTCAAACCAGAATTCTCAAATCTTGTGTTTACCTTAGCATGGATTCTGCTCTCTTACCATTTTCCAGTCTTACCCCTTGTCTTTCTAACCACTGCTACAACTATGACTCCAGACAAACTCAAGACAAGTCCACCCTTATATAGAGGAAGTTAACAGATATTTAAGATAGTCACCTAATTGACAATTGCTTTCTCAAGAATAAAAACAGTGTTTTAAAAGAGAACGTTTCATAGAGATGTTAAAACTCAAAGAAAGCATATTTGTCTTTAGGAAATCTATTCCGTTTCACACATGAATGCCATGTTGTCAAAAATCATTCTTTTGTAGTGATCATCTTAACATAGGTTCCTATATTTGAGCACGTGGGTGGATAGGGTAGAACTAAGGTTTGTATAATTTGTGTGTGTGTGTGTGTGTGTGCATGTGTGTAGTGCACCTGTCCTTCATCACTTCTCCATCCACCAGTTCTGCATACATTTTGACCAGTTTTTTGCTTAGGCAACTTGAAAGCACTTTACCCTACTTCTTTCACTCTTCCCAACACCATTATATTCACGCAGCATACAGAGCCATTGGCCTTTGCTGACTGATGGGTTCCAGGAACCAATAGGACAAAGCTTCCCTCTTTTATCCCCAAAGGAAAAGTTCTGATTTCCACTCCACAAGTTCCTCAGAAGGTTCTTTAGACCATAAGTAGTGACCTTGTTAAAACACATTTCTGTGTTGACTTTCCCTCCTTCCCTGCTTCATCCTTTCTTGTTCCTCTCTCTTCCCTCCAGGAATTACATTCTCAAATCAGCTATTGGCACATAAACTTTTGTCTCAAGGGAAGCCTAGGCTTAGACAACTCATGACATAAAAAACTATTAAGAAACACTATGAAAGAACCTACAGAGCTTCCATTTGTGTACCATATAATCCAAATCTTTCCTTTATCCAAACCCAATGACTGTAGCATCTGAATTTCAACTCATGTTGTATCTTTGGTGTGATTTCTAAGATAGCTTTGAGGTCTTTGTTTATAAAAGTCTAAAATGAATTTTCTCTCCATGTAACACAAAAATACTTTAATGATCATAGAATTCAGAAGTCTAACTAGTCCACAGCTAACCAGTGCCATGACCCCCTCTTTACCCTATTTATCCATTACCAGACTTTAGTCATCTCTTCTGGCCCATGGTAGGCTGAATTGTAAAATGATACCAAGTTACCCAGGGTCTTCAATAATCCCCTTCCTTTGAGTCTAGGAAGGACCTGTGAATATGATGGAATATCATTACCCACATATGATATAGGGTGAAGGGGAAAGGATTTTGCAGATGTAATTGAAGACCCCTAAACAGATGACTTCAAGTTAATCAAAGGGAGATTAACCTGAGTTGGTCTGATTTATCAGGTAACCCCTTAATCTAAGAGGCTTTAGGGCTTTCCTGAGCTGCTTTTATCATTCCTACTACTGTTGAAGAAGCAAGCCATCATGAATTCTACAGCTGCTAGCATATTAGTTGTGCCAACAACCACATAAGATTGGAAGAGGACCCTGAGCCTCAGATGAGACTGACCCTGACCCAAGTCAGCACTTCAGTCTTGTGAGGCTGAGGAAAGGATCCAGTGAAGGTTCAAACTCCTCACCAATAGAAACTATGCAATAATAAACCTGCATTATTTTAACTCAGCAAGTTTGTGGCAATTTGTTACATAATCAATAGAAAACTAATACATAGCACTTATCACTTAATGTAATTTTTTTGCATTAATGTTTCCATTCTAGGCAAAAATATTCCTAAAGGGCAGTGCCTATGTTTTTTCCACCTTAATTCTACCAATATCTAGGAATGTGCTTTGTACATAGTAAATTTTTAATAAGCCTTTACAAATAAATGACTGATGGTTAACATTTGAAAAGTGAAAAGTTTAAAAATACCCTTTTAGACTTTTGTAGTGCCTTTCCATATTAACTCTGAAATTTCAAATCTCAACATGTCTTAGAAAAATGTGTGAAGCAAATTTAATTTTTGAAATTCTCGTATATGTAAGAATTACATATATAACCTTATTTGAGTTCTGTTAATATTACCTGTGTGAAACAGCTGATCGATCCTGAGGGGACTTGACAATTTCAAGAAACATCCTCAAGCTAAACTTTATTTCCACAGTATTACTCTTCAAAGTTAATGAAACAGATCTTCATTGGAATCCAAGAATCTTCTGGGCCTTTACCAAAATGGTGTCAGATACTCAAGATGGAAAACTGAAGGAAATTTAGATCTTCAACATAAATTTCTTACTCTCTTTTAAAAAGGAAAGTAATGGTTATCATATACAAGTGTACCATACTGAATCCTCCAGATATTAAAGTTTAATGTTTAATCTCTGTATAGCTCAGGAACCATTAAATGAGTTAATATTTCTAATGTACTTAAATTTACTTTGATTAAAGATGTTAAAGAAATACAAAAATCTGAACCTTTAATAAAATGATTGCAGAGCAATCTAATAAATGAGAACTAAAAAAAGTAAGAATATCCATCCAGTGAGAGTACAGGAATTTTAAAAATGTAGTACAAATGTGATTTTGTGTGGAGAGACTTTTTGTTTTTAAAGTTCTTTAGAAAATTTGATTGCTGGAAATTTGTTGAACTTTTGTACCGATTACTCTTACTCTCCAGCATATTCCTGCTTGGAGAGGAGAAAATTGAACATCAATCTTGTACAGATGATAGAAAAGAAAATAAATAAAGCATCCTCTTTATAAATATTGTAAGGTCAGACCTAGAAACCAGAACTTTGGATTTACCTATATTGAATTCTGACAATTTTAATACATATATTTAAACTTACACTCTAATAAATTAATGTGGCTATGATTATAGAATTAACTACTTGGAAATTAACTATCTTAATCTGTTTTTGAAAGCTTGTCATTATACTTCTGCTGAAGCTTCAAACTCCTGGGCATGAATGCAATACTGAGATCAGATATAAACTTCTCAAAAAAAATAAAAAAGCTATTTTGTAACTGGGAGATAAAAAATTATTACAGCCTAACCCTTTCTTATGTCAATTTCTTAAATGTGAAAAATATCCAATGAACCCATTAAATACATTTTGACAGACTAACAGCAGGAGGCTTGTTGACCTTTCACCTCTTATTGATTTCCCCTTCAGTCGTTTTCCTTGGTGATTTCCACTTTTCCTGCATATATTTTGCCTCCCAGTCTTCTCTCCACATGCCACTTCTGTAATCACTGGCAGTGGAAGCCCACAAAGCCCTGGTTGCACTGACACTTAGGGAAAACCTGAAAATAAAGATGTGAGCCCTTTCACTCACATCAGTAAGTCTTTCAGTCAGCAAAGATTTCTATGAAACATAGCTATCGCTGCCATCTTGATAATGCAGCTGAACAGATATACACTGGGTGAGTCAAAATGGTCATTAATTATTATTTATTCATAGGCTCATCAGTTCTTCCAGCATTGATTCATGCACCACTCTTGGGATGATACCAAAATGGAGACACAAGGAAAGGAAAGGCAGCATAGGGAAGCTCTCTTCAATCTAGCTGTAGAAAAGTCCTATGTGTATTAAAGGACCAAGGGGGGAAATCTCATAGTAAGAAAGAAGCAATCAGGGCAGCATCTGTAGATGTCAGGAAATTGAAATTAAGTGAGAAATCTGAATGAACTAACTCAACCCTGACAGAGTCAAGAAGCAAACTAGATGGGTCTAGAATTGTCCTGATGATTTTTGAAAAGTATTGATATCTTGGGTAGTTTTGATTTGCATTTCTCTTATTACTAGAGATGTTGAACATTTTTTCATATATTTATTGATTACTTATAGATCCTCTTCTGTGAAATGTCTGTTCATTTCCTTAGCCCATTTATTGATTGGGTTATTTGTATTCTTGGGGTAAAGTTTTTTGAGTTCTTTTTATATTCTGGAGATTAGTGCGCTGTCATGTGTATGGCAAAGATTTTCTCCTACTCTGAAGGCTCTGTCTTCACATTGCTGATTGTTTCCTTTGCTGAGAAAAGGCTTTTTAGTTTGAATCTATCCCAATCATTGATTCCAGCTTTTATTTCTCATGTTTTGGGAATCATGTTAAGGAAGTCTGGTCCTATTATCAAGATATACAAGCAACAACAGGCATTGGTGAGGATGTGGGGAAAAAGGTACACTCATACATTGCTGGTGGGATTGCAAGTTGGTGCAGCCACTCTGGAAAGCAGTGTGGAGATTCCTTCGAAAACTCGGAATGGAACCACCATTTGACCCAGCTATCCCTCTCCTTGGCCTATACCCAAAGGACTTAAAATACTACAGTGATGCAGCCACATCAATGTTTATAGCAGCCCAATTCACTGTAACTAGATTATGGAACCAACCTAGATGCCCTTCAATACAGGACTGAATAAAGAAACTGTGGTATATATACACAATGGAATATTATTCAGCCATAAAGAAGAACAAAATTATGATATTTGCCAGTAAATGGATGGAATTGGAGAAGATCCTGTTAAGCGAAATAAGCCAATCCCAAAAAACCAAAGGCTGAATGATCTCTCTTATAAGTGGTTGATGACACATAGCGGGGGTAGGGGGAGGCTTGGGAAGAATGGAGAAGGGATGGATTGTATAGAAGAAAATGAGGGGTGGGGAGGCGTGGAGAAGGAAAGATAATGGAATGAGACAAACATCTATACTGTATGTATATGTATAAATTTGCAAATTGTATGATTTTACTTTGTGTACAACCAGAAAAAATGATAGTTGTACTCCATTTGTGTACAAAGACCTAAAATTTAAAAATTAATTAATTAATTAAAAAAAAGAAAAATATTATTTTGTGACATATCCATTTTCAGCAAAGAATAGTCAGAGATATCAGCAGTAAATATTATGAATCAGGGTCAGACTCAGCAACACTGCAACCAAAGTTGTAATGAAAGGCAGAGGTGTTGATTTTGGAGCGTGTATAGATGAATCCTAAAAGTGTTTCGAATTCCCTGTATCTATTACCTAGATACAGACTAGGAAGGCTAGATTTCCAAAACGATTCTTAGTCAAAATTAAATAATTGGAGTCTGGTGGGAATAATGTTACAATTTTGTATCTCATTAGTTTTTGCATATTATTTTACTTTTGCATTTTTAGGCATTTGCGTGTCTCTGACATGTGTCTGTCTTCCTCTCTGGGCTGATTTAAAAACAGAGTTTTCTGCCTTTTTCTCCCCCAAAAGAAAAAAGGCAAAATCATTCCACATAGTATTAATGAGCACTACAGGTTTGGTTGAGGATTTCTCAAGGAGAAGGAAGCACATGTTTGCATCAGAAAGAAAGGATCCTGAGTCATTTGTGTTCTCCAAACCTCTCTGTGGCTGCCAATCACTGGGGTCTTTCTTCCTTTCCCTGTGCAGTGCTCACACCTTTTAAGTCTGCTTTCTGGCTTGTGAATCTTCTCCCTGCTTCTCCGTCCTATCTATGTCCTCTTTTTGTGCAGACTGTGTCAGTCTGATTCAGCTCCAGGCTGTCATGCCAACCTATCTTATCTGCTTCCAAATAAAGAGCTCATCAGTTCTTTATTAGTTCCACCTGATTTCTAAGTCAATACGAGATTGTAAATTAAGGATAATGATATCCTCACCCAAATATTTTCCTGTTATATGAAGTTAGGAATTATGGAGAGATAGAAATAATTTAGACAATATAGGAAAGAGAAACTAGGGTAGAAGATATTCTTTAAATTCTTAATCAGTTCCTTTTCCCATTTATTCAACAAATATCCTTCCATGTCCCTTTTCTCCACAGACCTATTTTGAACTGAATGTTTGTGTCTCCTCCAAATTTATGTGTTGAGGCCCTAACTCTCAATGTGACTGTATTTGAATGAAGAAGTGATAAAGACTAAACAAGATCCTAGGGTGAGCCCCTAATCCAGTAGGGCTACAGTCCTTACAAGAGGAAGAATGCATGCCAAAGCTTTCCCTTGTCCAGGACACAGAAAGAAGGCATCCATCTGCAAGAGAGTGCTTACTGTCTTGATCATGTACTGTTAATGTCTAGAATTGGCAGAAAATATTTTTTTTTTATTATGCACCCAATCTGTGCTATTCTTTTATCACAGGTCAAGCTCACTAATACAACCCTCTATTCTGAAATCTCCCCATTCACCCTTAGCAGATGATCTTGCTAGAGAGCTTCACTGAGAAAATTGATCCTTAGGTATTAACTCCTTGAATTTCCTACTACCTTGAATTTCCTATACTACCTACAAATATCCACACTTCCACCTACTCTTCCCTTGTCTCAGTGGAAGAGTTAGCGGTGCACCTGTTTAAGCTCATCTCCTCACTTTGCACTGAGGTCCATTCCCTCTCGTAGCTGACAGCTGTCCCCCACTTAATGCCTTCCTATTCATTTTATTCTTCTTCTTCTTTTTTTTTTCTTTCTCATGTGTTTTAGTCAGCTTTTTCACTGCTGTGACCAAATGGCATGACAAGACAATTAGAGGAGGAAAAGTTTATTTGGGGCTCATGGTTTCAGAAGTCTTGGTCCATAGACACTTGACTCCATTGCTCTGGGTCCAAGGTGAGGAAGAACAACATGGTGGAGGAGTATGGCAGAGGAAAGTTAGCTGCTACAGATATCACACTAGGAAATGCACAGAGAGTCAGAGAGAGAAAGACACAGAGAGAGCATTCCCCTCACCATGCACAAAATATAAACCCCAAAGGCTCGCCCCCATTGACCCACCTCCTCTAACCATACCCGACCTGTCTAGGATTACCACCCAGTTAAGCCCAATCAGGGAATTAAGGCACTGATCAAGTTAAGGGTCTCATAACCCAATCATCTCACCTCTGAACTCTCTTGCATTGTCTCACACATGAGCTTCTGTGGGGTACCTCATATCTAAACATAACATCACAGCTGCCCATTGCACCTTAAATGAAATCCAACTCCTTATATGGGCTGTAGGGTGCAATGACCTGACCACTGTTCATCTGTCTGACCTTACTTTTCCCCAAAACGTAGGAAGAATCACTGTGGCTTCATTTTGTTCCCCAGTCACACCAAACTCATGAGTTCACCAGTAATTCATTCTATCTGAAATGTTCTTCCCCAGAGCATCTTTGGCTATCTCACTGTTTTCATTCACATCTCAGCTCAGTTCAGCCCTCAGAAAACGAATTCCCTGAATACCCAGTAGAATGTGTTGAACATCTCAAGATCTTGCCCATAGTGTCTAACTGGAACTTTGTACCTTTTGGATACCATCTCTTCATTCTGCTTCCCAGACCTCTGATAATCACCATTCTACTCTTTGCTTCTGTGAATCTGACTTTTTCAGATTCCACGTATAAGTGGGATCAAGCAGTATTTCTTTGTCTTTCTGTGCCTGGCTTGTCCTTCAGATTCATCCATTTTGTTGCAAATGGAATTAGATTCTTCTTTTTAAGGCTAAATAATATTGCATTGTATATATAAACCATGGATGGATATATAAATCTATTCATCTGTTGACAAAAACTTAAGATTCTTTATCTTGGCTATTAGGAATAAGGATGCAATAAACATAGGAGTGTGGCTATCTCTCCAACACACAGATTTCATTTCCAGTGGCTATATATCCAGTAGTGGGATTGCTGGATTATATTGCACTTCTATTTTGAAATTTTTGAAGAGCCTTAGTACTGTTTTCCATAATGACTACCAATTGATACTCCCACCAACAGAGTATGAATGTTCCCTTCTCTCCACATCCTCTCCAACTCTTGTTGTATTTTGTCATTTTCATAATAACCAATGTACTTGGAATAAGATGACATCTCATTAGGTTTTTATTTACATCCCTGGTGATGAGTGAGTGATGTTGAACATTCTTTTTCACATACCTACAGCCATTTGTATGTCTCTTTTGAGAAATATCTATTCAGATCTTTAATCCATTTTAAACAGGTTATTTGCTTTCTTGTTATGGAGTTGTTAAAATTCCTTAAATATCTTGAATTTTAGCTGCTTATTAGATGTATGATTTGAGAGTATTTTCTCTCATTCCATGAGTTGTCTTTTCACTTTGATGTTTGTTTACTTACAGAAGTTTTTCAGTTTGAAGCAATCCATTTTTCTATTTTTTTGCTTTTGTTTCCTATAGTTTGGGTGGGGGTCATATTAAAAATTCATTGCACAAATATATGATTACATGACCTGTGTAATTCTACATCATGTATAAGCAGAAGAATGAGAAGTTATACTCCATTTGTGTAAGATGTGTCCAAATGAATTCTACTGTCATGTATAACTAATTGGAAGAAATTTAAAAATTTTTTTAAATCAGAAAAATTCATTACACAACCAATATCATGAAGCTTTTCCTGTTTTTATCTAATAGTTGATTTTTGTATATGTTGTGAGAGACAATCATCCAATTTCATTTTTCTCTATGTGAATATGCAACTTTCCCATTCACCACTCTGTTGATGTGTGTATCACATTTGTAGGTTTGTATATGTTGAATCAACCTTGCATTCCTGGGTTAAATCCCACTTGATTGTGGTGAATGATCAATCCTTCCAGTGTGCTATTGAATTTTATTTGCTAATACTATGTTGAGGATTTTTACATCTAAATTCATCAAGGATATGATCCTCTAATTTATTTTTTTGTTGTGTCCTTGTCTTTCTTTGGTTTCAGGGTAATATTGGACTCACAAAATGAGTCTGGAAGTATTCCTTCCTCTTCAATTTCTACCACAATCTCAGTCCAGTTCTTATCATTTCTCCTCTGGATGATTTCCACAGCCTCTTGACTGAGTTCTCAGCCACATGTCTTAATCCATTTTCTACATTTTTGTCAAAGTGATCTTTCTAAAATGAAAATTTAATTATGTCACTCCTCTGCCTGGGAACATTACAAGCCTCTCTGCCCCTCTATGCAATAAATAATAAATTTCTGATCTGGTCGTTGCCTTTACTCGAAGCACCACCTTTCATTGTTCTTTATCCTGATCTCTTGTTTTAGCTATTCCCACTGACTTTGGCCTCTTTGTTGCAAGTCTCACTCTTTTAGGGATGCCCTCCTCTGCCTCTCTCTCAGCCTGCCTGATACCTATCTCAGTTTAAGCTCTGCCTCTTTGGAAGCCTTTTCTGGCATGCCAGCCTGATCTTCCCAGGAGCATGCCTGGTGAAGAGGGCTATTTCAATTATTATAAATGAAAGCTAGCATTACTGGTGGGGAATAACAAGTTGCTCTAGGAGAACTGATTTTTTAAAAAATGATGACAGAGAAGGAGAAAAATGAAATCAGCAAATAGTACACAGGTAGAAAGGGAAATCTAGCTCAGTAATTTTAGCTCAGAATCCTTGTCATTTGGAAGAGTACACCAAAAATGAAATTTTGAGCTAATTAACATGTATCTAAATCATCTAAATAAAATGATATATAGACACTTAAAATGACCTACCTATAAGCTTGACAAAGCAGTCTTTACCTGGGAACTGAGGAAAGCTTATCAGAGTGAATTACAGGGGAAAATTAAGTAATGAAAATCCATAAGCTCGGTTATGAATTTAAGTTAGTTAAAATATCATTATGTAAAGAGATGAGTGAAACCCTGTGAAACAGACAAAATACATACTAAATGCATTTTACCATTTAATGGGTTTAACTCAACTCTATGATTAAGAGATATGTATAAATATACCTCAAAATTTCTCATAAGTTCAAGAAACATTACCACATTTATAAAACTTAGCATATACATTTTGATATGACAATTATTTTGTAGATATATATAGTATATATATGTATACATACTTAGACATATCATACACTCACATATTTGTATACAAGCACAAAATAGATTGCACTTTACCATTTTCCTGTATTTAGAAAAAATTGTCCACGAGCATAGTGTTTTTCAAACTGTGGGTATCCATTGATTAGTGGTTCACAAAGTCAACTTGGTTTTATTCACTTTAAAAAGTGAATACATGAGAGTCAATTAAAGTATTGTTTTTTTCAAACATGGATGGTGGTCAACACGTTGGAGGCATATTGAATTAGAGAGGCTTAGGGAGAGACTACATTTGAGGCAGTTGGCCTCTGAGGACTTTTAGTTCTGATCTAGTATTGGAAGATTCTTGAAAACAGCAGGTCTTGGTCAAGTCCAGGCACAAAGACATCCTTATGGACATTGCAATGTTTCTCCACTGCCATCTGTGGGTACTGAGCAAAGGAAAATTGGTTCTCCTGGCAAACTGGTATGTGTTTTATAATTTGGCAATGAGAATTCTATAATATGTTTGCTTTATATTATATATATAATAAAAAATGAATGTATATATCTATATCTCTATATATCTATATCTATATATATACATATGTATATATATATAGTGTATGGATAGATTGATAGACACACACTTCTAGTTGCTATTGAAGTGAGAAATAAATTTAGCACTCTTTTGAGTTTCCCAGTCAGGTGGCCTCCTTGTCATTGCCTTGATTGCCCTTACCTTCTCTTTTGTCCCAAATACACTCCCTTATTTAATTTCAGTTGATGGTCTTCACTTAGTTTTTAACCCTGTGATTTTATTGTAAGTTCCCCAAAATCTTTCTGGAAATGAATGCTTCTAAATAACTCATGAGAGGAAGGCATCCATTTATTCTTCATTTTCTCAGCTTCCCTATAAAACTATGAAAATGACTATGTTCAAGAAAATTAGGATGGAGATAATGGAGGTGGATGCATCCAGATTCACACGATTCTAATCACAATGCTATGGAATCTGAGCTAGCTCTAAGGGGTTCATCTAGCCACTGCTACAGCTGATATCTTGGTCTAGCTTTTAATTAAGGCTGCTAATCATGCAGAATTGTGCTCTTTTCTTATTTTTTAAAATAATGTGAATGAAAAGAATTGATCTGAGACCACCATCTCGTGATCTGTATGAGACAGAGGTTTGAGAACTCTAATCTGAGTGAAAATAATTAGATTCCAATTAGTAATGACATTCTTTTTAAAAATAATCAAAGAGATGTCAAAACAAGAAAATGTAAACAGTAATCATGACTGTAATTATTCATAGTGGGTGGAATTAGAACCTGGAGCTTCCAGAAATTTTGGTTTAATATCTCAAAGAAAGAGAAGTTGTTTGGGTTCTTCCAAAGCACCTAAACATTATTTCCATACCTCCTCAACAGAACAGAAATATGGTTGAAGAATTTCAACTCTCAGGCAGGCATGTGGTTTGATATATATCTATTATTACAGATGCAATTGGTCCGATGACTCCATAAGTGACCTGCCCCTTCACAGTATCAGGGAGGATGGAGAGAAATACCACGTTCCATGGAGGCCAAAAGGAAAAGAGCTGTTCAACTCATGTCATTAATTGAGGATGATGAGACACTATGACACAGGATCATGGAGCAGCTCATCTCTTCAGGCAGGACTGACAGATTTAGCAATTTAAAACATGGAACACAGTTAAATTTGAATTTTAGGAATTCACTAAATGATATTCTAGTATAAGCATGTACCAAATATTGCATAATATTGCAATTATTTGCTGTTTATCTGAAATTCTAATTTAACTAGGTGTACTGGATTTTATCTGGCAATATTTTTTCAGGAGATGAGTAGTGTGTCCAAAGTTATTAACCATTGTATGCTTCTTTCAGTTCAATATGTTTTTAATAGAAAATACTTCAAGTTGCCGCAGTCTATCTGCCAGCAAAATGTGAGTGTATGCGTGGAGATAAGACAGCACCTGTGTTCCCCCTGCTACCAGTAAAAAGTTTTGGTGGAAGAATGAGGTACTGCTTTGACTACCCTCTGTAATTCTTTATATAATATAGTATCAATAGCTCCTAATAAAATGGTTCAAATGGATAGCAGTTTAGTGGTTTTTAATTCTAAGTATTTAAATTTAAAGATAACTTTATGAGAAAAATTGTAGTATCAACTCATGTCCCATGTTCTACTTATATTAGAACATGTAAATCTCAAAATGTTTATGTTTCTGGCATTTAAACACGTATGTCTAAACACGTGTGGTTATTTGGTCTGACTCAGGTTCTGATTTATAGTTTCAAGTTTTCAAACTCCTTGATCTTAGCATAACTGGCACAGGACAGTACTCTTATACAATTTTGGAAACTACAAGGATTTCGTTCTGAAGGTAGCTTTTTGGTATCGTTTTTCTCACTGTGATACTTCACAATTTGCAGTGTCCAGATACTTTGCATCTATTGCCTTGGCTCATGCTCCAGGTCCTGTGAGTGAGATAGTGTTATCCTCCTTTTAGAGAAGAGGAAACTCAAGCTCAGGCTTATATCTTGCCTGAGGTCATTGGATGAGAAGGTGACAGAGCATCAAAAACCCCCAGGTCTTCTGACCCTACTGCACTACTCTTTCTGTTAGGTCAAACTATGGTCTCTGCAGTGAATCTAAAATTTAAACCTATTCTATGAGAATATGTAACTGAAAAAGATATGGGCCTCCTTTCTAAATGTCTGAAAACAATAATAATTGATTAAATGATGTGCCCCTCAACTTTAGCTCATTAGAGATTTTATTTAAGATGCAGGTTGCCCCAGTGCCTGACCATATCAGAAACTGAAGATGCACTGAGGCCCTCCCAGCCATCCCTTCTCTGCCTACATGCCCCCTTACCTCTCCCTTTTCTCCCACTCCAGTCTGCTGTGCTTTTGTTTCAATGCTGTCTTCAGAGACTCTATGAATATGCAGCAGCATAGAGTGAATCAAGGTGGGTGAGAAATACTGTGCCTTTTTCCTCCTTATTGTCTGAGGGATGCAGAAGCATGAGTCCTCTCCGTATTCTTGGCTCTTGTGTTACCTTGTCAGGACCCATCTTCCTTTCTGGACTCCAGACATACCATCTTGCACCAGTGCCCCTGGGAAAATGTCCAAGGTAGTTTGAACCTTGGCATTCCTTAAAATAATATTATTTAATTTTCCTACATCCCCAAAGATCTTTCATTGTTTTGGGAGTAGGGCTTTGTATTTCTCAGCACCTTTAAAAAAATTTAAAGAGATACCATACATAGTCAAATTTTTACTATTCCATTCCTTTGTTAGAAGTGGCAAAAAAAACCCTGATTTCACAATATACTGTGAAGCTATAATGAAAACCACATGGTACTGATGTCAAAACCAAAATGAAGACCAAGGTAACAGAATAGAGAACTCAGGAACTCAGGTATTTACCCTCAATTGATTTTCTGATGAAGGTGCCAAGAACACACAATGGGGAATGAAAATCTCTTCTATTAATGGATTGAGAAAACTGGATATTCACATGCAAACAAAAATACTATCTCACACACTATACAAAAACCAACTTAAAATTGATTAAAGATTTAAATATAAGACTTGAACCTATATAACTACTAGATGTAAACAGGAGAACAAAAGAAATATCCCATAACATTGACCTGGGTGAAGATTTTTTTTTTATATATGAGCTTAAAAGCACAGGCACAGAAAGCAAAAATAGATGGGAAAAATAGATGAGATTGCATTAAAATAAAAAACTTCTTCACAGAATGTGGTCAAAATGGCTATACTGCCAAAAGCAATGTACCCAGATTCAGTGCAATCTCCACCAAAATATCAATGCCTTTCTTTAGAGACCTAGAAAAAAACAGTCCTAAAATTCATTGGGAAGAATAAGAGACCCAAAACAGCCAAATAAATCCTGAGCAAGAAGAGTGATGCAGGAGACATCACAATACCTAATCTCAAATTATACTACAGAGTTGCAGTAATAAAAATAGCATGTATGGTGTCAAAGTAGACAGGAAGATCAATGGAAAAGAAGACATAGACACATATTTATAGCCATTGGATACTTGACAAAAGTGCCAAAATTGTATGTTGGAGAAAAGACAGCTTTGTTTTTACAAATGGTATGAGAAAACTGGATATCCACATGTAGAAGAATTAAATTAGATCCCTATCTTTCACCCTGCACAGAAGTCAAATTAAAATGGATAAAAGACTTAAGAATTAGACCAGGAACCTTGCAACTGATGGAAGAAAACACAGGGTCAACATTCCGTATATTGATGCATGAACTGACTTCCTTAACAAGACCCCTGAAGCTCAAGAAATATAACCAAGACTCAGTTAGTGGAATGCCATAAAAGTAAAAGGCTCTCCACAAAAAAGGAAATGACTAAGAATATGGAGAGAGAGTTGACAGAATGGGAGAAAACCTTTGCCAGCTGCTCCTCTAACAGGAAATTAATATCCAGAATTAATATAAGGAACTCAAAAATATCACCAAAAGAACAAATACCCTAATTAATAAATTGGCAAAAGAACTAAATAGACATTTCTCAAAAGAGGAAGCACAAAGGCCAACAAATATATGAAATCAGAGAAATGCAAATCAGAACTACACTAAGATTTCATCTCATGCTAATCAGAGTGGCAATTAAAGAATACAAATAATAATAAATGCTGGCAATGATGTAGGGAAAAAGGGACACTCTTACATTGTCAATGGGATTGGAAATTAGTGCAACTCTGAAAATAGTCTAGAGATTCCTCAAAAAACTAAGAATGGAACCACCAAATGACCCAGCTATTCCACTCCTTGGTATTTATCCAAAATAAGTAAAAAATCCGCATATTATGGTGATACAGCCACTTCAATGTTTATAGCCACACAATTCACAGTATTCAAATTATGAAATCAACCCAGATAACCATCAATGTAAGAACTGATCAAGAAAATGCAGTATGTATACACAATGGAGTTTTACTCAGGTAGAAAGAAGAATGAAAAAATGACATTTGCTGGTGCATGGGTAGAAATTGAGAGTATCATGTAAATGACATAAGCCAGACTCAGAAAATCAAGAGTTAAATGTTTTCTCTCATATGTGAAAGCTAGAACAAAATAAGGAAAAGGAAGGGGGATTTGGATATCATAAGGATATAGGAGAGATCAGTGGAAGAGAAGGAAGTTAAGAGAAAGGGAGGAAGGAGGGCCAAAAAGCCGAGGGGAAATGCAGAATGAATTCCAAAATCACATTAAGTGCATATCAATATACCATAGGGAATTTCACCTTTATGTGTGTGTGGAAAGCAGTAATCAAAGTTGGATTAATGGACGAGCAAGAAGAGATCAGTCGAGTGAAGGGGCTGGGATGGAAAGAAATGGGAACTGAAATAGAGTGGGTCAAATTCCATGCATGTATGATTTTGTTGGGATGAATTCATCTACTATGTATAATTATAATGCTCAAAAAATAAAGCTTCTGCACAACAAAAGAAACAATCAACAGAGAGAAGTACAACCTACAAAATGAGAGAAAATATTTTCAAACCATATATCTGATAAGGGAGAAATATAAAAATACATAAGGAACTCAACAGCAAGAAAAAACACACTTCTCAAAAGGAGAAAGACAAATGACCCGTGGGTCTATGAAAAAATGATCAAAATTACTGATTATCAGAGAAAATCAAATTAAAACCATTATGAAATATCACCTCACATGTATTTAAATGGTTACTATCAAGAAGGCAAAACATTTGCTGGGTGCCAGTAATCCTAGCAGCGTGGAAGGCTGAGGTAGGAAGATCACAAGTTCAAAGCCAGCCTCAGCAACTTAGAAAGGCCCTAAGCAACTCAGTGAGACCCTGTCCCTAATAAAATAGAGAAAAATTAAAAAGGGCTGGGGATGTGGCTCTGTGGTTAAGTGCCCCTGTGTTCAATCCCTGGTACCAAAAGGGAATCCTTGCCAGCTGTTAGTAAGAATGTAAACTGATACAATCATTATGGAAATAATATGAGTGTTCCTAAAAAAATTAAAAGTAGAAGTATCATATGATCCAGCAATTCCTCTACTGTGTATGTACCCTCGGGAAATGAAATCAGTATGTTGAAGACATATGTGCACTCCTATGTTCAGTGCACCATTATTCATAGTAATTTAGATATGGAATCAATCTAAGTTTGTATCAAAGGATAAATGGGTCAAGAAACTATGTTGGACACACACACAACAAAATGGATGAGCCTGGAGGGCATTCTGTTAAATGAAATAAGCCAGGCACAAAAAGACAAGTACTACATGATCTCACTCATAGGTAAAATCTAAAAAATTTAAACTTAAAAAAGTGTAGAGACCAATGGTCCTTACCAGGGGCTGGGATTGGTGTGATAGATGTTATGTTGGCCAGAGAATACATTCAGTTAGATAGAAAGAATAAGGTCAAGAGGCCTATTGTGCTACATGGTACTATAATTATAAACAATGTATTGTTCCTAAGCTGACATGTTGGAGATTTGGGTCTACTTTTTCTTTTATTAGCCACAGGTTCTCTGGTCTAATGCCTAGGTCCTTGATCCACTTTGAGTTGAGTTTTGTGCAGGGTGAGAGATAGGGGTCTAATTTCATTTTGCTACACATGAATTTCCAGTTTTCCCAGCACCATTTATTGAAGAGACTATCTTTTCTTCAATGTAGGTTTTTGGCACCTTTGTCTAGTATGAGATAACTATATTTATGTGGGTTTGTCTCTGTGCCTTCTGTTCTGTACCATTGGTCTTCATGTCTGTTTTGGTACCAATACCATGCCGGGTTTGTTTGTTTGTTTGTTTTACTATAGCTCTGTAGTATGATTTAAGATCTGGTATTGTGATGCCTTCTGCTTCACTTTTCTCACTGAGGATTGCTTTGGCTATTGTGGGCCTCTTATTTTTCCAAATTAATTTCATGACTACTTTTTCTATTTCTATGAAGAATATCATTGGAATTTTAATAGGAAATAAGAATTGTATTTTAAATCTTTATAGATCTTTCGGTAGTATGACCATTTTGATAATATTAATTCTGCCTATCCAAGAACGTCAGAGATCTTTCCATCTTCTAAGGTCTTCTTCAATTTATTTCTTTAGAGTTTTGTAGTTTTCACTGTACAAATATTTCACCTCTTTTGTTAGATTGAGTTCCAAATATTTTTTGAGGCTATTATAATGGGATAATTTTCCTAATTTCTCTTTGAATTGATTCATCACTGATATTATGCAAGGAGGAGGGATGGAAATAGGAAAGACTGAAGAATGAATTGGACACAATATTCCTATGTTCATATATGAATCCATAACCAGTGTAACTCCACATTGTGTGCAAACACAGACATGGGAAGTTATACTTTATGTATGTATAACATATCAAAATATATTCTACTCTCTTGTGTAAACAAAAAGAACAAATAAAAAGTTTAAAATGTGAATAACATAAAATACTGTTCATTTGAACTTCTAAAATTAAAAAATGTATATTCTGAAATTAGCTATGAGAGTAAATTTTAAGTGTTTTCATCGCAAAACAAGTGTTAAGTATGTGAGATTATGCATTTGTTAATTAGTTCAACTGTGTTGTTCTACTATATACATATATATATTTCAAAATGGCATTTTGTACATGTTAAATATATACCATTTTTATTTGTTAATTTAAAAAATTAAAAAGTGGCAAAAGTCTTTTAATTATTCCTGTTTTCCAAATTGTATTTTCCTTTCAGAGGCAGGTGAGTTGAGAAAAATCTGTTTGTTTGAGTGCAGACCAGTGACCCAGATTAGAAGGACATTGTGGTGCAAAAATTATTGTTATTAATGATGGATAAGGAGTCAGGCAAGTGAGGGAAAATAGAAGGCAATGACCAGTAAGCTATTCCAAGAATATAACTCCTTGTGGCATTTGTCAATCTCATATTTAGTTCCCCTCTCAAATGTCCATCTAGTCTTCACAGTCCTCTCCATCTCCCATTGAGCCCTTTCCCTAAAACTAACCTTAATGCTTATTTTGTACCAACTCTTGAGTACAGGATTGATATTTTTCTCCTGTATAACTACTAATAATTTGGTCTGTTATGCTTTAATGTATGTTGACAGATGATATGAGACTTCTAGGTCAGAGTCATAGGATGATATTGCTTAGAGCGGGACAGCAGCACAAGCAACATGTCTGCATCAGTTCAACGTGTGTCCAAAATCCCATGGGGTGCAATCACATAGGCCTAGCTGGATGCCTGCACTGCTGATGGCTTTATCACAGAAGAGCACAGGATTGGAAAAATCTACTGCTTTGGAGCAGGCAGTAACCAATTGTACTTTTTTTCCCCAGAGAGAGACATTATCTCTTTTTTCAAAGTTGCTGTAAGCATAGTCTTGAAAACGTCTTGAATAAAGGTCAATCAAGGCCTTGCATTCTTGGCATCTCCCTCAAGAAGTTTCAAGGATGCTCAGAGGCAGTAGTAGATTTCATCCCTCTCTCCAAGCACTTTTCTAAGGACATTACATTGATTAACTCATATACTCTTAAGAATGACCCTGTGGAGTAGGTATTTATTCCCTCACTTTATACATGAGGTAATTGAGGCACAGTGAGGTTTAAGTGATTTAGCTAGGGACCCACTGCTGATAAGATGCAAAGTCAGGCCATTGGGCACCAGAATTTGCCTTCTTTCCAATGCACTCTCATTTTTATTGCCAAGTCATAAAGTACTTGCTGACCAATGAGGAGATGTGCTCCATCCATATCCTTTCGCAATTTCATGCTCTACTCATGCTGTTTCATTTTCTATAATTCCCCTCATCCTCAGATCCCTTCTTTCCCAATGTGCTAAACTTGTCATCCATGTTTTCAAAGTTCTACTGATACACTGTACATTTTTAGCCAAGCATTTTTCCTTTCTGTACCCCACATTTATCAGTTTGGTCTTGTCTTCTGTTTTTCAAAATGGTAAAATTGTTTTCTGACTAAAATCCCTGCATATGGCACTTTATCTATTTTAACTTTTTAAATACAAACATAGATTAAATGGGGAGATGCTGGTCAAGGGGTACAAAGCTGCAGTTTCGCAGGTGTATAATGTGTGTATATATAGGCAATATATATTGACAAATTACTATATATAATATATACATCATATATATGTCTCTCTCTCTCTCTCTCTCTCTCTCTCTATATATATATATATATATATATACACAATTTTCATTTGTCATTACACCTTTATAAAACTGGGAGGAAAAGAAATGTCTTCTAAAAAGGTAGATCTTTCATTGAGCAGAAATACGTTATAGATATCAAAGTGCCTGTATTGCCAAATGAACTCTCAATAGTGTATGATCTCTGAACACTTTAAGAGCATAAACTACCCTTGTTAATATTTTTAAGTCTCTCCAACAACTAGCCCAATGTGGGTTCATAGAATGCACTCAATAAATGTTTATGGGAAGACTACATTTGCAAGTGATTACATTGCTCTAAGTGCTGTAGTCCTATATTGTAATATTTGCTGGTTTAGATGGAGTTTGAAAGGGGAAATGATTTGTAAACTTATGAACCCATTATAGCTATGTAACTATGGAAAAATGTTTTATAAATTTTCAACAAAGATGAATTACTGTCTTTAAGATACAACACGTTCTTAAAGAGGGTTTATTTATGGAGGTAAACATACTTGCATAAAGAATACGCCTGGTTGTTTGGTTCAAAATATAAAATCTTAATTAGCAAGCCACAGTTTGATTTTCCTCCACACACTTCCATGTGTGTGCACTGTCAGCAGCTTGCATATGTGACACTTAACTTGAAACACTAACTGCAACTAACTGATAAACCTCTTCACAGTCAAAACACCCATGCAATCAAACTGCTGTTATTTTCCAGCCATTTGTTTTTAAAGCACCTCAAATGTGGTCTATTGGCTACTTTTCAGTGCTACTTTGTCCCAAGCATATCATTAATTTCAGGGTTATTAATCCTTACAACATTTTTTTTTTTTTTTTTTTTGCGGTGCTGGGGACCAGGGCCTTGTGCTTGACAGGTAAGCACTTTACCAACTGAGTTATATCCCCAGCCCTAATCCTTACAACTTAACTATGAAATATGTACAGAATATTATTAAATTATCACACATTTGATTTGATAAACATTTTCTGTCACTTCCTAGGCCGGGGACTGAATAGGGTATGCTCAATGTTCCTTCTCATTTCCTGGTCTCACCCTTTCTCTCTTTCCTGGCTCTTGCTGTACCCTTTCTTATATTGCACCTCTTTCCAATTCACAGTCCCAGCCTGCTTTTTTTGACCTCACTTAACCTTTCCTATAAGTTCCATCTGCTCTCTACTTCTTGGACCCAGGACCCATCTCCATCCTTCTGTTAATGACCATAAATAGAATTTGGAGAGCGGTTTCGTTTTTACTGACAGTAACTAGAAGGCTCAACTCCCACCTGGCATGGTCTGTACACATGGTGGCATCAGAAATAAAGAGTCAAAGTGCATCTTCTCCTTGAGAATGTCCATGGCAGCATCTATGCTGGCTTTGTCTAAACTTGCTCCTAAAGTGAAATTCTATCTGTCATTAACTTTCTGGAAAAAAAAAAAATCAATGAGAAGAATAAGCCTAGCTAAATAACCAAGGCACCAGAGAGGGTTCAGAGTGAAATACCACTTAAGAAGCCTACCATCTTTGGGGCACAGGAGAAAATAAACTGGAAACTACAAATTTGTAACTTTTAGTATGATGGCAATATACAATCTCATAATTTCACAGAAACATGGAAGAAATTTTAATTAAATATAATCATTAATGTATTGAACAAATACTTGAAAGACTATTTGGAAAAGAGTACAGCAAAAATATTAAATAAAACATACGTCCCATTCTCTTAATGAGTTTACCAGAGGTAAGACTTATACACCGGGTAGAAAGCAATGAAACAATGCATGTTACAGAGAGGCCTAGGTAAATATACACAAATCGTTAAATACATATGTATCTGTTTATAAAGTACATTATTTTAAATGCGTTCAATCTAATTTTTAACAATCTAAATCCCCCCTTTATGTCTCAATTTTCTCCTCTGTAATAAGAATGGTAATATTTATTTCATTTGACCCTTAAAAGATAACACAAACTATTACATATTAAAAGACATTGTTAACAAAACTCTTTGGTTTAACAAATGAATATTGAGTATTGATGAGAAGTCAGATGCTGTATTAAGCATTAGGAAAGTTGAGTTGAATACAATTTTTCCTTCTCTCAGAGAGTTCAGAGTTATGTAGAAGAAATACTTGGGTGAGCAAATGACATGTGGTATAATAAAAGGGCATAATAATTAAAAGGAAATCTGAGAACTGATTTGGGAGGATCAAACTGCCTCGAGACTATAAGAAGATTTCGAAGCCCATATGTGCTTGAGCTGAGGCTGAAGAGGTGACTGTCAGGGAATCCATTCAGAGGAGCAGTGTGGAGAGATGGGAAGTGCAGACATGCTGGAGGACACACAGATTGAACAGGGACATGCAAGGCACTTCAGGTGTAAAGTAGAATGACAGCTGGGACCCAGATAGTAAGAGAGCATTAATTCTGTTCTAAAGGTGACTTAAATTTGGTGGCTTAAAAGTAATTCATTTTCTCACAGTTTTGGAGCCCCAAGTTCAGAAAATCAAGTGTCAGCTGGCCCGTGCTTCCTCCAAAGGGTCAAGAGTAGAATTCTTTTTTGCCTCATAGTTCCTGGTAACTGTTGGCCTTTCTTGGTTTGTGGCTCCATAGCTCCCATCTGAGTCCCTCTTCATGTGGCTTTCTCCACTGGATCTGTGTGTTTTCTTCTGTGTGTCTTTTGGAAGGACACTTAAGGACCACCTGGATAATCCAAGATAATCTCTTCATCTCAAAATCCTTAACTTAATTACAGGTGTAAATATCACTCTCCCCTATCTTTTTGTTTTGTTTTGTTTTCCAAAGCAAACAAGTTCCAGGCATTATGACATCAACATATTTTTTAGGAGTCCACCTTGCAACCTATAACAATAACCTCCTTTCTCTTCTATCATGTCATTTTGTCCTTAGAAAAAAATGAAAGATTTTATTTCTCCTATATTACACATGAAGAAACTGGCACTCAGAAAAGTTAAACGAATGGTACGGTCATGCAGACTTTTACATGGCAGATCCAGGGCTCCTGCTTCTGGCACAGTGTTCTGTTATCTGTGGGGTATTATCTTTTGTTTACTATGACTCTGCAAACTCATTTCCAGGACATTTGTTGACATCTAATTCTAAAGAAAGCTGGGTCTAGAACCCACAGATTCTATTTTCTGCTCTGGCTTATTTGCAGTGTCCATTATGTTTCCAAGTTTTGCTCTGGGGTTGTGCTAACATCTTTTTTATTTTTGTAAATTGGTGAACACATAGCTTAACTCACTTCCTGTTCTAAGACCACAAATAAAAGCTATGACCTCATGATAAAATAGTTCTTCTGGGGCTAGGGTGTAGTCAGTGATAGATTACTTGCCTAGCATACTTAAAGCCCTGGGTTCTATCTCCAGTACTGCCAAAAAAAAATTAAGAAAAAAATCTCTTCCATATTAAGCAGTACAAAGTCTGTAATAGAAAGTCTGTAATATCTTTTCATCTTAAAGGACAAAGAAGGTACAGGAAATGTATAGCTATCTGACCTGGGTCATCTAAGGTCCACATCATTAGTTGCATGTTTGATGGGGGAGGAAAGTTGCCTTCTTGGAATATTAACAGAGAGTTTGCTTTCCCTTATGGCTTTAATTCTTAAAACGTAAAAGATGCTGTAACCATTCTGGCCATCTGTGTGACACTGCAGAGGTCCACCTGTCTACATCGATCACTGAGAAGAAATGGAAATAGCCATGACTAAAATAGCTCTGGGCAGAAGGGGAAATCCAAGTACAGCATCGCAATAGGCCACCACATTTCTTTAAATGTAAACTGAGGGCTTTGCTGGAGAGCCAGCTTTTTCCCAGCCTCAGAAACATGGCATTAGTGAAATGTCAGCTTGCGTTAAGATCACCAGTGGCCTTTGCTGTGCACATTCTTCCATGTTCTGCACAAAGATAGGGGAGCATGGCCATGCCTCTGCTCCGGAGATCGATCCGCCTTCATGTCTGATATTACCTTACATCACCCGGGCCAGACGGGTGTGAGAGAGGGGGCGGAGGGACCATGTTTACTCACTGAACCTTGAGCTAGAGCTTTAGCAAGTGGCCAGGCGGCTTTGAGTCGCTGAACTGACTGCAGTTGGGGCCCCCTTTTAGGGTTTGCAGTGATAAGAGCAGATCTCCAAGGAGTTGAATGTCTGCGTGATCTAAAACCAGGGCAGTCAAGCTGAAGAAGATGTGTGCACTAACCTGTTTGCACTGAATACTCTCCATAAATAATTTACAGCCATGACTGCTAGCTATTATTGCAAAAATACTGGATTGCATTTTGACACATGCATCCAGCTTGTAAGTCAATAGATACGTTTTCACCCAGTGTGTGCAGACTTGGCCTAAGTCACCCATCCAAGTGTGTTTTCCAATAATGTAATTTAGCACTCTCAAACCAGAGAGGGAAGAGCTTTCTGAGAAGTCTGCACCCTCAATAAAACAATAAATTGCCCTTCCAAGTTCTTATTTTGTTACTACTGAACAGGAGTCTGATTTTGTCCTTCTTCCTGGCATAAGGTTCTTGTGAATTTCAAGTCATTTGCATCTAGTGTTGAAGTGAAATATCTGGATGTGAGAAATATCCTTTTGCTTTGCCTTCTCCAAGGATATCTTCCAAGGCACTGCTTGATGTTTTCTCTGACATGCAATTGAACCAGAAAGCATTTCATTTCGGATTAATTTTAATTCTCCCTCTCACTTCCAAATTAGTAGCATCACATTCATCTGACTGGCATTTTTCCCATAAATGATGGTATTGCCTCAAGAAGACTAAATCCATGACTTTGCAGATTGTCTTCAGGAAGTTGAAATGCATCTACTACTTTCTGTAGTCACAGTAATATGTAATTAAGAAGCCTAATAAATACGTAAGAAGAGAGTCACATTGAAGTTCCTCATGATGGTTGATAAAGTTACATGAATTTCCATTCTTTTTTTACTTAAGAAAAGCCCAAGAACAGCATTCAGATATTATACTGTCTTTATGACCAATCGATAGCAGAGTTGCAGGATCTCCCTTATTCTTTGATGAGGTACATTTATATGCAACGAGGGATTGCATGTATATTTAATAAGAAACTCCATTATGTGTACACATGGAGGGAGAAAGGAAAAAGAAGATGTTTATGCTGGCTGTGGTAATGCTATAATAAGAAATGCGTCTAAAAATTATTTGCTACAGATTTAAAAGGAGAATCTTGAGTGGAGGAAAAGGCAGGTAGGAAATGGTGGTTCCAGGCAAACATGGCTTTTAAATATTCACGTGCCAACATAGAAGGCATCTGAAAGTGAGCTGTCAATAACATGCAATATTCTCTCAGCAGAAACCAGCTGTTCCACAAGCAGAAAATGCTTAGAAGTTAGAAAAGAATATTTGAAGTATGGGAAGAATTTTGTCACAAAGATCTTTTTCTACAACTATACTCACATGCAAATTAACAGTCCTTCAAGGAAGGTTGGTTTTTTCTTAATAGAGTATTTAATGGCTGTAGCTCTGGGTTGGGTGAGGGGTCTCTGCTATGCAGATATACTAGCAGTTTATCTGAAAGAAGTAATTTTGCAAGTATAACACTGTGAATTACTTTAAATTGACCAGAATATCTAGGTAATTAATTTACTTAAAAATTCTTTCAAAGCTAAAACTTTTTTACAAAGTGTTGTCAACAATTGCCATTCAATAGCAATGATTCAATTGTAAAAAATTTTAAAAAGTGAATTATGTATTTACTAAGGTTTTATTAGCCTAATACAATGATTAAAGAAAAATAGCCTACAGACAATACAAGAGAATCTTTAAGCTATTTTTAAAGTAAGGTAATATTATGTCTGTGGCTTCCAGATTTCTGTTTTTACTTCAAGTTCTGGTGTTCCTGCCTTCCATCTGGCATTAACGCTTATGCTATATTTCCATGACCAGCTATTTCCCCCAGCAAAAGATTCTACCAACTGAACCTTTGTGGATGCCTGCTGTGATGATGTGGGCCCACTCTCCTATCAGTCTCCAGGGCAAATGACACTTTCCAGCCAGCCTTCCCTAACTGGGACTCCTTACTCTGTTCCAGTACAGCAACTCACAGGCTCTCCTCATTGTCAGCCCTACCTTGTCTTCTGCTAACCTGCCAGGTCCTCCTAATAGGAGCATCTTGCTGGTTAATTTGCTTAAACATGGCCACAGGGTAAATCAGCCTTCACACAGAGTTCCCAAACTTCTCACAGCTAAAGTCTGTGCAAACCTACCCCAGTCACTGCCTCTGGATTCCATCAGCATCTGATACCTCTTCTCTGCTCAAGTTCCTAAGGTTCCTAAGAATTTTCAGTGTCTGCCCATTTCCTATAGGAATTTCTGCAGACTCGAACTTACCTCATTACTATCTTCTGTGCACAAGTTTTATATATGTATAATCTCTGAGCCTTTTAACTATGATTTCATCTGCCTGAATTAGACCTTTTACCCTGATTCTGCCCCAGTCCTAACCGCTCATGTATTCCTTAATGTTCTATTTGGGTCATTTCTCAATGACTCCCTAAGTTAGAGGGATTCAAATAGTTAAGTGTCTGGTATCAGTGAGAAGTTGTCAGAGGTCCATGTCATAATGAGAAAAAATCTTTGTTCTCACAAAATTATATGTAGTCAATGATAAGGATATGTCTTTTTTCCAAAAATACACATTTCTTCTTTTTGGGTCATCACAGTTTATGACATGATGGTAATACTGTAGTAGAACATTTTAAAAATGTACTAATTTGGGATAATGAAAATTTGATCATCCATATCAGTTGCCCAGTTTTATTTTTTGGAAAAGATTTGGTCCATGCAATTATGAATCTGAAATCCACTCCCTTAAGGTTAAGCCCCAATAGCACTGACAATGCTGAGTATAACCATTGACTCATTTGCCAGCGTCTCTGGGCTAAGTACTTGCATGATAGTCATCATGGATCCTCAGCATGCATCACAATAAACAGTCAAGTGAAGGAAAAATCAGGGAAATTTTTAGCAGTTTACTCTACCAAAGATATTGCCTATTTTGTTTAGCAAGTATCTCCTAATCTCAGCTCTATGGACTCAGAGGCAAAAACATGAAAGCATTTTAGAACAGCCTAAAATTCTATGCAAAAATTTCATGTATAGTACGTATCACTTTTTTTGTGGGGGGATGGCATTCTCAAAAACTAATGATCAATTGCCACTTTTTTGTGGGGGGATAGCATTTTCAAAAACTAATGATCAATTGCCAGAACATGTCATTCACTATAGACTAATTTAGCATTTGTTGAATAATTGAGATATGTGAGACAATCTGCTGACTTTGTAGCTCCTAAAATGTGCAGTCCTTTCTTCAAAGAACTCATTTATAGTCTGACTGGCCCAATAGAGCAGGCAAATAAAAACTATTAGTGGTAAAGGCTGCAATAAATGTATTTAGTTATACAGAATCACAAAGTATACCTCCTGGTGGTGGGAAGACCACCCAAAGGAAATGATGCTCAAGTTGGTCTTGATAGACTAAAACAATTTATTATGCTGAAAATGAAAGAATGAAAAGCTATTCTAATTATCCAAATTGTAGTCAAAATTAAGCAAAAGCAAGAACAAAAAACTAACTATGCACAAACATACTTCTGTACAATGTAAATATAAAATATGCCCATGACTCTTTTTTCACTCCTTGTAGCACCTAATGTAGCGCTAGCCATACTACATTTATTGCCCCAAACTTGGAATGCTACAGAATATGGATAAGTCATGTCATGGCATAACAAATTTAGGTCATCAAAAATAGTTTCATTTGTAAAGGTGACATTAAAAGCTTCTTATACTTGTTCAAATTAAAGACATGTCATGAATTTACTTGCAGTGTGTTTTTACAGATGGTGAAGAAGAGCTATGTGCTTAGGAAATCATGAGAGCATATCATGAAGGCTCAAGACTGAATTGGTCTCCTAAACCTGACTTATGTGGATATTGTTAGGCGGGGTCCCTAGCACCTGATCTTGTGAATCTGTGCAAATTAGAACTGGGAATGCCTTCTTCTGAGTGCATTTAGCATCAGTCCAGGCTACAGGAGTTAGTGACCAAATATGGTATGGATTCCAACTCCCACTCACCTCTTGGCTGGGTACTTTGAATTTTCAAGTCTTATAGATGCAACAGTGTGAAGAACTTATCTTACCTAATTTCAGGATGTGCAGAGCTTATCTGTGTTGAGTTAACAATGGAATAGTAAAAACGCTAGAGGAGATTCCAAAAACCTTCTCCCTCATCTCCGATAAAGTGTGTGAGTGAGTCAGTGAGGAGCAACAACAGCAGCTTATGCTCAGAAAGACGCCTGCCTAATGTGGACCTGTGAAACTTGGAACATTCTTGCAGGCCTACTACACTGTGATGGAAATAAGGAGCAAAACTCAGCATATTTTAGAATATGATGCTCCAGAGAATAGAAATTCTAAAGAACAAAATACAATTTGTTTGTCCACAAGTTGGAAAGGAGATTTCAGGGTTAACAGCAGACTATGGATTTCCAATCAAAACAGCATTATGTTGAATGAAAAATGGTGGTAGCTGTACTCATAATGTAATGCCACTGGTTTTCTTCATAGCATTTCAACTCTCTTTTCCTCTAATGAGTCTGAGTAAATAAGAGAACTTTAAAGCAGACATGACTTTAACTACTACAATATAAAACCAAATCGAATATACAATATATGTAAAGATATCAAATCAGATTTAAGGCAGTTAGCTTGAGATCCAGTATGAGACCCCTAAACAGGGAGAGTATGAGCCATTACCTCCCAACTTGCTTTCTGTTGGCACTCCCATGTCTTTAAAGTGCAAATTCAAAACTAAGGGGGAAGACATAACTCAGCCATGATACTGTCTCCAGAAGTCTCTCCTAAATAGCTCGTACTACTTCAAAGGATGTGGGAGGCAACGGGGATATTCTCTATGATCCCAGGTTTAGCATACATCATAGACCATAAAAGACACAAAATTCCCAGCATAAAGAATGAGGAGAAGGCATAAATCAATAAATTCCAAAAAAAAAATAAAATGAGGATACATGAGTTTAGCATTCCCAGACAGACTTTAAATTCCTTGAAAGAAGTGTCTCTTGTCTGAACCCAAATAGCAAAGGTGCCACCGACTGCAGCTCTCACCATCGTTTTCCTACAGAGATGGATGGCTGTGCAGGCTGCTGGTATAGCTGTCCATCACGCATTACCCATACCTATGGATGATCAAGGCCATGTCTGTGGTCCTGAATTTGGCAGCGATTAAGTGTGGGTTGCACCCAGCAAAACAGCCCTGCTGTGCTACTCACAGAGAATCAGGGAGTCTAAAGGGTTTTCTACTACTTACTTCAGAACACTGCCATCTTTTCACCTGTTGAGACTGTAAGGTGGAAGTGAAGATGAAATGAAAAAGAGATAGGAATAAGGACATTCTGGAACTGAGACAGTAAGGGCTAGTGAATCTTTGAGTTTTGAGGGGGTCATTTTGAGCTTTGTCTTAGTATTTGCTGAATGTTTGTCTTTGAAGAAGAGAGGGAAAGCCACAGAGAGCATCATGACTTCTTGGGCCCTAAAAAAATTTCTTGGCCAGATACATGGTAAATTTAATCTGTTTTTCACAACTATTCTCTCTTTTCAGGTGGGTTTTAAGTGGCTTAGGGCTAGAAATTCAAGCCCTTGTTCTCAAATTGTCCTTAACTCAGAGTTGCACATTGCATTCACTGCTTTTCTTTACGTTTCACTACTGAGTCAGTACTAGTGCCCACCTAACAAGGGCTGAAGAATGCTGACGGAAAATTCATGCTCTTGAGAACAAACTAGATCATGTTGGAATGTTTATGAAGCTGTTACTTGTTTCTTGGTTTTCAGCATTGAAGGATCATCAAAACGATATATATTTTTCATGTCTGTAAGCAGCAATCCATCTCTCTCACTCCCAGGTGCATGCCTAATTAAATACATCTCATTCCTTTGACCCATAAAAACCTTATTGTTTTCATAGTAAGCCTTGGTTGGCACACAGCAAACTGCCTTACCATAGAATCAACAAGCTCAAAGACCCACTAGATCTTACCGCCTCAATTCCTGGATATCTTCATTCTATTTTCCATCACGTTTTTGTTTCTCATTTCATCTTCACTTCCATTTCGCAATCTCCACAGGTGAGTGAGGGCAGTGTTCTGTAGTAAGTAGTAGAAAACCTTTCAGATTCCCTGATTCTCTGTGGGTGGGCATAATAGGGCTATTTTGCTGGATGCAACCCACACTTAATTGCTGCCAAATTCAGGATCACAGACATGGCCTTGATCATCCATAGGCATGGGTGATGGATAGCTACGCCAGCAGCCTGCACGGCCATCCATCTCTGGAGGAAAACGACAGTGATAGCTGCAGACAGTGGAGCTGACATCAGCAGAAATGACCACAAGAGTCAGATGAAAAGGCAGCAGTGGAGGGGTATTGGTCTTTCATCTGTTCTCTGAAGCCTTATGTGAATAAGGGCAATTTTAGTCACTTTGTTCCAGACACTTTGCAGATCTTTTAGTGCAAAGCAAATGGCATATCTCTTGGGGTTGGCGGCCATAAAAATTTAGCAGAGCCAGTAGGTCAAAAATATCGATCAACTAACTTCCCTCACATTCTGAAGGATGCAAACTTAAACTGAGGCAAAATATACACACACCAATCCATCAGATGCTTGGGTCTATTTTATGGATTGGAACATTATTATTGAAAAAAGCTTCCACTTATCCATAGCAAAGCCAATGAAAGTGACATGGTTCTTACCCTCTGGAACATACAACTCCGATATAATTTTGCTATGTGCACAAAGTACAAATTTGGGTAACAGTTCCAAGTAACTTATATAATTTATAAAGGATAGCTTTACTGATAATGACATGTCAAAAATGTAATTCTGTGATGAATGCAATTCTGTATGAGGGTGATTAAGTTTAAGCAAACTGGTTCTTATAGTATGGTTAATATCAGTTATTAGTAGTAGAAATAGGATCAACATGACATATTTTTTGTATTATTGAAGTAGGTTAAACAATGTCACCCAAAATATATGTCCACCTGGAACCTAAGAATGTGACCTTGTTTGAAATAAGAGTCTTTGCAAATATATTTAATGTAACAATTTTAATATAAGATCATCCTGGATTAGGATGGCCTCTAAATCCAATGGCAGATGTCCTTATAAGGAGAAGACACACTGAGGCACAAAGGAGAATGCCGGGTGAAGAAAGAGGCAGAAGTCAGTGATACATCTACAAGCCAAAGCCCACCAAAGGCTGCCAGAAGTCACCAGGAATTAGGAAAAGGCACAATACAGAATATTCCTCAGAGCTGCCTGGAGGAACCAACATTGCTGCCACCTTGATTTCAGACTTCTGACCTCTAGAACTGTAGGAGAAATACATTTCTTTTGTGTAAAGACATTCAGTTTGTGGAAATTTGTTGTGGCAGCCCTAGGAAGCTAACACAATTACATAACATTAGGATAGTTTTATAGTAGTCATTCCAGTCCACATTTGTGTCCAACATCTGGTCTAAATTTCAGACTCATATGTTCAACTTCCTACTTGACAGTTCTACTTGGATGTTATTAGTCAGGGTTCATCAGAGAAACAAAGCCAATAGGAGTTTTTGTGTGTGTGTGTGTGTGTGTGAGAGAGAGTGAGTGGGAGAGAGAGGGGGGGAGGGGGGGGGGGGGGGGGGGGGGGGGGAGAGGGATTTTTTTCAAAAGGAATGGGCTCATATGAATATGGAAGCTGGCAAGACTGAAGACAATAGGGCAAGCTTGCTGGCTGGAAATATAGCTATGAGTTGGTGTTGTAATCTAAATTCTGAAAGCTGGAAACTCAGGCATAATTTCTGTATTGCAATTAGGAAACTGAATTCCTTCCTTTTAGAGAAATCTCAGTCTTTTAAGGCCAACCACATTATGGAGGGTAATCTGTTTTACTTAAAATCAAATGACTATACATGCTAATTACATCTAAAAAACACCTTTACAGCAACATCTAGACTAGTGTTTGATTAAACAACTAGTCACCATAGCCTGTTCAAGTTGACACATAAAATTAATCATTACTGTTGTCTAATAGACATCTCAAACTTAACAGAAGTTTGATTAGTCCTACAAATCAATAGCTTTCCCTAGGGAATCTCTATCATCTGTTTCTCATGCTGGAAAAAACATGGTCATCTTTATTTCTTTGTTCTCTGAACATGGGGAATTTCCAAACTATCAGCAAGTTCAGCTACTTGTAAAATATAACATGACCTGTGTTCATCTCTTTCTTGGCAACTGTTTTAGTCAGTTTTCCATTGTTGTAACAAAATATCTGAAATAAGTAACTTATAAAGAGAAAAGGCTTACCTTGGCCCATGCTTTCAAAGGTTTCAGGCTATGATTGATTGGCCCTATTACTTTGGGGACTGTGGCAAGCAGCACATCATAAAGGAGAGTGTGTGGTGGGGCACAACTGCTTACCTTGCATAGATTAGAAAGTGAAAGAGAAATAGCAAGGGGACAGAGTCCCACTATCTTCTTCAATGACACTCCCCAGCTACCATTCAGCTAATTCTTCACCCATCTGGATTTTTCCAATAATTTCCAAAATATTCCCTATCTACTTCTGTGCCCATTTGGATTATTATTGTCTGAGAGGCCATATATAGAGAGTAGTATTCATAATATCCATCTCCCTCGCCCTGGCTTACTAAGCCCTTCCTGAGCTGACTCTCGCCTGCTTTTCAAGTTTAGTTTACACAATTCTTCCTTTCAATCAGGCTGCTCATGCTTCCAGCCTTCTATGCTTTCATTCCATTTCCTGAAGAGGTTTTTCTGAGGACTTATGCTTTTCTTGGAATGCTCTTCCCCTACATATTGTTTTAGGGGAAAGTTTTGTTTAATGAAAACTGACCAAATGCAAAGTTTGCAAAGTTTTGCTTACTCCTTCAACAGAGTGGTTATCAGAGAAGATTCCTACTGAGAACAAGTACATAAATGTCAATAAAAACAAAACACAACTAAACAATTGTAGGATTTGGGAAATAAAAAAGGCAGCCAGGATTTTAGGAATCAGGATGTCAGAAAGAAGGAAATTGCAAGAAGAGGGTGTCTTTGTACTTAGCCTGCTATAACAAAATACTGTCAACTGGATGACTTCAATAACAGAAATGTGTTTCTCACAGTGCTGGAGATGATCTAAGATCAAAGCACTGGTCAATTCAGTTGCTAGTGAGGAGCATCTTTCTGGCTTGTTGGTGGTTCCTTTAAGCACTGTCCTCACCTCAAAGGAGAGAGAGAGAGAGAGAGAGAGAGAGAAAGGAGGGGAGGATCTTCTTAAAAGACCACTAATCACATCTGAATAGGGCCTCATCCCTATGATCTCATTTAACCTTAATTATCTCTTAAATGATGATCTCCAAATGCAATCACACCAAGGGTTAAAGCTTCCTCCTATGGACTTACAGGAGGGCACAATTCAGTTCCTAGCAGAGCAATGATCTCGATGGCCTTTCCCTTGGCACATTTTCTTGTTTGCAGCATGAGTTCAGAAGGATGAGTAAAGAGCTGTGGCTTGGAGCATTCAGCAGCTTCGTCAAGCTGGGAAGCAAAATATATATATGTTTTGACATGGGGAACAACTACATGACAAGCACCCAGAAACAGATCTTGAAGAATAGGGAACTTTGTCTTGCTCATATGGGTTTCATTACTTATCAGATATTACCTACTTAATTCCCTGTTATGGCAGGTGGGTTATCTGACTTCTCTATCATTATTGTAGAGTTGTACCATTTTTGTTTTAAATCCAATATTTACTTTATTATAAAATATTAATAACTTTGTTTTGGAACCACGGAGTATAGTTTGATAATGTTTTCTTTTTCTAGTTTTTCTTTCCCTAAGAAGCAAGACATCAGTTTCATTTGCTTAGTTTTTTTAATCAATAGAATGCTTATTTATTTTTATAGGTGCTCCAATATATCCAATGTCTATCAGTATAATCTCAAAATAGTCAAATGGGTAATGCATTGTTTCCATTTTCTTTTCCTTGAAGATCTCAGTCCTATAGCCCTCTACTCTCCTCTGATTTATTTCAGGCATTGATTTCAAGCTGTGTGTTGAACCTTCTCTTTATTCCAGAAATATCCTGATGTCCTTCTTGTGTGATCAATCTTGATTTACTCCCTCATTTTGCTGAAGCACATCTTCCAGGATCTTACTAAGAAAATACTGTCATATCTAAAAATATCTTTACTCTCACAAATGATTTATTAGAAAATGCTGTTATTTTTAAATATGTTATTGTTGCATCATAATTATACATAATACTGGAATCTGTTATTATGTTCTCATACATGCATACAATAGAATAGTATGATTTGGTCAGTTTCATTCACCACTAACTCCCTTTACACTCCTCTCTTAGAAAATACTGATTATAAAAATCATTTTCTCTAAGAATTTTAAAAATGTTGTTCAACTAGCTTCTTGTTTGCTGCTGTGAAGCTTGATGCAATGCTGATTCCTGTGTACATATTTTTTCCTGTCTTTTTAAACATACTTTTGATATCGCTGATTTATCTTCAGAATTCTAAAATTCCATAATGGTGGACTAGGTCAAGAATTTCTTTTTTCACTTGTTGTGTTGGAGAATTAGTGGGCCTTTTTACTTTTGAAGCTCGTGTTTAATATTACTGAGAAAAAAATATTAATTTGACAATTTCCCCATCACCATCTTTTTAATTTTGCTTATTTGGAGCATCCTGTATGTAACATGTGACTAGTTTCAATTATTCTCTCATATTTTCCCTATATTTATTACATATGGAAAATATATAGGCTATATTCTAATCCTTCTAGTACACTTCTCATTTTGGTTCTTTGACTTTTCCAAGAATTCTTGCTTATTATCTAAGACTTTTATGTCATGAATGCAATATTTTCTTGCCTCTTTGAGAACATTTATTTTCTTCTTCTCTTTGCTTTGATAGGCATTGTCCAGATTTCCTTGTTCTGTTTGCTTGTATTTGTTTTCTGTTTTCTTCTCCATTTTGATGGGATTACTCAGCAGACATTCATTCATGATTACTAGGCAGAACCGTAAAGGTGATTGGAAGCTCCGTGTGTATGAGTAAGTCTTGTCAATTTCACTTTACCATGACTAAGTTGCAGTTTGGCTTTCTCATTTCAGTATCTAAAGTTCTGACTTTCACATTCACCTGAGTATAGGGTTCTGGAGATTGGATGGAGACCAGGGTAAAGATCAAGGTATGCTGCCACTGACTGAAGAGAATGCCACTTCCTCTCTTCAACTTCCAGCTTTATTTACTCTTCCCTTCTTTGTGCACCAAGTCTGAAGTTCTCCTGGATGGATTTTTTCAGTAACTAAATTTCCAACTTTTTCTTGGGAGGAGGAAGAGAAGTAGTGACTTCATTTTGGGGGGAAGGAGTGGAGATCCAAGGCAGCAACTACTGTCCCCATAGCTTTTCAACCAATCTTGTTTCTGTTTTCAATCCAAGTCTCATCTCCAATTCCCATAGGACTTGATGTTCCTTGGGCCTGTTCTGCTGGATGAGTTGGTTTCTTTCTTTTCTGTTCTTGCAGTGCATACATAGTTTTTAAAAGTATGACCTAAATCATGGGTTTTAAATTTTTTTCCTCTAATCTATGCACGCACTTTGGATTTTTGCCTCTTTCTTTCTTTCTTTCTTTCTTTCTTTCTTTCTTTCTTTCTTTCTTTCAAAAATCTCTTGAAATTCATGTTTTCCTCTGACTCTTCTCCCATTTTCTTTGTCCTTATACCTATATACCTTCTTTAAATGCCATTACCATCATTTTAGGTATGCTCTACAAAGGAGAAAGTGTCTGTAGTTGTGTTTGGATATGCAGTGTCCCTCAAAAGTGCCTGAGATAATGCAGAAATGTTCAGATTTGAAATGATTGGATTGTGAGAGCTGTAATCTCATCAATCCATCCTAATTTAAATGGCCTAACTGGGTGGTAACTGTAGGCAGGTGGGTTGTGTCTGAAGGAGATGGGTCACTGGGAGTGTGCCTTGGAAACACTCATCTGTTATGTGGCTCCTTCCTCTCTCTGTCTCTCTCTTTCTCTCTCCTTCCCAGCCACCGCATCATAAGCAGCTTCCCTCTGTCAAGCCATCTGCCATGATGTGTTGCCTCCACTTGGGCCCAGAGCAATGGACTAAATCTCTGAAACTGTGAGCCAAAATGAATTTCCTTCTCCAAGTTGTTCTCGTCAGGTGTTTTGGTCACAGCAGCACAAAGCTAATGGACACAAGTTGTTTAGTCAAGTTATTTCACCATACACTCTTTCAGTATATCTCCTGAAGCCTTGAGAGGCAGCTTGGTTTAATGGGAAGATCCTGAATTTGGGGTTAAATAGGCCTGTTTTAAATTCTATCTTTGTAATTTTGTGCATGTGTGATTTTCTGCCTGCCATTTGTCCTGTCAAGTCCGGCAGAGCTGTCTAGAAAAGCATTGACTGAAAAACATGCATTGAATTGGGTAATTAGAAGGTCACTGGTAGCCTTCACCAGAGTAGTTTCTATAGAGTGACAAGGGCAGAAGCCAGGCTGCGCTGGGACTTATTCATTAATTAGGCGACTGTCACTGTCCTCCGTGCAAGTTTTCTCCAGTAGTTTCTAGCAAAGCCATGAGTTACATACACGTTTTGGTCTCTGCTTACTTTGCCAGATGCTTTAGCATTTCCAATGTGCTGCCACGTGCATGCATGCTTTTCCTTCAAGGCTCATATAAGCCAGCTGTTGCAACAAGCTTCAAAATGCTCCTTGCAAACTGGCAGGAATCAGAATGCCCTCCAAGCTCCAAAGAGACCAGGTACAAGCAGTGTAGCAGGAAAATTACTTTGGGAAGGCAATGCAGGAAAGAAGATCTGAGCAAGGAGCTACTCAGTATGAGTGAGGTGGAAAAAGTCTCTTGCCAATAATATTGGCAAGAGAAAAAATTGGAAAACTTGGTGGAAAAAGATGGCAGCAAGAGAAAAGAGGGAAGAGCCACTCTCAGCCGCCTTTGACATGCTGGGCTGCCAAAACTAGTGTAATTAGCTCAGATCTTCTAACATAACTCTAGCCCAAAGCAGAGAAGCCGAGGCCTGAAGATAGATGTGCAACTGATGGAAGGCAGAAATGAATGAAGTGGATCATTCCGGATTACATGAAACTCTTCTGAGAAGAGTGCTTTGCCTTTCAAAGGAAAAATTTCTACAGGGGATCATTTCAGGAAGATTTAGACTGCCACGTTTTATTATCAGTCCCAAAGCTCCTTTCCAGGCCCTAGGTTCTAGTCCGTGTTTTGTTACCTCAATTGCAATGTTGTTTGTTTGTTTGGTGGTTTTACTACACAACCCATTTTCACAAACTGTTGCCCAGCTGCACACATCAGTGGAAAACTAACTGAAAGAAAAATGCCATTATTTATTCTGTTCAGAAACAAATGGAAAATTCTCTAGACTGGGGAATAGTAAAATGGGAAGCTAAAAAAATACGTTTTCGTGTGCAGAAGTTCAATGCCAATTGTGGGATCTTTGTTTCTGAGGAATAATTCTTACACATCTTTTAAAAAAATAGATCGAGGATTCATATAAAGGGATCTAATTGAAGTTTATTCTACTGACTTTTAAAAATAATTCATAATATTGCTTATAAAATTCTCCTAGAAAGTGCTCATTTTAATCATCAGTCAGCATTTTATTATATTATAATCCTTAATTGATTGACGTTTAATCACAGTCTTTGTATTTTACTATCCCTTGTCTCATAAGAGGCAATTTTCTCTTTACTGTAGTTTAACAGCTGATGAAAAAGATTTAAGGAAACCTATAAACTTAAGATTGGTTAATGGTCCCTTATAAAAGAATATTACACTTCTAGGATCCATTGCACAGATGTGATACTCAATTGTAGAAATGTGCATGGGGTTTATTAAATTACAGCACAAATCTTCAGTCTTCTGAGTTATTGTCCATGTTGGTATTGTTAGGCAAATGGGGAGACACATTATTGCTTCCAGTTGTTCACATTACTGTGGTGTAATGCAGTTGGAGACAGCTGGCACGTCGCTGTAGGCAAAGGCAGAGCTGCAGCAGCTGCTGAAAACTGGGCCCCAAGTGAAGGTCCAGCTCCGCTGAGTCAGTGCTGGGCAGCTCATCAGAGGTGTCCAGAAAGTACAAAATAAATAAATGAACCTAACTGGCTGTCAGAGGTGGAGGGAAGGAGTGAGGAGGAGAGAGAGGCGGTGGTGGTGATGATTACCTGTGTGTATAGAACAACATTCGGGATTACATTATTTCTCAGGTACTCTCAATACCTTTGCAGAATTGACTGCTTAAAAAGCACTCTGGACTTCTTTAGCGGGGAAGGTGCTTAGTTTTGTCTGATGATATAATTTTGTCTGAGTTAAGAAGGTGCTGTTGCATTTTACCTTGTTTTTTGTTTGTTTGTTTGTTTGGTTAGTTGGTTTTTTTAAGTGTTTCTTGGAGTTTATTGTTAATAAACTTGACCTTTATTTATTTTGCCATTTTTTTCGGGGAGTACCGGGGATTGAACTCAGGGGCACTCAACCACTAAGCCACATTCCCAGCCCCATTTTGTATTTTATTTAGAGACAGGGTCTCACTGAGTTGCTAAGCACCTTACTTTTTCTGAGGCTGGCTTTGAGCTCATGATCCTCCTGCCTCAGCCTTCTGAGCCGCTGGGATTATAGGCCTAATACTTGCGATGCTGCCTTATTTGAATATAAGGCAAGATAACGTGATGTGGGTAAAAATCTTAGACAGCAATCTAAAAAGACCTAGATGAAAGTTTCCCCTAATCTTAATTATCTCTGTGATATTGGGCAGCATGGATAACTTTTCAAAGCCTCATTTTTCCCATCTGCAGATGGGGATAGTGACATCTGTCCCAGAAGTGTAAGTGCCTACTACTATGTATGGGATTCAGTAAGAGCACAGTAATTAACAGCTCTTTTTATAATTTCTGAAACTATCAATTTTGATAATAAAATCAAAGTTTGCAAAAATTTGAACAGGAACTTTGGTGAAGCATTCTTCCCCCAATGACCCAGGTCATTAAATCATATTTCAGTGGTTCAATCTAAAGGCAGATGAGCTCAATGGCAAAGGCCAAGTTCTCAAGTCACAGAACGGAGTAAAATCTGCATGATCTCTGGCAAGTTGAAGTTTTCTCTAAGACTTAGTTTCTCATCTTTAGAATGGGAATATAACATTACTTACTTAATAAGATGGTTCTAAAAAATTAAACAAATTTGCATGTTTAAGTATTTAGCACAGTATCTATCCCAAATGACAAATTATTTTACTTTGTTATTTTGTTAATTATAAATGATTAATATAAAAAAGTAATAATAACATTAATATATGTTAGCTACTATTTCTTTAGGAATATATCTTAGTTTATAAAGTTGATTCCTAAAAATAAGAGGTCTCAACTTTGCTTTTTTGTGTGTTCCATTTAAAGATTTATTATTGTATTGTTCAAGGCCTAGCTCTATTTAAAATCTTTTTTATATGCCCTCTGTGGAGACTATTCTTCAGCTTGGTCTGAAAATGTTAGTAAACTTTAAGGGGAAAATGAAGCAAATATTGTTATCTACTAAATATTCAGTTGTTAAAATGTTATTAATGGATGACTATGTATCCAAAACAGTGTTGGGTCCTCAGGATACCACAGTGAATATGACAAAACCCTTTCCATCAATGAGTGTCTGATCCTGAGAAGAGAGAGCTGTGTCAATAGATTAATACAGCGACATGTCATTGCTATGAAAGATGCTAACGTGGGGTATGATGAGGTCTGAAAATTAGATTTGTATCTAGATGAACTGGGGAACAGACCACGGAATTCATATATTCAGTCAACATTTATGAAGCACCTACTATGTGTCAGATGATGGAAGTAGAAAAATGGTGCAAAAAGGAATAAATCAGGATGCTTTCTTGTTTTGCATTGTCTCCCTCCAGAGAACCTTTATCTCCACCATTCCAATGACATAATTCTTATTAAGGTCCCTGATGACCTCTTACTTGCCCAAACTAACAAACAGGAACTAACAAACAGGATGTAGATGATGAAACTGAGCACTCCTTTCTTCTTACCAGTTTCATTTCTAGAATGTTCTTGCCTAATGGGCTGCACTCCTCAATTTCCTCTATAGCCACTTCTGCCTCTGCTTCATCTCTGAATGATTGAGTACTGCATCATGGTACTTGATAACTGAAATTATTACTTCCTTTCTTTAGTTGTTTAATATTTCCTCCCTTTACCATGTGTTCACTGTACGTAGAATACTGCCTAGCACTTAATAGCTCAATAAATATGGGTTGAATTTTTGGGGAGAAAAAGAGGATCCACTATTGGGGAGTCAGTGTCCTAAAAAAGCTAATTATAATTAAACTGCAATGAATTAAAATACTCAGGAAAAGGCTTCCAGAGCTGATGATGTAAAACAAATGGGTAAATAGAAGCTTCTGTGTGGGACAGTATAAGGATTTCCAGAGCAAGGGAGCATGAGGGAACCAGGGTGGCTCAAGAAGCCAAGGACAAGAAGGTAGGGGCTGCAGTCCAATGGGCCACATCATTTCTTAGTTTACGTTTTAATTTTATTCTTGTATTCTGTTATTCTTGGATCTATTCCTAGTGATCTCCACTGCCATCATAAAATGTAGACTTCATAACTATAGTTGGGTATATCTCATGAACCACTCCAAGTGACAACCTCCAACACCAAACAGCATCTACCTCCAAACAGTGTGTAAGGGCACATCTCCAGCACCAAAGGTCATGTGTTCACCTGCAAGCACATCTCATGTGAGAGCTCTCCTGTTTTCCTTCTCCTCTCCCAGCCAGTCACTATTCTATCTGCAGAAGAAAAGGTGCTGGTAAATACCTTTGGATATTCCCTCTCATCCTTTACGTTGCTCAGCAAACATTTCACCTCTGAACTGCCATCTGTCTTTGTGTTTTAGGAAAAGAAACTGAAATGAAAGAGGGGGAAACGACTTGGCCAATTTAGTCATTTTATTTGAAAGATCAATCAGTTCCCTATGAGAGATTTTCTGGGACGAGAACCAAAGTACCTGGGATCCAAAAGCAGCATCTCCACCACTGGCTCTAACGGTGATGCTCCATTAGCTGTCAGCAGTAATCATACTTACATCCTCTTTCCAGGCCTCCAGCTATGAGGGGACGCCATTACACTCTCTCTGTCTGGTTGCAAAGCACTCGAAGACAAACGCTCACACAGACCAGGCTGAGTGGAGCTGTGAACGTGTCCCTGGCACAAGGACCTCACCAGCAGGTGTACACTAACTCGCCTGTACCATCCTTAGCACAAACCATCAGGACCTATAAATTGGGGATCCTTGGAGGAATTTGTCTGCTCCCTGGTCTGAGCTGCAACCTCCACTTCAGGACAACAAGCCACACTGGAACTGGAGAGTCTCAATTAGCTGGTGGCAGCAGTATCCACCCACAAGCTCTGCTTTTGGTTAGGCAACCAGCCACTATTTTAAAGGAATGATCCCTTACCTTAACCTTTTAGGGAATGTGCTTGTTTGAAAAACATACATATACATGCACATAAGGTTAGATTCAGACGCCTTTTGCTTCCTTCCTCTAAATATTTCAGTGACCTAGCAAAGTATTCATTCATAATGAGTCCCCTCAAGGAAGCCGGGAAAAGTTCAGAACACGTTGGGTTAACTATTTTTCCTCAGGCTTTTGATTTATGGAATGTATCTCTCCGCTCCTCATTTTCAAATGAGAGTGGCTGTGACTTTGCGGCGAGCCTTGAGCATTAACTCCTTATTAAAAAGGATACCTCTGGGCTTGATGAGGGCCTCAGGTTAGGGTAATTAAAATGTAGCCTTGAACAACATGGCCACATGATATGTGACCCTATGATGAGATGATCAATTGATTTTAATTACAGAAAAAAGACACACATGTCCAAAATGATAAATTGCCCCAGACACCACATTTGTCAATGGATGGCTGTCAAAAAGGTGATTTTTTGCATCTGGAAAACTCCTATTCATTCTTCAGTACCCTTTTCTATTATTACCTAGTTTGTGAAGTCTAAGTTGGAGTTTGTCACTTTTTTCATTTTTGTTACTATTGGATTTTGTTCATATGTTTCCTTGTAATTATTTTCAAACATGTAGAAATACTCTCCCTGCCCTCTTCACATGACGCTCTTTCCCATTTGTTTTGAAAGAGATAGTACCCTTGGTACCTTCTTGCATATTCTCAACTTTGGTTTCAACATGAAATTGAAGAATTATTTTCTGTATGAAAAAAAGAGTTAAAGTGTACTGATGACAGGGAATAAAAAAAGAGAGTGGTGGGGATTATGGAGAAGACAAGAACAAAACAACAACAACAACAAGAAAAACACTTAACTACTACCATTCACAAATTTTTGTTGTATAGAAAAGTGGGTAAAATTTCGCATTTCTTTAAGACAAAGCTAAAAATGAAGATGAAAAACCAAAATGAAGACTTTTAAAAAATATCTAAACTACTAATCATTAAGTGTTGGCTTGAACTTCTAGTTGTAATACTGCACCAGTGAAATACCACCTGTCTACAAACACAATTTGACTTAGGCTGTGAATTTGAGGCCCTAATTTTCGATTTTATTTTCACACTTGCTTAGTCCTCTTTCTCACCAATACTGTGGGTGATTTCATGGAGCAGAGAGAAGGAAGGACATCTAGGAAAAAGGTTTTCTGTTATCTCGGCTCCTTCATTTTCCAGTTATATTCCAAGTTAAGGATTTGCTATCTAGATAACCACATGACTGATATGATCCTACAATATATACAATCAGAAAAATGAGAGATTATACTCCATTTGTGTATGATCTATCAAAATATAGAAATGCATTCTACTGTCATGGACAACAAGTTAGAACAAATAAAAAAAATTTTTAAAAAAGATTTGCTACCTATTATCAGCTAAAACCTGCTTTTTCCTTCTGGGCATCTCCCTATAGGGGAGTGGGTTAAAATGCTGAATACAGCACAGAGAAAGATATTTTTTGAAGTTCATCACATTTCTTTCTCTGGTCACTAATTCCACATGCTTAGAGACCATGATGTATTTGGACAAGAAAAATAGGCAAAATATATCTAATTTCTTTAATAGTACAATATTTTTCTTACAAAACTGAGGATGACACTAGTGATATTTACAAACCCTTTCAATGGGTTGCATTGACCTCCAACTCCAGAATCAGTTATACAGCATATTTTAATACAGATTTCTTATGGAACAGTTTTTTTAATGCAGTGACAATTTAGAAATTTTTTTTTAATCTTTTGCCCCAAATGGTAAAGTTATTGTTCAGCTCATTGGGTGACAGTGGCACCTCACTCCCTTTTCCTCTGGGGTCCTAGAGGATTCTAGCTTCCCTGCTGAATATTCGACAGTTCCAACAGCATTATGGATATAGGAGATAGCTGAGATGGTTTTAAGGTCTGGCCTTTGAGGGGTTTATGGTTCAGTGTGGACTACAGCAAATAAACAAGCAAACCAATAATGTAGTTTCAGAGAACGACAAGCACTATGAAAAACAATAGCAAAGCAAGGTAAAGGCTAAGGTGATAATGAAGAGGGGAGGGTCTCTCTACAGAGGGTCAATGAGGTATCATTTGAGCTTGACCTGCATGAGATGCAGAAGGTATGTGGAGACCTGGGCAAAGAGCGCAGCAAGTGCAATTATCCTAAGGTGAAATGGTCATGCCATTTTAAAAAGATCACAAGAAGGTCCGTGTGGATGAGGAGGAGGGAAGAAGCTAGGTATGGCAAAGGTGGGAGGGCTTGACAGGGTCAGGTCATGGGGGCCAGGCAAAATAAAGAAGGCCATAGGCTTAATGGAAATGGCAAGACTTTGAAGGGTTAGAGCAGGAAAGTAATGTGAACTGATTTCTTTCATAAATTTCACTTTATATATTGTACATAGAATTGACTTTAGAAGTTATTAGTGTTAGTCAAGAGCATAAGGAGGGAGAGAAGTCAAGAGGCTTTTGTGGTGATCTTGAGAGAGAGGTGGTATGAATTAGATGATAGGGTAGATGGCATGAGCAATGGCCAATTGATGATCCATTTGGAAGGCATTGCAACTGTGCTCGATAGTGAGTAGAAGGGGAGAGGACAGAGAATGAGATTGATCTGAGGGTGGAGGGAGGTTAGTTTCAGGACACATATAAGCAAGAGATTTTTTTTCACAACTTACGAAAAAATTTTATGCAAACATCGACTTCACTTTGAAATGAATTGATTCTTGACATGAAGGTGAATATAAGGGAAAAATTTCCTTACAAAGCACTAAAATGAGGTATTACAATTTAATAAATGTGTTTAAACAATAAAGTCAAATTTTAAATTATTTTTCCCAAATTGTGTTATATACATTTAAGACACCAAAGTATTTCTAGACACTACCTAGAATCTGTGATTGATCATGCAATCTAATTCGAAATAGTTTCAATTTACTAAACACTACTACTGCTCCTTAACTTATTTTTCAGTGGTAAGGATTATAGGAAGGGAAAACTGAGAAACTGATCATGAATCAAATGCACATATTTATCGAAAGCACCCAGAAAACCACTCCAAACGGGGGAACTCGTGCAAGAGATTTTATTAAGCGGACACACAGAGTGTCCGCCCATGGGCAAGGAGAGAGAGAGAGAGAGAGAGGTGTGGATGACCAGAGTGTCCACTCTCAGGGCTGGGAGAGAGAGAGAGAAAATGGCTGGGGAGCTTCTCTTAAGTAGTTTGAATTTTGTGGGCTAGTAGCTATTGGACCAATGACTAACTAGGAGTCCACCGACTGACGAGCTGTGCTGTAAGATGGGAGAGGGAGGAATACTGGTGGCACCTGATGCCAATAGTTATATTCTTCAAATACCTAGGAACACATACCATGGGGCAAATTTGTTAAAGATAAATACTTGAGGTTTCCTCACAAGTTAAAAAAAAAGTCACATTGACATTACCTCTATCTGAAATATTACTTATTTTATGATCAGTGTAGGATGTAATTGGAAGAAACAACTTCAGGAGTTTATGAACTAAATCAGTGTGGAGGGAGGGGCAACTCAGTCATTTAGCATAAACTCAACAAAGCAAATCCTTGTTTAAACAGTTACTTTATCAATATACTCTTACTAAAAACAAAGAAAAAGACTGCCATGATCAAAATAAAACAGCCATTGTATAGTTAAGCCATGATCCCAGGGCCTTTGTGACTAAAGGCAGAGGAAGTAGAACTCAGACCAGAAGGGAACACTGTTACAAAAACAAGATTTAGAAGGAAAAGAGGGATATGGAAAATCAGATAGAAATTAACCAGGAAGCAAATGAGAGTTACTAAGACAATTCAACAAAGTAAGGCCAAGCACTAAACAGAATTACCAAAAAGTTCTAATAACCTCCTCTCAGAAGTAAAGGTTGCTAGCCAGTAAGACCTTTGCTATCTGAGGGAAGGGGAGGTGGGAGTCCCTATATGTTCCACCTCATGATGCAGGCAAACTGTTGAGTATTCAATGGAGGAAACAGAAAAAAAAAAAAAAAGCTGGTTTCAAAAAGTGATGCAGAAAATGGACAACTTTTTTGACAAATTACTTTTGATAGAATCAGTAAAAGAAAACCTACAGACATCTTTTCAATAGATTTTTCCATATTGTTTGACAAGTGACTTTTTACATGGGTGTCTCTGAAACCAAACAGTTAAAAACAAACAAAAATCCATTCCAGACGGGTGAAATCCAAGAAGCCACTGGGCTTCCCTCACAACATGCCCCTCAGAATTACATTTCCTCCTAATTTTGATTAAAGGCTATATGCTATTCCCATTTAAATTATTTATCTGTAACTCTAAGTTTCTCCCAAGCTCCATTTGAGTATATCTACTTAGAAGTCTTATGAATACAGCACCAGTACCCCCAAACCTGATTATCTTTCCCATGTCCTAGGATGTACAGCTGGTACCCAAGGAAGCAACCTGAATCATCTCTCCCTTACCCTGTCCCTCTCCCATCATGAAGACTTGTTAGTTTTACTTTCTAAGCATCTCTAGAGTTCAACCTCTCCACTCTATCCCCACTATTATTGCTTAATTCACTCCTAATTTATTTCTGACCTAAAGATTTTCATATACCCCTATTAAGTGTATAAGCTCTCATTCTTTTCCCCTACAATTCAAAATAGCTCCTGGTGAAGAGTGATTAACAACAAAAGCCTATCAATAGTTACTATTTTGCATGAAATAACTTGCAGAGCTATGTTACTTCCCCTCTGCTGGCTTCTCCAGCTCCTTTCTTGCTACTCCTTGTCTCACATTTTAAACTGTAGCAATAGTAAACGTTTAATAGTTATCCAAATAACCTTGCTGCCATGATTTCAGAAACATTTGTTTTGCTACATCTGTTGTCTGTAATATTCTTTTCCTGATCCTGTCTCTGTAAATAATAATCATAATAATTGATGTTTATTGAGCACTTAATATGTCTGTTCTAGACCTTTTTTTATGAGTATGTACCATTGCATGTAATCCTCAAAACTAACTTGAGATAGATACTGTAGAACTACCATATTTTCATTTCAGTGATTAGAAAGTCAAGGAACAGAGAGGTTTAAGTGACTTGCACAAGAAATGGATAAAGGATCTAAATCCCAGAATTATAACCCCAGAAAATGCAAACTACCATGCTTCCCTATGCCCAAGAACTTATATCAAACTTTCCACCCTCAGTCCAGACATCACTCCAAAACTTTCTTGAATAGTGAATACCATCACCCTTCTAAGTTTGGTTAGAGGCTCCTCTTCTGGTCTCCCAGAGAACCCTGCACATCTTGTATAACAGGGACCATGTGGCAGGATAATTATCCATTGATGTGTTTCACTCCCACCAATATAACTCCTCAGGGCTATGTATTTGGCTTTATTAAACCTCATATCTAAAGCATCTTGCAAAGTATTTCCTATAGTAGGCACTCTATTAGTAGTTGTTCAGCTCAATGTAAATAGTTGGTTTTTTTCCAGCCATATATATTTTAACACCTACTAAATATCTCTGTTTATCTCCTTCCCATCCATACTAATGCATACAAAGTTTGAATGAAATGGAATACATATATTCTCTCTTCTATTACCTACGATTCTTAACTCTGTGATCCATTTCTTGATTAATATATCAATGTCCAATTAAAAAAATTAAAAACCTAGGAATCATCCAAGATTTGTCTCTCATGTTCAATAACCAATCAGTCACCAAATGCTCTAGGACATCCTCTACACATCTCTTCAACCCTTCCACTTGCCTACAACCCTATTGATTCTTGTGTCTCCCTTTGTTCCAGCAATGACCACAAGAAGTTGTGATTACTTGTGTGCATATCATTACCTCTTTCCCTGCCACTGGTTTCCAAGATTCTTGAGAAGAGGGATAATCTTTTCATCTCTGTGCTGCTGAGTCATGCCTCCTCTTTAGTGGTGACTTGGGGCACTGGGTCATGGATCAAGTGACTCCTCTCATCTGCTGGTGGCTATTATCTCATATTTTGCAGTGATCCAAAGAGAACACTTCTCTCACCCGAGACTATGTCTATGATAGTCATTAAACCTGTTCTCAATTATTCCAGCTCTTCTCTCTTAGATATATTATAGGATTGCACTCCCTGGCCCATTTCAAAGTGAGGTGGGCATGGCTTGACTTTAGTCAATGATAAAGACATGGTTGGATGAACATAGACTTTAGGAAACAGTAACTAATTCCAAATGCAGTCTTCCCTTCACTGCAGTGATCCGGGAAGAATGTGGGAGTGGAAACTTGGTTGCATGAACTGTGAGCAGGAAATAAACTTATTAAATTAAATCACTGATAATATAATTTAGACTATCTTGACCAGAATAATGTCCTGGTACTATTTCTCTTTTGGAGTAGTAGTATTCATGATAAATCTTGCTGCTTGTCCTTTTCTTGTGCAACAAATGTTTTTATCTAGATGAATTCAGGCTAAAATCAGCATCAAGGGAAATCTTGAAATGGAACTCAAGTCCCAATCTGGCAAGATACAATGTAAGAATGAAAAGGGTAATCATATTTTCTTGAAAGATAATTATGAACTAATTGTGAGGAAGAAAAGTGTACCCACTTCTATTCACGTGGTCTTCTCTGTCTGCTGTGTGTGTGTGGCACACTACTGGTCCAGTGAGGGACAACACACCTTCTGGAACAATGGTAGAGTAATCAAAGGATAAATGCAACAAATGGGGTTATTTAATTAGGACATTGGTGAAAAGTTTGTCCCCAAAACAGTTCAACATGGGAAGCATGATAATATCATAACCACACTCCTTAAGCATTTTGAGTTTGCAATGCACCCCTAATGACAACTAGTTTGCTTCCTAGGAGAAAGTTATACAGATATTAATATTTCTTGATAGATGAAGTACAGAGAGTTGTGATAAATGTCCACCCTTACCCTGCAAGGAACCAAGTGTTCAGATTATCCCAGAGTTTTAAGGCATTGCTGAAAGTCATTATAAGCTCACTTCCCATTTTACTAAATTTTCTCTCATGTGCAAAATCTGTTTCCTAGAGCTCCTTGTTCTTTACACTTTATATTTGTTTCTTTCCTTATTATTTGCCATCTTCTCAATGCTGTCTACATCTGTTCTTTTGCCAACTGTTTCCTTGCTTTCCGCTTTCTCTTAGAGAGGATAGACTTGTTTTGTTTTTTTTTTTTCTCTAATAAAACTACCATTGTATAGAAAAGACTTGATTTTGTGTGTCACTTCAAATAATCTCTTTCCCTCAGGAAGCAAATCAAACTCTAGAAGGTCACAGAACTCTAATGAGACCTCCTCCATTACACCCTTCTTGATTTCCATTGACAAAAATACTTCCCATGTTAAACAACACTTAGTTCTGCTCTCTGTAACGACACCATTCTATTGTACTGTGACCTACCTTTTACAGGTCTTTCTTCTACCCCAGACCTGAAACTCCCTGGAGGCAGAATATGTATGCTGTTCATCTTTACACCTCTGATTGCTCATAGCTCATATTTTATTTGAGGCCAAGACTCATTTAGTCACACCCAGGAGTATAAAACAGAAACCTCAAATTGCAGCCTTTGGGTCAGGGGGACCAATGTTCAAGTATGTTCTCCTTGCTTTACAAGGAGTTGCCGAGCACTGGGCTTAAATACTTTAAATTAATTGCCAATTTTAAATATGGAGAAATTTATCATTAAGAAGCTCAGAGCCAGGCGTGGTGGCGCACGCCTGTAATCCAAGCGACCTGGGAGGCTGAGTCAGGAGGATCAAGAGTTCAAAGCCAGCCTCAGCAACTTAGCGAGGCCCTAAGCAACTCAGTGAGACCCTGTCTCTAAATAAAATACAAAATAGGGCTGGGGATGTGGCTCAGTGGCCGAGTGTCCCTGAGTTTAATCCCTGGTTCCAAAAAAAAAAAAAAGCTCAGATTTCCAGGTCAATATATATACATATATATATATATATATATATAT
>JAJEJO010001941.1:617500-643428 GCA_020662805.1 Glaucomys volans
CCCCCCCCCCCGCATTATGTATCATCATTCATTTATCAAAGAGACCATTCGGGCTTTGGATTTTTGGGAATGGCTGATCTCACTTAGCACAACAGTCTCCAACATCATCCATTTACCTACAAATGCCATAATTTTATTCTTCTTTATGGCTGAGTAATGTTCCATTGTGTATATATACCACAGTTTCTTTATCCATTCATCTACTGAAGGGCATCTAGGTTGATTCCATAATCTAGCTATTGTGAATTGAGCAGCTATGAACATTGATGTGGCTGCATCACTGTAGTAATCTGATTTTAAGTCCTTTGGGTATGGGCCAAGGAGTGGGATAGCAGGGTCAAATGGTGGATCCATTCCAAGTTTTCTAAGGAATCTCCACAGGGCTTTCCAGAGTGGCTGCACCAAATTGCACTCCCACCAGCAATGTATGAGTGTACCCTTTTCCCCACATCCTCGCCAACACCTGTTGTTGCCTGTGTTCTTAATAAAAGACATTCTAATTGGGGTAAGATGAAATCTTAAGGTGGTTTTGATTTGCATTTCTCTTATAACAAGGGATGTTGAACATTTTTTCATAAATCTGTTGATTGCTTGTAGATCTTCCTCTGTAAAGTGTCTGTTCATTTCCTTGGCCCATTTATTGATTGGGTTATTAGTGTTCTTGGTGTAAAGATTTTTAAGTACTTGGTAGATTCTGGAGATTAGTGCTCTGTCTGAAGTGTGTGTGGCAAAGATTTTCTCCCACTCTGAAGGCTCTCTCTTCACATTGCTGATTGTTTCCTTTGCTGAGAAAAAGCTTTTTAGTTTGACTCTATCCCAATCATTGATTCGTGCTTTTATTTCTTGCGCTTTGGGAGTCATGTTAAGGAAATCTGGTCCTAGACCAACATGATGAAGATTTGGACCTATTTTCTCTTCTATTAGGTGCAAAGTCTCTGGTCTGATTTCTGGGTCCTTGATCCACTTTGAGTTGAGTTTTGTACAGGGTGAGAGATATGGGTTTAGTTTCATTTTGCTGCATATGGATTTCCAGTTTTCCCAGCACCATTTGTTGAAGAGGCTGTCTTTTCTCCATTGCATGTTTTTGCCTCCTTTGTCAAGTATGAGATACCTGTATTTATTTGGGTTTGTCTCTGTGTCCTCTATTCTGTACCATTGATCTACCTGTCTATTTTGGTACCAATACCATGCTGGTTTTGTTACTATTGCTCTGTAGTATAGTTGGAGGTCTGGTATTGTGAAACCCCCTGCTTCGCTCTTCTTGCTAAGGATTAATGCATCAATTTCACTTCCCTTTCTTTGGTGCTTAAAAGCTCTTTACGTACCTGAGATCAATGAGAGTCCCCTCTATTTTCTTATCTCTTTATAGTCTCAGGTTTTGCATTTGAATCGCCAATCCATTTTATATTATCACTCATAGTGACAAATAAGGATTAACTAAAATGATTTCATCTGCAAAAGAAAAAAAAAAAAGCACAACTGAGAGCAAAATCAGGTGGGACCTCTGGCTAGAGAGATTATCAGACTAGAGAGCTCCATCACTCACCTGCAAGCTGCAAGCTTTGACTACCTGACAGTGGAAGAGAAGTGAGGCTTCAAATGATGTTTGGCAGATAGTAAGAGCCCAAAACACAGCAAAAGATTATCTTTCCAAAAAGATATTTCCAAATAGTTATTTTTAAACACCATTTGGTTTGTGCTGCTTGCTTACTGTGAAAGTGACACTAGGTCTGCTGAAAGACTGCGTGTTTGAAGTTGCTGAGTTTCCTGTAATTCTTCCCCCACCGTTGCTGTTTTGTTAGTCCTGCTTAATAACATGAAAAGAAGTTCCCTGAATCTTTTTTTTTCTTTTCTGAAGTGCCTTTATTTATCTGTTCTATTCTTTTGGCTAAATTTAATAATTTTCTTAACGTATCATCCACCCCAAATCCCACTGGGATCTTTGTTGTCATTTTGTTAAATCTCAAAATTAATTGTGAAGATATGATATCTTTATAGTATTGATTTACCCACAAGGAAAAAATATAATGGCTAATCTCTATAAGGATTTGCCACATGACCTGTGCCAATCCAAAGTATTCTCACTCACCAACTAATATAATCTCGACAGTGGTTTTCAAGAAAAGGTACATATTTACAGATGAGGGCATTCGAGTGCAGAGAGGAAAGCAATCCTTAAAATATCACTGGCCTAGTAATTGCATATTTGTTTTTCTTCAGAACATTATCTCTACTTCTTTCCCATTCTCTAAAAATTTTTGCTGTTTTCCATTTCTTTCTGAATTCTTCTTTCTATATCTGCTCTTTCTCATTTTTCTCCTATTAATTTATCTAGAGTACTTGCCTCACAAGCATAAAGCCATGGGTTCAATCCCCAGCACCACAAAAAAATTAAATTAAATTAAATTTTAAAAATAAAAATAAAAAATGAGGCCTCCATTGACTTTTACTGTGGGTCAGGGTCTCTTATCCCACCGTTGCCATCATCCCACCAAGGAAAATTTGTGACTTCTGATACAGACACTGTAGGTAAACAGAAAACCAGAATCTATGAGACATGGAGCAAGAGAAGGGAGAGAACAGAAGGCCTGTTTCAGGATGAAATTCCATTACCCATGCCTAACCTCCAGGAAATCGAGAGTTTATTTTTCTCACTTTAAATTTATTAAGCACCTATTGGATGCCAGAAAGATAATCTTGAGACTTTATCTTTCATTATTCCTTGGGATTATGTAATGGGGGAGGAGGAAAACTTCTTGGGTCCTATATCAGCCCAGGCTATGCTAGGGAAGAGTAGGGAATCGTCTTCATTTGGTCCTTACAGAAGTGAGCGCTCTTTACTGCTCATCATAGAGCAGTAAAAGAGGGAGAGTAAAAGAGGGATGTAATTCACGATTCATATGAGTGGATGATACCTCCACATAATTAATGTAGATTCCTGAAACATTTCCAGGTTGAAGCAGCTATTTTCAGTTCTCTATGGATTGGACTTTCATGCCCAGAGGACTTCTTAGGACCTAATTCTGGCCCTTGAGACCAACACCAGATCTAAGCCTGGCTGGGGTACCTGCACTCCCAGCATGCCCCAGTGTAACATGCAGGCTCCTGGCCATATGGTGTCCCCTGAGCCTGCTGTCCTCTGATCTACGCCAGAATGGGCATATGCTGGGATATTTCAAGACCCTGAGGGGAGAGTCCAAATGTCATAGAGCCAGTATGAACTGAGCTTCCATTTCTCTTATTTATGGCATGAGTAGAAATGGAACAGGAGAGAGGTAGAAAAATACCATCATTAATTCTAAAGCATGAAAGGTTGAGGTTATGACATAGAAGATAAAACTTTCAGGCTCTCTTAGGTATGACCTGCTTATACCTATATAAAGAAAATGAAAATTTTCTGTATTTATTAACCACATAGCATCAGTCAAGCCTATGTTGCTCCCTACTGTAAAAGGAAAAATATCTAGAATGTGGTTTATTGCTGATTTGGGGGGTGGGGAAAGGAGGCCTAGTTAAAGGGGACGCTCAAAGGAATGGGGATTAGTGTTCAGAATTTATGCTGTTATTAAAAAATAGAAGCTCCTGTACTGCTATCTGAACTCTACATGACCAAGTGGCAGTTCACTTCAATTAGTTTCAGATACTTCCTATTATGCAAGGGCTAAGTAAGTTTCCCAGTCAGAGACAGCTGCCCCTCCCAATAAGCATCCTCTTGGGCATACTGGAAAGAAGGTGGGAGGAAATTGTGTGGGGGCAGGAAGGCTGCCAGATGGTGGGGGCAGAAGGAAGGGATGCCTGGAAGGCTGAGTGAGAGGAATAGCTTACAGAGAAGGCCCCGTTTGTTGCAAGGGTGTGAGCCTGGCAACATGGAGGAGTGATGAGCAAAGGGAGCTGTCCAGAAGAACTCTGGAAAACAGGAGGCTTGATTTTCCATCTAAACCTCCCACCCGAAGGACCAAGAAAGAAACAAGAATGCACATGAAGGATGCACATTTTATTCACAACCGAAGGGTGACTGATTACTTTGGGGGAGTCCATGGAGTTGTTTCCAGGAGGGTACATTTTTGAGTACCAGAGTGATGCCCATTAGCTATCACTCACAAATTGTGATGAAATATTGCTGACTTGTTTAAACATTGTTTATTTTAACTTGTAAGGCCTCCTGTACATTTTTATAAATCTGGCTTCACAAAATTCAAAGGCATGTTCTCTTTTTTCTTAATAAAAGAAAAATACTAGTAAATTCATGGCCTTTTCTTTATAGTAAAATCTGTGATATAAATCCAGTGTTTACCACGTCTGAAATTTAGACTGTCATTTTCAATTATACACATGCACAGCACTCCATATGAGTGATTCATTTGTTAATTTTGACCTAAGAGTTCATTGCCATTTGAGCTCAATTCTTCTAATGAATATATAAAATCAAGTTCTTCTTTACATGATGAAAATTGGTTGCAAATCAGACATAAGCAAGATTCAACTGATGAGGATCTATTTAGACTTCATTAACCAAATGCTTCTAACAGAAAGATAAGTACAGAGCAATATTAAAGTCCTCTAAAGCATAAAGCAAAACACTATTAATTTAAAAGAGGAGAGGGGAGAACAAAAAGAAAGTAAGCAAAGAGTTTTCTGTTTCTAGCCATAAGAAAGGGTTAATATTTACATAGTTGTGAACAGACACAAACACATAAACCTATGTTCAGCATGCAAGAAGCAGAGATCTTCACAGATGAATCTGCTTGGACAGCTTGGACATTGCTGCTGACAGCTCTTGGTCAATGTTAAGACCGTGCCACCTTCTGGTTGCCATGTGTATGACAAGTGCTCATATTTACAGACTAGCATTTCTGTCTTATGCAAAACTTATATTGAAGGGAAACAGCAGATGCACTGCTTGTGCTGTTCGCTCTCTCCCCTGGGGAACGCATTGGAATGAGAACACGATCCGTAAATGTACTCCAGTGACTGCCCTGCTTGAAAATCCAGGTTTGCTTTTTAGCTTGATCAATTCTAATGGTATATGATAGGCCTTCACAAGCACAGACAGGACTGTAGTTGTGAGTGCAGGAGGATTTGGTAGCCTGTCTTTTCCCTGGTTACCACTTTTTGAAAACTTCTTAGAGCCAGTGAAATGGCACTCTATCAATGGAAGCAAGGCCCGTCAGTCACAGAAAGAAGTATGCTACTGTGTGCCTGCAAAATGCAAAATAACAAATAAACACATAGGCTAATTTCTGGATAACTTTTAACACACAGTTGTGGCCAAATGAGAATGTTTAGTAGATTTTGCTTAAATTCTTTCATAGTTGCAGTGGGACCAATGATACTATCATGATCTTTGGAGTCCTGGCTGGAAAGGTGAGTTTTCTGCTACCAAACTCAGTGTCCCAGCTAGAACACCTTTGGAGGACATCAATTTTATGCATGTATCTACTATAGTTTGCATATAAACTAGTGTTTAAAAAGACAGTCGCAAAGGAAAGGTATTTTTGTTATGTGCTCTGCTTAGGGATATGTTGGTCTTAAAATTAGTCCTAGAAACCTTGAAATCCTATAATATTTATAAATATTATCTATAGAGGAAAATACAAAAGATAGAGTAAGCTTAATTGAGTAATTGTTCTTATACTTCACCAACGTAGACTGCTAAGATTTCTTAGACAAGTGACCCTATGTTACTGTGCCCTCTACCCCACAACCCCACTCACCCCTTTGCACACATACATGCTTTCTCAGCACTGAAAGCAAATCAGAGAGCCTACAGTACTTTTTCCCACAGGAAAAAAAAAAAAGAAGAAGGGTTTTACTGTAATGATCTAGAGAATTTCCTCAACTTTCCATCTCACCTTGTCTCTGAAATGTACACAATTGTTTTTTTCCAAATTGAACCATTTCTGCATCTATAAATAAAATGACCAAGAAATAATTGGGAAGAAAGAAAAACTCAGGCTTATTTAATAACACTAAATTAAGCTGCTGACCCCAATCACTGCCTTAAACTGGTATTGAGGCTTACTTTATGTAAATTGATTATGAAGAATAACATCTTCAAAGATAGGTTTTTAAGAAGTACCCCAATTTTTAATTACTTATTGTGACAACATTCTTTACTGAAGAGCAGACATGGCTGCTTTATATCACAGAACTTAAAGAACAAGACCAAAGTGTGGGGCTAATAGAACCATTTGAGAAGGGATTACCATTTGGTGGAGTTCTAGAGCCAGCTTGAGGGATTCCCAACCATCAAATCTGGGACCAGTTCAGATAAAGATAATGAGAGTAAAACTTTGTAACTGGTGGAATAAGGTAAAATTTCATGTGTTTATGTAATGTGAATACAAAAACAAATGTGTGAAAAGAAATGCTTTTCCTTAGGTAAGAAAGGAACTAATAAATGCAAAATTAGAAATGAGAAAATCAGGGCTGGGATTGTGGCTCAGTGGTGGAGCGCTTGCCTAGCATGTGTGAGGCACTGGGTTCAATTCTCAGCACCACATATAAATAAATGAATAAAAATAAAGATCTATCAGCATCTAAAAAATATTTAAAAAAAAAGAGAAATGAGAAAATCACCTTTGACAACCATCATAATTAATTGGTTCAGGGTAGAATTATTAATGGGCACTAAAATCAATGTGTGAAAGTTTGAGAAGCATGTATCCAGTCTTACGTGATCTCCCCCCAAAAATAGGAGAAACATGATAAACCTGCCTCTAGTCAAGTGGACAAAGCTAATATCACCAGAAAATGCAAAAGTCTAGTTTGTGCTTCCTGATATGAAGCACTGAGAAGAAGTTAGTTTCCTTAAGTCAAAACCTAAATCTCAAGTCTTCATCAGACCAACCCAAATGAGAGACATCCCACAAAATAATTGGCTTACAATAAAAAAAAGGTCAGTGTCATGAAATGCAAAAAAATTAAAAAATGTAAATATTGTTCCAGATTTTAAAAGACTAAAGATACCAGATGAATGAGTACACCACAGGACCTTGGGTTTCCTTAAAAGACATTGTCAATTGGCAGAATCCGAACAAGGATTGGTTGCTCAGATAATTATATGGTCTTAACGTTAGTTTCTTTGTTAATTGTGTTGTGGTCACATAAAAAAAATTCTTGTTTTTAGGAAATAAAAACTGAAACATTTAAAAGGAAATAGGCTTCACTCTGCAATTTCCTCTTATTAAGTAAAAAATATGATAAATGTTAATAAGGAGAACTGTGTATATGAGAATTCTTCATATTATTCTTCAAGTCAAAGATTTTCAAAAGAACAAAGTCCATAAAAAATAGATAAAAGTACCATATGTTCTGGTTTATAATAGGTAACTGTTACTTTGCTGAGTAGTAGGCAACCTATTTTTATATTTAAAATATAAATCTTTCCAGCATTCCCTCTTTGCATACCCAGCTGCAAAGCAGCTTCATTCCCCATTTGAGCTTCACACTTTCTCTTCTTTCCAACACTTTGCTCCATGTTCCATTCAAAAAGAATTTTTTTACAGTGTTCCAATTACAACCAGACCATGGGAATTGCTGGGAACTCAAAACTGAGTGGAAATTGGCTCCCAGTCTAAACCACATGCTTAATTCCAATAAAGTGTATGTCACATGCGTAACTGAAGTGGAAAACCCAAACATGGATGACTTGTTGGAGTCTTGATGATAATACAAGGGTACCATGCAGGTATCATCTCAGGGGATTGAAGACCCAGAGAGGTAGCAGGTGGGCAGTCTGTGGTGGGATCTCCTGAGGACCTAGTGTTGCTGGGGTGCCTGGTCCCATCAACTATGAGAGATTCATACCAGGCAAGGCCAGATCAGAACCTGTTTGCCCCACTATCAAAACTTGAATTCTCCTAGTTGGTGATGGGGAACCACTGAATGTTTGAAGCAAGACAGCACACTGGATTTGTATATACTTGGATACTTGGTTACTCAATCTTTCTTTTTAATTCTTTATTGTACGTTTCCTCACTGACTGACCTTTAAGATGCTCTACCAGTTTGAGGAACACATGACAAAAACAATGTGATTATTGTTCTTATAGTGCGTCCTTATTCTGGGATCCCTGTGGTTTTTAAAACTTGCATTTGAGCCCTGTCCAAAAACCCCTCTCTGTTATTCTTGGTCCACTCTTCATTTGTGCTTCTTCACCTCTTCCTGGAACTCTTAAACCTGCTGTCTTTATTAAGTAGCAGAAGGAGAAAGTACAGAAACTTCAGTGCAACATAAAGCAAACTTTGCCTTTCCTTAGTCAACCCTAGAACAGCCAATTTAAGCCAAACTCAAAGCTCTATGCTCAACTCTAGCAGGTAATATTGAAATTAGAGGATTTCCTCAAAGTCATCTTTCTAATTCATTTATTTAACAACATTCCTGTCACCTTAACATTTATAAGATACAATAATCGTATCATTTGTATAATTCTGAACCATAGTTAGCCATTATTTTCAATTATTTTTCCACAACACACTACAATCATTTCTATTTCCTGCTTAGAAGACTAATTAGGTTAATTGCCTCTAGTTCTAAGTACCGTAGTATTTTATTTCATGGTGTTTGAAAGCAATCTTGTATGGAATATCATTTTCACTGAATAAATTCATATACTATCATTATTTTTAAAGTACATTTTTTATTATAGGGTTCAGCAAAGGGGAAATATTCCAGATAACTTAAATTTTTCTCAAATAATGTCATATTTCATTCAACCGGGTATCAAGTATTTGGTTGGGAGCTCTCAGAAGACACTGAAGGAAGACAAGTGGACAGGGAGCCGTGAGAAGAGGAGCTTCCTTAGAAAAATGTGTTGGGTAACTGGAAAGCAGACTCAGATTTCGCCAACTGAGACATCCATAAGCTTTGGACTTGAACTTGAATCTTCCCGTTGCTACTTTCAAGCCGCAGAAGCCCTGGAAGTTACTTAGCTTTTCTCTTACATGGTGTCTGTGTGTGCGAGACCCAGAGTGGAACCACACGTCCAGCCTCTTCCTCTTCTTTGCACTCCTAACTCAGAGAATGAGGGAGATCAGAAGTTTGCACACAGGCCTGGTTGCAGATCCAGCTTCCCAGGACTATGGCAATCTGGACTTCTCCTTGTCCTTTAAACCACTAACCAGACGCCTCTGGTAACCTCAAAATTTCATTTACATTTTCAGATGTCCTAATAATCACTGTCAAAGAGCCTCTGATAATACCTTAGATTTCTACCTTAAGTTGTTGGCACATGAAAGAAGGATAATGGTTACAGGGCAACTGGCATTCCATGAAGTTCTCAAGTGAGCCACTGGTTTCCAAATCCAAGATTTGGCTGCATCATTCTCATCAGGATTGTTTTTACTGGCAAACAGGGATCTTTTAAATTGAATCTATCTGAATTGTTCCTCCTTTCCTGTTGTTATCTTCTTGTTAACCCTTACTAATGAGTAATGGATTGACTGAAGACTTCTCATCAAGAGAAAGAACTGAGGAAGCAGAGATAGTGTCTCATACACGGGTTCCAAGGTGGCAGATGGTGAGGACAGGCAGCTTGCACATGTCCTTCTTATGCTTAAGTGAACCTGACACAATGTACTTGGGTGCACTGTATTACAGGTGAGATGGTATGAGACTTGAGACTTCCCTCCCTGTTCCAGTTACCCTAGTCATGATCACTAACCACTTGTGGATCTAGCTCTCTAAATTAGAGAAGAAAAATCTAATCCTAATTCAGAGTTTATGTTATTTTCAGTCATGCAGTAGAATTGGTTTCAGTGGCCCAGGACTAAAGTCAGACAACCAACATCTGGTAGAGCATCAGGACCCTGACCCTTCTGCTCTTCTCATTCCTTGCTGGGTGACCTTGGGAAAGTCATCTAGCCTTCCCAAGGTTCTCCTCCTACATTTGTCAGTCGGAGATGACAAAATTTACTTTGTAATATTGTTTTTGTTTAAGGGCCTGGCAGATGGTAGCTCTTGAATAAAATGTCAATTTATAATATCAAGAACTCTTTCTACTTTATTTGGCAATTTACTTTCAAACTATCCAAGAGATTAGTGAGTTTTTCCTAGTCTTAAATATAAATTGGATGGGTGTGGAGGTGCACACCTGTAACCCCAGAGGTTCGGGAGGCTAAGGCAGGAGAATTTCAAGTTCAAAGCCTGCCTCAGCAAAAGTGAGGGGCTAAGCAACTCAGTGAGACCCTGTCTCTAAATAAAATATAAAATAAGGCTGGGGATGTGGCTCAGTGGTTGAGTGCCCCTGAGTTCAATCCCCAGTACCATAAAGGAAAAAAAAAGATTACCCCAGAGGAATTTAGTAAAATATCAAAATGGAAGGAAAAGTTTGTCGAGTGAATTTTGGTCTTTTTTCCCCACAAAAGATTCTCTTTTCTCCAAAAAAAAAAAAAAAAGACATATTTTGCATGTTTAGGGTTTTAATTTTTCCAGCACAAATATGTTGGGAATTTGTTATATGCTGGACTCTGGGAGTAATAAATGACTGACCCTCAGCTCCTATCCTGGAAAGGCTTTCAGTTTGATAGATGGAACACTTTCTATTATTTTGTATTGTATCATATTATTTCATATCATATTTATATTATATTTCAATATGATGAGTTCCAGCAGAGTGTGGCCATACCTGAAGGCAGGAGGATGAACTTAATGATCTCTTGATGTCTATACCGATTGAACGGATCTATAATAAGGAATTAAAGTATCAGGATGCCATGAATTTTGGAAGCCATCTATTGCCACAACAGGACAGTTCTCTGTGCCGAGGAGAAAACAAACTAGGATTAAAGGATTGTTAAGCATTTCCATTTATGCAAGTGGTTACTGGTGCTAACATTTTTATTTTTCAAATCTTTTTTAAAAAAGATTGTTAATCCTTACCGATAATGAACACATCCTGTTCTTTGGGGTTTTATCTCCTATTGAAATCTTGATCATTAATTCCCATCCATTTCCATAAAAGAAACACAGGCAGGTAAACTAGAAGAGAGCTGCTCTGATATTTGCATGGCCTCCCTGTTGGAAACAGGAGCTGAGGCTGTGAGGTGGACTGATTCTAAGGGACTTAAAACAAAAGAGGACTTGGGAAGCCACCACCATGGGCCATCCCTGAAACAGGGAGGCAGGCCTTTTACGTTCTGCCAAAACTGAAGCTGTTCTCAAGCTGTTTAACTTGTGATTATTTCTCTTGTTGCCTTTTCTTTGAAAATTAATTGTAGATGTGAAATGGCCATGTTTAAATAATTCATAAAAAAAATAAATCCAGAGGAAAGTGGCAAAGGTATAGAGGAAGCTGGTGAAGTACAAAGCAGGGGTCGAGCGGGTTGTAGTTTTCTGAGAGCTTTTCCTGCTCCAGAGTGCTTAATTAGGCCTGCCTGCCTGTTTGGCCCTGGGTTGATTTTGTTCTTTCAAGAGAGCTATTGACCTAATACTACAGTAAAACACACTGAGAAGGAGCTTCTCATGGTTCATGAAAACATTTGTAAATGCTGTTATTTTGGCACCGATGAAAAAGAATTCAGTGCCTTCTGACTGAGGGAAATTTGTACATTTATAATTATATTTCTTAATGTTATGGAATAGCCTTTTAGCACTACCCATTATGCAAATCAGTTAGACAACATTGTTTAATGTAGGCAACTAAATGCCCAGAAGAACTTTAACTATAAAAACAAGAGCTTCTGCAAGTTTGGGAGAATCTTCCAACCAGACAATTAATTGAACTAACTCAATGGTGTCTTTGTAAGGTTTATAGCTCCTGGCACTGTGGTTGTGCTTACAGAAGCATTTTAAATGTTATATCCTTAAACCTTCTAGATCAATTAGTTTGTGATAGAAGGCAATCTCTAAGTCTAAAATTCCTTTTTTTCTGTGTGTGCTGATACATCATTTTCAGTAATAAGCATTTTTAAAGAGCTAATTAGTACCTCATGCCCTGCAGAAAGTGCACCATATTGGCTAGACTTTCACCCTCATGCTTTGGGGAAATTCTATGCTTGTCATAGCCAGTTCTCGAATGTGGGTTGGAAGCCACAAGTGCCACAAGGAAAAGAATTAGGTGTCTACTGTCTATTCAGTTTGCAATACACTCCAAGATTTTAGGACCAAAACTGTTCAAAAATGTGCTGCTTTGATTATCCAATAGGACCATTTTTTAATTTTCCTTTTTAAAAATTCCATAGTGTTCCCCTTCTGCAGAGTAAAAATATGTTTCAATCTAATGCTGTATTATTGAAAAAGAAGTCTTCAAAGTTAACATTCAAACATATCCATCTGGCTCCTTAAATGCTATCATGTCTTTTTTGTTTTATTTTGTTTTCCCAAGTCTCCGATGAGGAGATGTTTGTCATTTAATTGCTGCTGAGGATCACAGATGATGGTTTATAGGTTTAGGCAAACCGTGGACAGCACTTTGTTAACAAAGGGAAGAGCACACTGGTACTTCATAATTATCCTATAGAGCTCAATTGGCCCTTAACCGCACCTGCCCGAACAGCATCAGGGAGCCTGTTTCAACACAAAAACTCCTTCTTGTTAATTAACCTGTGTGCACTTGTTACAAATGAAACCTATTTGTTTCCAGTTAATATATTTGCTGCTACTTTAAATATTCATTTATTATTATGCTTGTTAAGTGAAGGGTGGAGAAGAACCATTTGGATAACTTCCATCAGTGTGCACTGGGCTTTAAGAATTTAGCAAATAGACTAACATGTCAATTGTATTGCTTTGTGCTCAGTGGGCCCCCAAATCAGCTGAAGAATATGAGTATCTCTCATCCATGAAAACAATACAGGGGCAATTGAGAAGCAAGGCATCCATGACAGTCTTCAGTGGATTTTCATCGGAGGAACATTTTTCATGTGATTCATGAGAAACTCAATTCCATTTCTCAGTCTGCCTCCTGAATATTTTGTATGCAAGTTCATAAAAGACAGGACACATGCAAGTTGATGTCTCCTGATTTTTCCTGTCATTTGACCTCAACCAAATCAAAAGGAATTCTCAAATAGTAATTTGAGAATTAAAAGGAAAGAAAGGTATAGGCACCATGATATGTCAGGAATAGGGTAATTTTTTTAAAAGTACAAATTATAAACATTCTCTTATTTAGCATATTTTGTATGATTTAAAATAGTTATTCCTGTAAAGGTTTCAAAAATTATCACTCAAAGTTTTATATTCTTAAAATTCATTCTTACATTCTTAAAATTTTGGCAGTCTAAAATTGGTTTTAACACATTGGTTATCACTCTTCTAAACTCATATGGGTAATTTTCCAAAATATATTTTTCTCAGAGTAAGACTAGTTTGCAAATTATGTTACAAGATATTTTATACAAATGGATATAAGAGTCTTTAATTTTTATTTGAATGTAATATTAGAGAGATGTGACTTTAAAATTTGCCATTCAGAATATTATTTATGGATTATTTGCATCAAAAAATCATTGTGTGGGCTGGGGTTGTAGTTCTGTGGGAGAGTGCTTGTCTAGGACATGTGAGGCACTGGGTTTGATCCTCAGAACCATATAAAAATAAAATAATAAAATAAAGGTATTGTATCCATCTACAACTAAAAAAAAATTTAAAAAATCATGCTATGTGACTTCAATTAGGTTTGCTTAACTGCATACGGAGAGTTCAAAATACACTTAAATATTGATGGAAGACCATTCCCATAGCCACCAATCAATTACTTTGATTCTTCTGTTTTAAAATTGGTCCAATAATGCATTTTAGAATAGGTCAATAATGCCTGCTACATAGAGTAATATATCCAATTCACTTCTATTCATCATGATCATGTAGTTAAGAACAATATGCTTAAAAATCTCAACTTGTCACTGGAAGAATGAGAGGTAATTGGTGAAAGAATTTATTTACATTGGCCATATGGACATCATGTTGGTAAAAGATGTAACACATCCCTGCATCCTGTTATTCCCATGAACAGGAAATACTTGGATTTATTATTCATTTGTATTCATTTGACTGATCAGCATACCTATACACCATTGTTCTTTATTTAACAACACCAGGTAAATAAACCTGTGCCCAGGCTGAACAATTTCTCACTTCCCCCTCCAACCCCATTCAGAAAAGAAAGCTATTAGATAAAAGGAGAATGTTTTCCATTGTGCCTTACCAAATTACTTTTCTTCCAGATATGACTTCTTCATTAACAGTACTAGAAGATATTTATTGAGTACTTGTATGTGAAAAGTGTCATGGAGATATGCAGAAGGACTGTAGTAACATTTACTAATCATTATACATTTTACATTTGACTATCACCTTGTAGCATAGAGGGATCAAGAAATGGGAATATGGAGACTCATTCTCCGCTCAATGTCCTTTAAGTACCTTACCCATTAAAACTTTTAAATTCATTACTTACCTTGCCAAGAAGAAAACACTATGCTGGGAATCAGGAAATCACCCTTTGTTTTCTTTGTGATAATAACAAGCATCCTTGTGCCTCAGTTTGATTTCCTATTCTTTCTTAAATAGCAGAGTTGGAAAGCCAAGCAAAAAAACCCAACAAGTTATTCTCACTTGACTCCTGGTACATTTTGGACTCATGGAGATGCTTTAACTCTTTCAGAACACTAGGACTGTATTTAGTGCACCATCATTAGCATAAAATTGTTTATTCTCATAGTAAGTGAATATTTGGGGAAAACTCCTATACCCTTAGGTGTTGCTTTAATACTAGGAAAGAACTTTGAAATTCATAGTGATCTATCACTTACCTGAATTCATATCACCTACTGTCCACATCATCCTGATTAATGGAACGATACTTCCTTGAACTGCCATGCACAATTGCATTTCCTCACATAATAAATGTCATAAGCATAGTATTCATGCATATGTCCTGCTACCCATTAATGAAAATAAACTACATAAATCTAGCACTCACATATAGACCAAGCAATCACATTACATTAACAAGAAAATTATAACACTTAAGTCCACAAGTCTTATGAATGTTCTTGTTACTAATCTAAGGGACCTCTCTCTACATCTCTGTAGATACATTTTGTGTGTGTGTGTGTGTGTGTGTGTGTGTGCACGTGCTCGCACATGTGTGCACACATGCAGAGAAATTCTTCTTCTCTAAAATATCGCTACCTAATGGTATGCTACAGTGGAACCAAGTCTGATATTGCTATCTATCAGTATCTATCAGTAAGTAGTTTTAAAGAGACATATAATGTACTCTACAAACAAATTTTTATACAATTTATGATGTATGTAAATATGTGCCTATCAATGCAAGTAGCACATATTGTGCCTTTTACTATGGAATAGAGTGCATTTCAGCATCTGGGTGGGTGAGAGTTCACCCAGGATTGTAGTGGTGGAGGATAAAATTCATGAAAGAAGGTATTTGGGTCAGACTCCTGGGGATGACCAAGTCTTGATGAAGGGAGCAGGGCAAAAGCATTCTAAGCAAGGAGGAACCCACGAAAAAGTTCAGAGGTGGAAACACCTTGGGCCAGCTCATATGTTTTTGGAATTACACTTTTCTTATTCAAACCATCAAAGTTAAAACAACATTTTGAGCATAAGGAACATTATCATCAAATTATAGGTGTCTTAGCAGCCATACCACCATAATTAATCTACTCTAATAGGCCACTCAGGCATAAGGATTGTAGATTTTCTATTTTTTATAGGCAACTTGACTTTCAGCTAGAATATTTTAAGACCTATTCCCTACAATAAGAAGGGCTTTGAAAGCACTGCCTATATTCCCATTAACAGTTCAGCATGTTACTACCACTACTAATACCAAGGTAGTGATAGTCTTTTCCCCATGTTCATTCACTCATGAATGCATTCAATCAACTGCCTGGATTAAGTCCCTAGTATGCGTCTGCATGTGCTAAGGGGTAAGCAGCTCCAAGGCAAAGGCCTATTCCTTATCACCTAGGAACTATAACAGCATTGACAAGGAAATTGTCCAAGGCTATGACCGGCAAGTCGTGGATGATGGTAATAAGAAAGTAGCAAGTAGCAGGCATAAACTGATCAAGGAACTAACCCCTATTTGGCCCTGTATGCTGCAAACATTATTAGATGGTTTCCCATTGGTAATCTGAGAGGCTGAGACTGCTTTTAACAGTGGCCGTTGACAATTGGTCAGTAGGTTTACTCAGGTCTCTCAAACTGATTTTAAAATAGGATTTTGATGTATTAGGTAGATGGTGAGTGGTGATTTATTTCACCTCCATATTATTTGCTCTCATTTTCCAAGGACTTTGGGAGAATCAGTCAGAATTACCAACTGTCTCCTGTCTGCACCATAAGGAAGTTGAGTTGCCAAACTTAATAGTAATTTACTCGGGTATTATTTGCCCAGATTTGACTGGACAGTCCTGGGTTTTGCCAGTTGTTCACATGGGTAATTATTAATAGCATCTAATTTTTTTTCATGCAAGTGTCCCACTAACACAATAAATTATACATTCACATTAATACCAGGTGACATCACTTTGGTCAGCAGATACAGACAACTGATAAATCCGGGAAATGAATCTCCACAGCCTAGTGGTCAAGAGCGTGAACTCTGGAACCAGACTCAAGTTTCCACCTCAGTTTTGCCACTTTCAGTTCATGAGACTTTATCCTTCTGATCTGTTTCCTCATCTGTAAAATGGGTGTGGCAAAAGTACCTGACTCATGCCTTCAATATGGCTGCATTCAGGATCTTATGAAATGACACATGTAAAATGCCCAGAATGGCACCTGCTATATTGTTAGTCGCGCTATAAGGTTCTACATACAGCATCAATCAAAAAGGTAGGCCTGAAGGACTTAATAGAACTAGAATAGAGGCAGCTTAATGGATTAATGTCAAGCAATGCTTCAATAGATGCCACCATACTTTAACAGGCTACAAAACAAATGGCATGTTGCTATAAGCCTTTGATTAAGATATTTGAAACATATGCTACAATAAAAACAAAATGTTTATAATAACAGAGCTCATGAGAAGTAAAAACCTGTCTCTCTCTCTCTCATCTCTTTTTAAACACATCGACCACTTCAGAATGTTCCTGTGCTCCATTTTATTAATCTCAAGATGTAAAGGATTCTGGCAACTTAATATGTTAGAGCATCTCAAAATTTTGTATGTTTTGATATTATAATATTCGAAATCTTTGTTGAATATAAACTCTACTTGTGTCTCCCCAGCTCTGTATAAAAGGCATCGGAAATATTTTTGATTTGGATATGCCACTTGGCCATATACATTTCAATATTCGGATTAGAGAAAATAGATGTGTAACCTGAAAAAAAATTACTGATGAAAAGTAGGATACATTAAATTGACAATACTTGTCTGTTAGCTATTGAACTGGGGATTAAGATATCAGACAGCTCCCAAAAGTAAATACCTTGATAGAATGATCACAATGGAATTTAAAAATTAAATACAAAAGATTATGCTAATGTGGTATAAATGGGAACATGAGAAAATATCAAAGTTGAAGTTTTTGTTGGAAAATGAATTTGAAATGATCTCTTATGCATATGCAACTTTTTAATACATACTCTCTGAGGTACATTTACACTCACATTTAGAAGTCTAATTAGTAATAAAAAGGAAAGAGTTCATAATGATAGCACCCCCCTCTTAGGGTCCCTATTATAGATTCTGAAAACAAATTCATTAATATCTTAATCTACATGATGTCATTTTTCTATACTTAAATACTTCAACCCAGATGATGCAAGGTTTATCTTCTTACTTACATTTAATCTGTATGTTTGAGGCCTAGGGAATCTTGTTTCTTTCAAAATCAGGCTTTTGACATTTTTTTCCCCCGCAAAACAAAACATTCAAAAAAGAAGTAACCAGAATGCTTGGGAATATGTGCCTTTTATTCACGTGTGAGGTTTCCTGAGAAGGCTAACAGGCATCTCGATAGTGAACCATCAGAAACATCACTTCTAAGGCTTTTCTTTTAGGCAATTACTGGTGGAATGCCTCTTAACCCTTGAGGCAACTCAACAATCAAGTTAAGGAGATTTTCATGTATCGGCTTTGCCTGTCATATGGTTGACTTAACTTCAGGATATACTTTGCAGCCAAAGGTTCATTTCCCTCAATTTGTTAAGTGGCTAATTATAAAGATTCACAAAAGAATTGACACAAGGGAAAGAGAGGGGCCTGGCTTCCATCAGCTGCCCCAAGAGACCTGTACAAGTGTCATTTGTTAAAACAGAGCACAAATTAAACAATGGCCCTAATAAGCGGCCAGTAGCCGGGGTGTTATGAAAGGGGAATTCTTATGTAGACGCAAGGCAGACACTGAAAGGTTGAGATTGAGACTTTTGTTTATTCTTTTACATTGACAACATGGTCCTAACAAGGGTCATGTATGTACATTTCTGCTGCAAAAATTTTAAACCTGAGTTGACTATAACAAGTGAATAAAAAGACAATAAGATATGTGAACCTGCAGCTGGGATTTACGGTTTTATTTTCCTCTCCATATATTGAAAATGCCTTGAAAGTAAAACAAAACAAAACAGAAAAATCCAGACTTATTTCGTGAATAAGCAGATATTTTAAATTGAAGTTTTAGAAATAATAACCAGAAATAGAACTATGAGATTCCATATATTTATAAATAACAAATATTTTCTATCAGATAACAATTAGTTTTCCTATTTATAGCTGGTACCAGGAATTCTAAACACATCTTTTTTAACATTTGAAAAAGCATGAACAACAAAGGAAACTCCCTTACCAGGGTCTATGATAGCTAATGAAACAGAATGGAAATTACTACATTGTTTCTACCTATCATCAAAACATCTCTATGCATAGTATTCACATCATTATGTAAGACATTTGCAAATATGTATAATGCTTTTGCCTGTGGGAAAACTCTCCTGCTCTAATGTATTCTGGAAAGATGAATGAACAATTCTTTAGGTATGATAAAAAGATTCAGAGGGTTGGATAGAGCAGTGATATTAAAACCACAAGCTCATCATTTAAATTCTTTTTTAAATGTCAACTGCTAACACTGCAGGTCTATGTTTTACTTTAAATTTTTTTTTTCTCTCTGCAAACTCACCACCTCTTTTCCAATTCCTTTTCTGATTCAAGATCACAACGTCCTATTTGCTGGAGGCTGCCTGCTTTGATACTTCAGCAGGGATCTTGTGAAGTTAGAAATATTCTCTGGCTTCAGATCTCTGCTCTGGATTTTTGCCTGAACTCTGGATTTTCAGTCACCTTTGAAACAATTGCTGAAATTTGGGTATCAGCAGATATCTATCCCATTGTGTTGTTTATCCTTTGAATTTAGTGTTAAGGCAAGAGCTGATTTTTAGAGCATAGATTCCACTGAGATTGAAATTGTAAAATTGCAAGAGAATTTTCATCAAATTTTTCTCCTTTTTTTTTTTTTTTTTTTTCCGTGTTGGGGATTGAACCCAGGACCTTATGAATGTAAGGTAAGCACTCTACCAACTGAGCCCTTCATCAGATTTTTGAAAGACGAAATTCAGATGGAGGGAGAGTAATGGATTTAGCTAAAGGCTTTAATAGATTTAGATGAGTGGAAGAAATTGGGACATAATGCTAGCAGAGGTGGGGCTGAAACACAGGTGGGCTAGATTGTCCTGGAAACCCCTGAGAGATTCTGCACTGGGAAACATCATGTGTCTGATGGATGCAAAGCCAAAGAGACATAGTTGGGTGAAAAGTCTATGTATAATCATTGACTCTCCTAGGAAGACTAGAATTCTATTTTCTGAAACCAGCTGAGAAGAGAGTTTCAGATTGAGGTATAACAGAAACCAAAAGTGGTCAGAGTTGAAATATAAAGCTTAAAACAGTGATTTTATTAGGAGAAAATAGGCTTCAACCTCCAAGCAGGAACTGAAAGACTCCTTTCTAGGGAAATTGAGCTGACTACTAAAGCTCTTCCAATGAAGAGGTCACTTTGCTCCCAGTTGAGCCCACAGTTAAGCCCTTCAGTGGACAATGCCCCACCCATGCTCACACTCTCCTGCCTGCTTCTTAGTGCCTCATCCATAACATTTACAGGAAGCAAGGAATCATCAGGCATTTGACTAAAGCCTCCACTATGGAAAGGAGTACAAAAAAAGAAATTCAAAGCAGAAAGACAACCAGAGAGCAGAAGAAACTTAAAGTATCCTCAAAGAGTCAAGAAAAGATATTTTGCTAATAAAATAAGAACAGTGTTCTGTAAAAAAGAACAGAGAACAAAAAAGAGCTATTATAAATTAAGAATAGGATAACATAATTTAACAGAAAGGCTGATAAAACCAAGCAAATTTTCTCTTTAGTATATTAAAAAGAGAAAAAAATGGCAAGTGGATAAATAAAAAAGTAATCAAAGAAGATTCCATATTTTCTTAATAAAAAGTGTAGAGAGAAAAGGAGGGGAGCAAAGAAAATTTTCAAGAAATAACAAAAGAAAATCATGTGGTTCCATGTTATCAGAATATTGTTAGAACCTAGCACAATAAATGAAAAAGAGACCAAACCAAAGTACAGTCACATTATCATGAATTTTTAGAACGTCAAGGATAAACACAAAATCTTAAATATTTCAAAAAAGAAAAGAGTTTAAGAAAAGAGAAAAAAGCAAAACATCATATATCAAGAACTCAGGATTAGAATAGCATTGGACTTTTTAAAAAAGCAACTCTGGAAACTAGAAGTTGGAAAATTCTAAGGCCAAATGACAGTAAAACCCCAAGTTTATTTCATCAACATTCTCAACTGGTTCTCAGAGTAGAATGAATATGTATTTAAACATACCAAATTATGGTTCTGCCTCATTAGCTATGTGATCTTCCAGAAATTATAAAACCTCTCTATTCTTTGGTCTTCTCATCTGAAAACAATTTTGCCAGTCTCTTTTGTTACATGAATGTTTCCCAAATGTGGTGTACATTGGTTGGAATTCTCTTTACAATGTTAGAAAGTTCGTCTTCCCCCAGACACACACACACACACACACACACACACACACTGGAAGAAGCTATAATCTGTAGTTTAAAATATGAATGCATGTTGTAACATTATCACAGCCAACAGAAATGAGTATAGAAGGAAAGATATTGTATCTATGTGACTATTACCACTCTTCTCTATCCCTAACTATCCCTAACTTAAAGTGTTGACAAGCACAGATATGATTTGTATATTAAAAAGCACCAGCCTATGATGCTATTGGGAAGTGGTGGAACCTTTAGGAAAGGAGGCCTAGAGGAAGGAAGTAGGTCACCAGGGGCATACTGTGGAGAGGAATATTGGGACCCTGGCCTTCTGTCTCTGTCTCTCTGTCTCACTCCTTCCCTGCCAACATGAAGTGAGCAGCTTTGCTCCACCACGTGTTCCTGTTATTATGTTCTATCGTGCCAGAGGCCCAGTGCAATCTGGCCAATGAACCAAGGACTGAAACCATAAACCAAAATAAGTCTTTCCTCCTTTAAGTTGATGATCTCAGATAATTTGTCATAGTGAAGGAAAACTGACAGCAGTAAACAAGTTGTCAAAGACATCACAAAGCCCTAGGAAAAGTTATGGGTTTCAGGGTTTCAGACATTTTATTGTAGGTAAAGTATAGCCACCACAAACCCAAGGACTTAGAAAATATGTGAAGGAAAAATAAGTGGTACATTATGATTATAGTTGGTACCGAATGGTTTTGGAACTATTACAAGAGATTTTATGATCAACAACTAGGCAAAGTTATGCAACCAGATAGTAGATTTAAGTTGTCAAGTTCCTTTATAAAGATGAAATTTGGACTTTCATACATTTCAATATCTTTTAAGTGTGTTGCTATGTTGTAATTTAAGCATCATTTTGTCAACATCATTTAAGATTTTAGGAGAAAAATACATGGTTTGTTTCTGTTTTGTTTTTATCTTTCTTTTTTCTCCTTTTTTTCCCCCCTATGAAACAAGAGATGATTAAAGAATTGAAGTTTTCTGGTGAATGAAACAGCCAGACCACTTTTCATGACAAAGTTGGTAATTAGAAGGCCAATTTAATGGTGAATCAGGCAGAAATATTCAAACCATGACAAATGACTTTAATAATGCAGCTTGCAATGCTTGAACAGAAATAAATTTCACTTCCTCAAACTCTTGCCTTTTTCTGCCTGCCTGGAAGATAGAACTGTCCAGGAGGTATTTTGTACCCTTTATTCAGTAAAGCTTTTACTAGATTTTAAGCGACCAAATAGCTTGCAAATGCAAAACATCATTCAACTTCTTATGATTTTTTTTTTCCTGAAGGTAGACCGTGTTCAGAATTCTGAGTAAGTCAGGATTTATTTTTTCTTGTGTTCTGCTTACCCTACAATAGTGCTTTATTGTCGCCACTCCGACTTGAGGTATTAAAGGGAGCTACATTGGCCTCAAAATTGAAAGCTAATTTTGGTGTTTGTCATAAGTTTGTTAAGACCACATGCATTCCACAGTTTGAAAAATTTCATTATTCTGTCCATGCTGGGGCTTCGTAATTGGATAGTAAGGATGTTCAAAGACTAATTTAGTGAATTGCACAATATTTTAAATGGAATTATGCAGGTTTATGGGTCCTTAGGGGATTCAGCTAGGAGCCTCTCGAGAAAATCTGTTTATCAGTAAATGATATTAGCAGCTTTCACCTAGCTTTTGTCTTCATTAAATTGCTGCTCTCCCAATTGAGGGTCACATCTGAGGCCTGCTTTGATAATTTGTCATTATTGTCTTGTTTATTGGAGCATAAAGTTGATACAGGCCAGGCTGTGCTGTTTATACATGATGTGCAAAGAAGTTTTTATTAACAATTCCACTGGTGCTAAATCAAAGTGGAATTTTTCAGGGTTCAAGAAAAGGAATCATTTGTAGCATTCCAATTTCCTCTAAAACTCTCTGAGTGCAAGCCATGCCCCCTTCTCTGATATGTGTAATACGTAATGACTTTGCTGGAGCTAATTCTCCAAGGACGTTTCTTTTAAATCCATTTTTGTTGTTAAGGTTAGAATTTGAACTTCTATCCATAGGATTGAGCTGTCAGATAAAACCAAATCCACATGACAGACCTCCCTTAGAGTATAACATCTACACGTAATTACCATTAACTTTGTCCTAAGACATTGGAGATGATAGTTAATATATTAAAATTATTAGGAAACATTATGGTAGCACAAATCAAACAGAGTTTTGGGTTCTGATAGAGGGGAATTCCTTAAAAGCTTGTTCATGGCATACTTGGAAGTATCACTGAAAATTTTTACAATCAATTTGTTTCTGACTACTTTATCTGTAGGCTTCCATGATGAGTTCTTTCCCAACAATGATGTAGGCTCTCAAACTGGCAACAGGGTGAGCAAATTCATCTCTCATGACTGCCTCTGCTACTTCCTAGCAGAAGCTTTGATTGTTACTGGATGGGTTCTGACATCTCTCTCTCTCCACGTTCATCTTCCCTGACTTCAGTCTCTTCTCCATCCCTTACATCCTCATGAAGGAGTTTCTCTCTGTGGAACTGGGTCTGGCAGGAGGAAAACTACTATTTCAGCAGTTTATGGATACTTTGCTTTTCTGATACAAGTTAGGAGAAAAGAAAACTGATCCCAGGGACACCAAAAGGGAATTGAGTTCCTCCTTTGGAATCCACATGGGACAGTTGCTGCTCCCTCCGCAGTTCTATTGTGCTCATTCCCACCTCCTGAGCCGCCCTGGGCCATACTTCCTCTGGCAAGAAGGCTAAGACAGGCCAGTGCTCATCAGGAGACTGAACTGCGACTTATACAGTATGCACAGGGGTGTGTGAGAGGCCAGAAAGGGGAGCTTCAGGGAAAGCAGAACTTGTAAATCCCATGCTCTCTGGGCTCTGAGGGATGGCTCAGGCTTTATTTTGAAAGTTCTCAGGCCTAGAACTGAGCCAACCTCATTCGTATATACTATTACCTAGCACGTTTGCAGCTTTCAAAGATTTATGATTATTATTGCCATCTACTCACCCACATAATCACCAGCCTTTCACTTTAAAATGGTTAAAAATTGTTTCATAGATTGCAGATCATTAATGTAAATTAGACTACTTCTATATTTGATTTCTTAATTTTTAAAAGGAAAAGAATAGCTCTCTCACACACACACTCTCTCTCTTTTTTTACTTGAAAATTTTAAATGGCTCTCCAGACACCTCTTTCAATAACTCTTACCCTCCAAAGCTGGGCTGCCTTTTAATTTCACTTTAAAATAGCTACATTGGGACCATAATATGATTAGAACTAATGAATATTGTGAAGAGAAGCAAAAAAAAATTTTATTTAAAATCTTTAAAAAGTATAAATACTTCATGTGAATAAGGGCCTGTGGTTTATCCCAGCCTAGTCAAGGATTCAGTTTTGATTCTGAGGTAAATCATCCAAGCTCATTAGGGTCTCTCACCTTCCTCTTCTGAACAACAGGAGCATGACTCCTGAGACTTCTTCACAGAATGGTAGGAAGCACTGGTCTTAAAATAAATTGCCATCTCAATATTCATAATAATAATGATTTAAATTGTCTAGGTGTTGCGACAATCAGAACTACTCATATATTGGGTCTAATAATATCTTGCCTATTTTCCTCTCAAGGAGACCTGGACATAGGAAACATCAGCAGGATGTCATCAAATGGAAACTGAAATTACCAACTTATTAATGCATATTCTGGAAAGTTCTTTCTTTCAGAAGAATTCCTTCATCATTACCAGTTTTCTTTTTAAACTGACAACTCAAACTTAATCTAAGCCATCTGGAATTTATCTGGTAGTCTCTGAAATTTAAGATGGTTTTATCACAAAGAGTCAAAATCTGCACTTCTTAAGGAAACTTCCTATTGGTTCTGAAATGCAACTTTGTCTTTCTAAGACCTTAGCAAGCCTTCGATACTCCTCCATCCTTTGTAACTTTCCTGCTGTGTGGCTCTTTCTGTTCAGATAAGGGCACAGTCCCCAGATGCTTTATTGTAAGATGGTAATGATCTCTCTTTGCTATCCACTGCCTATCCATATTTAAGCATTTTGAGGCTGACTTTTTTCATAAACACTTTAAGATCATTCCACAAGGTATATTGAATAGTGAGAGCAAGAATTGTGTTCTGAAAATCAGAGTGGTTAGTACCTCCCATAGGGTTTTGAGAGCTGCCACCACAATGAGCCCCAAAGGTATTGGTTCGTTTAGATGTCAAACTCATTTGGATTCTGCAGTCTTGGTTAAGAGTCCTCAAAACATGGCCCCATCTCCCTCTGCCACAGAATAATAGAGTGAAGAGAGAGTTTGGCTGCGTGGGACTTTCCATGATGGCAAGCAACCCCTGTCGAATGTTCAGAGAGGAGAGCTGGTATTTCCCCCATCATTGAGACTAAGCAGATGTACTCAGCCCTGCAATAGTTCAGCAACTGATATTGGAGGTTCCAGTGTAATAACTGGAAGTGTCCAGTTCCGTAGGGACGCTGTGGTCTGAGAAGGAGACTGCAGAACAGCTCGTCAGTAGAAGCAAGCTGAACCACATCTACTTTTCTTCTCTTAACTCCAATATTCTGATTTTCTGCTTAGTCTTGAGTTTATTTCATTTTTCTATGGAATTTTAAAAGCTAGGCATTTCTGTGGCAGTACTTATATTTGGTGAGAAATGATGACTACACAAAATGCTTCTGGCTTTAAAAACATTCGATGTTTTGAAGTCACAGTATATACTGGTAGAATTCTGAATTTGAGGCAAAAAGATCTAACAATTCTATTACTTCACCTGGAAAATGGGGAAAATTGCATTCACCCCACTCTCACAACTCTTTCTTACTTAATTTATTCATTATTGTATTAAATGGCACATAAAGTTTTGGAGAAGATGTTTACATCCAATTGGATAAGGTAAAA
>JAJEJO010001942.1:0-146895 GCA_020662805.1 Glaucomys volans
CCAATCCAGAAGTCAAACTGTATAAAATATATTCTCAGAGAAATCTTATTCTTATCAGTCTTTCTGCCCCAGCCCACATAGACACCCAGAGTAAGCCTGTTCATTAGTTTTTACTGTTCACTCCCTGATATTCTTTTCTGCAAAAAGCCAAATGTACCATTTTCCTTTTTCATAGAGGATAGCACATGGGGTGCACACTTTTGCATAATGTGATTTTACTTAATTCACTGCATCTTAGAAATATCTGTGGGATCTCTGAGAACTTCATTTTAAAAAATTTTTAATTTTGTTTGTTCTAATTAGTCATACATGACGGGCTTCATAGTACTCTGTCATGTGGGTGAGCTGTCATTTATTATTCAGCCTTCTCTGAACAGGCATTTGCCCCATTCCCAGGATTTTGCCATTAGAAATAATGTCACAATAAATAATCCTGTGCATATGGTGTTTCGTATTTGTGAAGAAAGATCATAAGCAATTAAAGAGAAATGAGTTAGCTTTCCTGACATTTTTGTAAATGTCCTTACCACCAGCCATATCTGAGAGTGCCTGAGAGTTGTGCTGCGTGTAACAGTTCAGTGCATTTATTGAACAGCCATATACATAAATTCAAATACACACATCTACACACACACACATACACCGGTAGTGCAGCTGAAGGTTGAAGAGGTGGAGGCTGGAAGAATGTGACTGCCTCAAGTTTCTTAACCTATTAATGACAGAGCTGGGAGCACCATAGGTTCTGACTGTCTTCCCGTGGCTCTCTTTCTGCTATCCTGTAGTCTTAGAACTGTGCCGGGAAGCTGGAGGTGTACAAAGTAAGCTTCTTAGGGTAGTGTTGGTTAGGCCAGGAGAAACAATGCCAAGGGATGGTAATTTCATCACTACAAAGAAATTTTGAGCAGAACATCCACTCTGTCCTGAGCAGAACACTCACTAAGGGCTTTAAAATTAGTAACATGGTATTCCTAACATTCATGCATCCAGAGACAATATAAATTTAGAAGTGCAAAAGTACTTTGAAAGAAAAAATCCTGCCTAAAGTTCAGTAGATTGGTTCTATCTTTTTTTTTTTTTTTTTTTTTTTGCATTTTTTTTGTAAGATGTGGGGCTTGTCTATCAAAGTAATGGCCACTTGAGTTTAGGGAACTCTTAAAAGGGAAATTTCAAAGCAGGCAACACTGGAAGCAGGAGTCTTTATTTCTCCTCGCTATTTCTGTCACCATTGACCCTTTTTCTTTCCTCTGTGGACTCAGTCTCTGTTGGACTTCCCACAGGAGCAGCCAGGGCTGTAGGAGGGAGGGGTTTCAACTAGAGTTCTGATGTTCCCTGACTTTTGGGGCCACTAGCCATCAGGAGAACCTGATTCCTGATGGTGGCAAGCTTGAGTGTCAAGTTCCAAGAAAGTTTGCTTGTCTGTAGTGGTGATGGAGAATAAAGAAGACCCATTTAAAGTGCCACATGGAAGAAAGACCCGGTTTCCCAGATTATCACAGAAGACTCTGGTGAAATGAATTGTAATTTGGGGCAGAGACCTGAAATTGCTCTTCACTGCTAAAATAAATTGATTTCTTCGGCTGTCTAAACTTCATTTCTTGAACTGGACAGGAGCTCACCTAAGCTAAATTAAACTCATTTTCCATTAATAAAACTGGGTCACTCTGGGCTGCCTATAGTATGCTTCTGAGTGTCTTAAAGCACATTCCAAAAAGCCCAGTGTTTCAAGCTATTTTCATAACTCACCTAATTTAGCTAGCATAACCCATGGCATTTGCACGTACCTTTCCCTTGGTGTCCTGCTATAGATTTGGGGTCTGCTTCTAACTTTTTTATAGCTGTCAGGCAGATTCTAGCAGGAGGGCATCCTCATATACCTGCTGGGACTGGAAAAAGGCCAAAGGAGCTGACCAACTACCTGTCTACCTTGGGCCCCCTGCCTTGCCTCAAAAAGCTTGGTTTTCTCTGTGCCTTTTTTCCAGGGTCTCTGCTGCTGGGAGCTTTGCACCACAATGTTTTGGAGGTTTAATTTATACATAGGGGTCAACAGACTGGATCTTGGAGGTAGAAGTTGTACATTACAAAACAGATGTCATACAGGGAGCAATCTTAGGATAAAAGCTTATTCAGGGAGGTCAGAGTATTTCTGATTCAAGATCTCCCTGAGCAGTTGGTGACATTGGCTTGTCCTCAGTCATTGGAGTTGGGTATGAGCCACTAGGGTGACATTTGGTCTCCTGCTCCAAGGCTTGTGCACATTCAACTGCCCAGCCTTTTTGGTTTGGAATGCCACCTCCACAATGTCAGAAGTTGGACTTACAAGGAAAGCCCATTGTTTTTCCCTGTTCCCCTCTCCTTCCTTTCTCTTCCTGCAAGCAGGTCTAGGGTGGGCCTTATGTGTGCTGCCCATGAATCCTGACTTATACCATCTGGCAGATGTAAGTCCCAACTGTGGGATGAATGGTTTGAATATGGTGTTTCGAATACTGTGAAGCATAAAGATCTAGAAATAGTAAAACAGTGGGAGATAACTTTCAAACAAAAAAATTGGAGGGAAATAAAAATCACTGTAGCACTTTATTTCATGCATTCTTTTTTAATCTGAAGAATCATACCATGTAAATTTTTAAAAATGGGACTCAACATGTAGCTTAGTGGTAGAGTGCTTGCTAGCATCTATGAGGCTCGTGGTTCAATTACCACAAAACAGCAATAACAAAATTTACCTTTCAACTGAAATGATCACAGTGTATTTAGAAATGTGGAAAATCAGATAAGTAATAGGAAAATAAATGTTTATCTTCCTTTTAAAAAAATTTAAATGAATAGTCATGAGAAACAGGGATAGACTTCCCTCTAACTTTTGGCCTGCCCTGACCCCCCAGCTTTTCATGCTTTTAAGCTATATTCTCTCCTCCTTCCTTGTTGCTTGTGTGAGATCTTCTCAACAATATGCAAGTTACTCACCACTGACAAAGTTTCTCTTGCTTCCGTTTCTAGTGCACAGAGGCCAAAAAACATTGCTGGTATTTTGAAGGACTCTATCCAACATATTATATGTAAGTATTTGTCTTTCTATTGATTTTATTCTGTGGTCATCTCTTTTTCTGAAAGTGTCTTTGGAAGGCAAAACTTATGTCAGTTTATACAAATTTTCCTAAGCAAAGGGAGAAGGATAATAGGAGTAGATTTATGACCTTGAGCAGGGACAAGAAAGTTTCAGCTGAGCTCATGTAGTATGTGCACTTGTATGGGGGGTGGTGAGAGAGGGAAAGAGAGAGAGAGAGAGATTGATTGTGTGTAGGAGAGAGAATCACAATGATTTCTTCTCTCTGAAGCCCCTCTCTAGACAGGTGCAATCTAGTTCTGCTCTGCATAGCTCTCCACTCATGGGGCAGGTTATGTTCCTTCTTGTGCCCTCCACAGTGTCTGTCAGGCTTGCTCTTATTAAAGTATTGCTGTACTTTCTCTCTATTGTTATTAAGTATTTTTAATATCTGCTGGGTTATCCACTAACTATACACAGTCACCTGACTAGGTAACTGGATTACCTCTCCAGGATGTCAGTTACTGTTTTTGATTGTGTTTTAAAGTTCCATAGGTTTTGTGTAGACTGTTCTAAATCAGTTTTTCCCAACATCTCTGATATCTTTTGTAAAACATGAGATTTTTTCAATAATACACATAAATTGTGTTGCAGCAGAAACATTGTATATTCTAGCATATAGACTAATTGGATAGGAAATACATAACACAACCAGTCATCCATAGGATACCTCAAAAGTGGGTCTATACTAAACATGTATAACTTCTTCCCCACTCATTGTTCCCCAGACAATCTAGTATAACGACTATGTACATAGCATTTACATCATATTTGGTATTATAAGTAATACAGAGATGATTCAGAAACAATATTTGTACAAATACTAGGGTGTTTTATATGAGGGACTTGAGCATCCTTGGATTTTGGTATATGCAGAGGTACTGGAACCAATCCCCTTAGACACTTGGAGATAACTGTGATAACTAAAAGTATTGTTTCTTAATTTGTCCAGGATGTACATTTGTTTTCTGTTATTCTTAACTGTCTATGGAGACCAATCTGAGAGGAGAAAGGCTAATGCATATGTGAAGCACAGGGAAATTGGCAACGTCTTGTCTTGGTTTCATACCAACAAGCAAGAATCCTTAACTCCCCATGTTGCAGGGGTCCTGGCAGAAAGCCTTTGCAGCTGCAGAAAGACAAAACCCACTTGTAAAGTGAAGCAGCAGCATAAGAACTTTGACTCTAATTCCAGAGCTGTCAGGTTGAAGAAAAATAGTTATAAGATAACAGGGGAGATAAAATATTTTGGTTCTTCTCTGTTATTTAATAAGTTTCTGTTAGTCTGCCTTCTTTCCTTGATTCAGCTTCTTGCATAAAGGTGTATCACCCACTTCTTCAAATGTATTCTTCCTTGAAAACAGATATTTCTCCAACGGTTTGGTAGATCCATTTGTGAGAGTGAATGGCTATTCTTGACAAATCCTGCTCTCATCACTCATACCTGCTGGTTTGGTTTCCTATCCTCTTTTCCAATGGTGAGAAGGATTCAGAGCATCAAGATGTATTATCATGAAAGATGAAAAGTCATGTCACTTTAATGATTAGAATACTGACATTAGAATACTGACACTCAACATAGAAATAATAACAGGTAATACTTATTGTACCTAGTATATTGTAGGCATAACCTGGACATGAATTAATGCCCTTAATCTCACAGCCATTGGAAAATCCCAGCCACAACCACTAGTTCTCTTGATTCTCCCTCTGATTTTCCTGTTTCTCTCCTATATTTATAGTGCCCTCATCTGAACCTAGCCCTCTCTTAATGCTCATCTGAACTAGTGCAGAAACTTTTGAATGCATCTTCTCTCTATCTCTTCTCTCATCCAGATCTCATATCTTCTAAATTTTCATGTTACATTTTTTATTACAAATTCATTAGGGACAAAGTTCTGCTTTTTATCCATCTATTTTTAATTTATTTCTTAAAAATATCTTTTAGTTATAGATGGACACAATTCCTTTATTTTACTTTTTTTTTAATGTGGTGCTGAGGAGTGAACCTAGTGCCTCACATGTGCTAGGCAAATGCATTACCACTGAGCCACAACTCCAGCCCCAGCTTTTTAATTCATCTTTAAACAGTAGGTTTTCAAGATACTTGTCTGGCTTGATCTTCTTACTTTTTGTTTTTCTGTTTTTAAAATATCTTCTCTCTTTATTTTGAATTCCATGAGAGCAATGACTTATACTTATTGGAATTTCCTGTGCCTAGAATAGTGCCTGGCACATTCCTAAATGTTGAGGCAGTACATGTCCTTCCAGTGCCCACTGTGCACTCAGCCAGGATTGATGCAGGTGACTTTTCGTTGTTTCCCAGACCTCTGCCTGGCAGATTTCTCCTCCATTTGGAAGTCTTCTGTGATTCAGTTTCCCTTCCCTTGCATCAGAACTTCTTCCTCAGCCCCCATTTGGTTCTGATACAGCACCCTGAATAGCCCTCACTAGCACTAGTTTAACACATCGTGTGTCCCCTGAGTGCTTCCAGAAAGTGGCATGTAAACTTATTTTATATACATAACTTTGCCCCAGGGTCTGGCACAAATCATTGTTTGTCCTCTTGTTTGTGCAGCTTTCTATCCCTGTTTTTATTTCTCATATTTTCTCATATTCTGGTACCCTTCCCTTATGCATAGATGTTAAGTAGGTAAAAAAAGACCAGCCCTCAAATATTTGCTCTCTTTTTTCTTATTTGAGGTGACACTGGTATAGCAGAATTAACTATTTTAAGGTGAACTATGCAGTAGCACAGAGGATATTCCCAACATTGTGCTGTCACCACCTCTATTCAGTTATAAACAGCTCCATTACTTCACCTATTGTTTACCAGCTCTTTGATCTCATCAATTTCTTCCTCTCTAAAATGTGAAGACAAGTTCTGACCTTCTGGATCATGGTCAAAACTGAAATCACAGGTGAATACCTATATATCCAATTATAACATACATCTCTGCTATGTAGGGTCATGTAGTTAATTCTTCTACAGGCAAAATATGCCACTTTTCTGCACATTTGAGGGATGTCAGAGTCCTGATGCAAACTTGAACCCATTGTGATGCTGAGGAGAAGAGCCACCTACTTCAGTCAACTAGTATTTGGGATGGTTAGCACTCGGAAAGCTGTTCTCCCTGATCTCTGACAACCTGGGAAATGAAGCATTTTTATCCAAGGGGAATGAGGAGAAATTTCTTAGCTTCTATATCCATATGGGTCTTATCCAAGAATAGATTTGCTGCAAGTCATGTGGTAACCACAGAAGGGTCACAACACATACTAGAAGTGCTTGGGCCTGCAGAAGACATGGCTGCCCAATCAAACCAATTCTGTGGATTCCGTGGAGTTGGAACTGACCGTGGTGCAGGTAATGGAAGACTCAGAGTCGACCCTGGGCTCACCCTGTTGTTCACCATCGGGACAGGATCAAGCATCTGGGCTAGTGATCTGTTCTCTTTACACTGCCCCTGACCTGGCCTCTATAAATGTTTATGTGCAAGATGCTCTCCTGAGGCAGTAATAGCTGCACTTCAGTCTCTCAATCCCCAAGTATTTGTTGAGTGTCTGCCACATGTCATTTGTGTGTTGCTGCACTGTACAGGACACAGAAGGTACTTGGGCCTCAGAGGCATGGTGTGATACTGTGAGATTGACTGGTTATTTCTGAAGCATCTATAACATTACATTAAAAAACCTACAAGTTATAACAGACCTCATTTTAAAAATACATTTCCAATGTATTATATCTTTCATTTCTTCTGAGTAAATTATTTTACATAAGATTCTCCAAAATGGATAATTCCTTAAAGATGTATTGATTCAATTTGGCATCCTTCTATGCTGTTATGGATTGATTTTTTTCCCCAGGCAGGAAATATATTTCAAATAACACCTTTGTTTTGTAACTATAACTTTCCATGTAGAAGTCATTGGGGAGAGAACATCTAGGTTGCAAACTTGTCTTAGAAACTTTGCTTTTATATTTGAAAATCTAATTTATTTTTGTCTCACCAGAAATCCTATCTGACATTCCTCCTCTTGCCTCTCTGCATGTCTCTGAATTTCATTTCAGTATTCTAAACTCATAGAGGCTAATTTTTTTTTATGATACTTAAGTTTCCATTGGAGGAACCTAGACATATGAAATCACTCTCACCTGTTCTGATTTCATTATGCTAAATGTATCACTCTTTCTGCCCTCTCCTTCATCAAGTTTTATTTCCATTTCATATTTTACCAGAGTTAAGCTGGGAGACTACATATGTATATGCACAAAAAAAATTTATTTTTGAAGAAAAAACTCGTCCTTTGGGGTCATAGAGAAGCACATATTTCAAGCCTCCTTCCTGTTTTTTCTCTTTCCCTATCTTTTCACTTCACAGCCTTACTTTCCTGTTGCAGCTGCCCTTTAGAGAGTTCTTAATTAAAATGGGTCTTTTTTTGTACTTTGGTTCAGGGCTTACTAGGTGTCTCCTCTTAGCAACAGTATGATTTAAAAATAGCAAGTGGTCATGTGGTCTCCCCAAATCCAGTTCCTTTGCTCAAGTTCTCTACTTGAGTTTTCCTTCCACCCACGATTCCCTCACTCAACCCCTTGTGTGCAAGGCTTGGAACACAGTGTGAGCTGCTGAGAAGTAAGAGATGAGAAGATAAGGGAAGGCCCTGCCAAAGAGCACAGCCTAGGGCCCTGCAGGCACGGATCCAAAGAAGTACTCTTTCGTCCCAGTCCAGAAAGTATAGCAGACAAAAGTGGCATTTATCAGAGAAGAGGCTAAATACAGTTTCACATCCGGGAGCTCACTTTGACACCCAGGTAGTGCAGGAAGCACTATGACCTTCTCGTCAAGCAATAGGGAGCTCCCACCCCTTGCAGGTTCTGCACCTGGTGCTTCTGCATGTGCAGAGCAGAAGCCACATGGCAAGGGAGCAGTAGTCCCACTCACCTTGCTCCCACTGGCTGAGTGACTTGGCAGATTACTTAGTCTATAGGAACTAGTTCTTTCTATAAGGTACCACGTGTCCATAGTACCTACCACCTTAGGTTGTTGTGCAGTGTATCCTCAAGTATATGACATACAGAGGAAGGACTCAGTAACAACGTGTAATATCTGTATGGTGTGTAACACCTGTGATTTTATTATGGCAGATTTTCACACACTGAAGCTTGGAGAGGCTGGGTTTGTGGCCAAAGGTGAGAGGATGGAACCCTGAGTATTAAGACTGAGGGACTACTGCCCCAGAGGACAGACCTGTATCATTGTAGGGCACAGATAATTCTGAGATGGCCCTCCCCATGCCATCTATAGCGTCTGCCAGAGGTTCTCTGGAACTCCCCTTGGTGCCTGAATGGACATCACATGGCAACAACATGGCATGACCCCTTCCTGACAGTGGAGGGACCTTTCAGATAAAGAACAGTGTCTCTTGTCTACAAGAAATGTCACACTTTCTAAAAGCTGAAGTTTGTGGTCTCAACTCTCCAGAGGTGTCCTGCCCACAGTCATATCTAGGGAAAGATCTGGTGTCTAGAAGATGGCTTGGATTCAGCAACAGGTGGAAGGTGATCCAGTACTTGTCAGCATGTCAGGCACATGGTATGATTCAAAGTCCAGGAATAAGAAGAGGTGATGTTTTCAAAGCACCAACTCTGTGCTGTATACTTTCCTACCAATGATAAATATGTAATGTCCTCCAGAAAGCCCTTGACTAGGGTCTTTCTGTCTTCTTTTCCCCTGTTCCAGCTGAGGGTTTGTGTCTTCTTGGTGCCTCCGACATGTTCCTTCACATGACTTACTATTGCTGAAATAAATGTCTGTTGTCTCTTCTCTAGACTAGAAGTTCATCAAGGGCACAGGTTTGGTCTTGCTGAGTTTCCTATCTTCTGTACCAACACAGGATCTGGTCCATAGAAAATGTTCAATATACATTTAGTAATGGAAGCAAATGGTGTCCTAGAGAAGGAGTGGAAAATGAAAGCACGATTTGGACAGCCGTCTTTGGTGATGGAGAATGTTTTAGGACTGGAAGTCAAGAGACTTCCATGGTTCAGCTCTACCATCAGGTTGTTTTGTGATCTCGGGCAAATCTCCTGACCTTTCTGGGCCCTAGTTCCCTATGCTGAATAGTCTCCAAGGATTCATCATGTTTGACACTCTAGCTGGCTGTCTACAGTAATTTGTAGCCTAGAAAATAAAAGACAAATGATTTAAATGGTTCCTGTGTTGCAGCTGAGACAAGCAGCAAATGTGAGATGGATTTTAGCTCATCAAGGGTCCAACCTACTTGCCAAATACAAATATAGCACCTCCTATTTTCCTTTCAAAGCAGTAAGTCTTCTGCAGATCTGCATACCGATACAACAGCGGGAAAAGGTCCAAATCCCACAGTCCAGTAGTTGGGTGAATCTGTGAGCCTGTGTCCACTCATTGATCCAGATGTTGAAGTTCCTTTAAACATCATATTAGATGCTGAACTGGAGCTTTCAAACTGTCAGATACACAAACATTAATTTGAACAATGACTTTTCTTCATGCCAGAGAATGCTGATGATTTAGATGTACAAGTTTCTTGTTCTATTTATGAAATAAAAAAAAAAAAAACTCTGGCATCCCCCAGAAAATCAAGGGTAGGTTTAGAAGTGGTTGGGTTTTCTGGACTGGACACCAGTGATTTAAAAGAGTGAATAAACCCCAATGCCTTCTAGGGTGCTGACAGGTGGAAAAGATTTTACCCTAAAAATGATACACAACTTACCTTTATTCTCAGAATGCTGGGGTCATCTATGACCATCACAATCTAGTTTTACTAGCAAAATAAATGACACCAAGAGAGGCACAGATATTCCCCCAGGCTTGCAGTACGATCAGAAGTCTTACATGATTGGGCCATTTCTTTGGCTGCCACATGGATGGAGCAGAGGTACAAGGCACAAATGAATTCTTGGTGTTCTTTTAGCTCACATATCTTAGTTGTTGGTTCAGCTATAAGTGCCCTGAAGGAAAGAATGCAGAGACACTTTTTTGAAGTTAGCTGCAATGAGACTGCAATGAGGGAATCCCCATGCTCTGTTGTTGAAGGGAGAGAATAGAAGGGAACAAATGGACAGCATTTTGGTAAAGGTAACAAAGATAGGGTTGATGAAACAAATAAGGAATAGGTCCATTAAGGTTGTGCATTTCTGAGGACCTGTTATTTCCAGATCACCACTAAAAAGGAGGGAACCAGCATACAGACACAGTGAGGTGTCAAAAGACCAGGAAGGCAGGGCCTGCCCTTGAGGATCTCATGGTCCCTGGTTTATTCAACAGTGGGCAGGGGCTGTTCTTTCTAGTACTCCTTTTCTCTGCTTATTAATTTTGACCAGACCTCTGTCAGACACTATTCCTAAATCCCCTGTTGGAGTGCAAAACTTCTTTTAAAGTACTCATGTTACCTTGTATGGTTGTCTTTCTCTGGATTCATTTCTCCACTGTGAATAATTAATGCCATGAGTGGCTGAAGTGCTGTTCACAGGTATCAGATTAGGATCCCAAAACAAGCTTTGCAGAGCTAGTGCCTAGCTGGGTCACTTTACCTAGGGTAGGAAATGCCAGGGTCAGATCCAGTGTCCCCAGATACAAGGCCACCTTTGACCAGTAGGAAACATAGGTGTGAGCTCCCCTCATGGTCCCATAGTCAGGCACTGGGACCTGATGAGTGCCCTCTGTCAGGCTCTCTTTCTAGCACTGAGAAATTTGCCGATGTGCAGGGTGGAAAAAGTGGTGGGGTAGGAGAGGAGTGCTTGCTTCCCTCTGTATTCTTCCACGCATCCCTTTCCAAACCTCTACTGTTCTGTCTTGAGTGATGAACAGGTTGAGACAGCCTTTAGTTAGCTGTCTGGAGAGACTGGGAAACAGATATCCTAAAGCAGGATTTCACTTCTCACCCTCAAGTTCTTGTTCAGCTTATCAGTGAAGTTTCTTGGTATAAGTTAGAGATATTATCTTCTCCATAACAGGGCAAAGATTTCACTTGTGATCTTCCATTAAGGAGCCCTAGCTTGACCCCTAAAATGTGATCATTCTATCTATCTATCTATTTGTAACTTGCTTTTTTTATTAACTACACATTATAAAATTCTTCTAATTCTGTTTGCAAAGCAACCTCATCCTTTTTGATAGTGATGGAGATGTACCATAATTCATTTTCACATTCCCCTATGATTATTGCCAATTCAGGAAGTAACAGCTTTTGAGGCTTTTGTTTGCTTGTTTGTTTTCTACTATTGAAGGTTCACAGTTCCTTAACTGTATTTTTAAAATTTAAAGCAGTGCTCAAAAGTGAATTTTCAATATTCACTTGGCAGCAAGAACATATTTGAATAGACATGAAGCTATTTATAATTTTTTCAAAATTCTATTTGGTATGATGTTTTCTATATTTCAACGCAGATCCTGCTGGTGGTATTATATAATACATGGTGTTTCATTTCTGATCATTTGTGAATCAGCTCTGAGTCCAAGAATTTGGGAAAGGATTACAGTATGCCCCAGTACTTAATACAGGCAGCTTCCTACATACTGTCTTTATGCACTAGAACTTATTTTTGTCATGGGATAGATTGGCAGAAGCAGAATTGCTGAATCAAAGATTATGCTTATTTTATCTTTGAATAAATACTGCCAGATTATTCTCCCTGAAGGTTGTCATGATGTAATGACCCATCCTTGTGTGAGAGCACCTGTTTCAAACCATCCTTACCAGCTTTGTGTATTAACATTGTAATCTCAGTGTGCTTTATACTCTTCAGTTCATGTAAATTAATGAAGTGTTTCCATCTGTGGTGATTCTCTTTTCTGCTACAATATCACTTATGCTTAAGGCAAAGCAGTTACTATGTGCCAGGAACCATGGCAGGCACCTGACTAGACAGAGAGGAGGGAGACAAGCTAGCTCCTCAGCTTGTGTCTGATGTGGACACAGCAATATTGTACATGGTGAAACCCACATAAATTAGAATCCTGGAAAGGAAAAAACATGATGAATGGGGGAGGACATGGGGTTTGTGTTGGGAAAGACCTCACAGAACTGATGAAAAAATTTTTTTTTTTTTTGCAGTGCTGGGGATCAAACTCTGGGCAAGTTTAGGCAAGCACTCTACCACTGAGCTAAGTTCCCAGCTCACAGAAATGGGTGAGGGGCAGTTTTAGAGCATATAAGAAGCATGGAAGGCATGAAAGTATGAAGACACAAGGTATATTTGGGAAACCATAAAGCTAGAATGATCACAGGGTGCCTGGAAGATAACTAATGGCAGGAGAAAGGAAGGTGAAACTTAACTAGAAGGGTCCTGAGTGGCCTTCTAAGGAAACAGTACTTCCTTGTGCACAGAGCAAGGCAATACTGTCAGCTTGGTCTTTGAGAAGGGTGTTTGGAAATAGGGTAGTACTTAGATGGAAGGAGGACAAAATATGGAAAGTCTGATCTTTCCATGTAATGCAGCTGAGGAAGAGGAGTCTGGGTTTGAAAACCATTTCTCAGAATTACTGATACAGAGATATAGGGAGTCAAGTAACCCAGAGGTTTCTTTCTGGTGGACAGATGAGAGAGAAATCTTGAAAAGAGCAAGTTGAGGGAAGTCTTTAGCAGAAGAGTGAGTGGAGAATGTCATTGTGCTTATGGTGAGTTTGAAGTTCTTGCAGAATATCTAGGATGTAGAGCCATGGGCAAATTTGCTTTTGCAGCTCAGGAGGAAGTCAAAGCTAGGGTATGGATTTAAGAGTTCTGGGCAGGTAAATAATAGCTAACCAACTGCTATGCTCTGAGTATCCGTCCCTCTAAATTTACACATTGGAACCTAATTTTTAGTGTAATACTATCAAGAATGGGGGCCTTTGGAAAGTGATGAGTGCTTTCATAAATGTTGAAGGGAGTTACCTTGTCTTCTGCCTTGTGAAGTCACAGCAATAAGACACCATCTGTGAAGCAGGGACCCTCACCAGATAGGAATTTGCTAATGCCTCCATCTTAGGCTTCCCAGCCTCCAGAACTATCAGCAATAAATTTCTGTTGTTTGCAGATTACTGAGTCTGTGTTGTTTTGTTAAAACAGCCTGAAAGGACTCAGATATTCACTCAAGCAAAAGTAGAGCCAAGAAAGTAAGCCAGGTGTCAACCTGATTCTAAATTCCCAGATTTGGGGGTACTATAATCTGTCTCCCTTCCAGATCTCATTGCTAAACTTATATCATTCTGTACGTATTTATCATGCCTGTGTGATTTTTTTGAAATCTTTGGGTAGGAATGTTATGATCAATTTAAAATGCTGTAAAATCACAGGATGGCTGGTTTTGTTTTTATTTTTGTTTTTTTAAACCATATTACCTACTATTCTGGCCAGGGTTTATCTTTTTCATCTTATAGATAACCCACCAAAACTAAAAGGATATATCTCCAGGATAGAGTTAAATAAAACTGATTTTTACATGAAATCTACAATTTACTGACAAAAAAGACAAAAAAGAAGAAAACCTGTACCCCAGAAACACTAGGGTAGAGTTTCAAAAACTCTGGAGTTAGCAAAGTTCAGCAATAGTTTAAAAGCACCTCAGTCCATCATATTTCGTCTTCTTACCTTGACTCTGGCTGCAGCTGGGTTGAAATGGCAAGAAGATGAGCACTTTCTGATCCATTTGATTTGTTAACTATAGGGTTTCTAATAAGCATTTATAATACTTTCTTCCGTAGTAGAAATAAAAATAAAATTTCCCTAGATAAATCCCATATGCCACCCTAAATACAGGCAGTTTGGGTTTATATGAGTTTGAGAAGGTGTCTTCTGGTAATAAATGTGTCTCCAAGGGAAGGATCAGCAGGGAAGCCTTTTCTGCCCTCCAAGTTATGGTCAGGTCTCATTAGAGCCACTGTTGTCCCCTTCTAGAGCTCAGGAGTGTTTGACTTTTCCATGGGATGTGTGGACCAAATCAAAACTAAAGAATATTCAAAATATGCCTGTATATCTAAATAAACAAGCACACTTCTGCTGGTTAGGGAAACCACATCAAACTAGGAAGGAAGATTCTAATGTATGTGTTGTCAAAGTTGAGAGAAAAAAAGAACTGTCAGTTCATCCTTAGTCTGTGAAGCTTTTGACTAATAGATAAAACATCTAAAACTTTGTGTTTTTCTATATGGAGGTCTTTTAAAAATGTACATGTTAAATATGCACAAATGTATAATAACAAACACCTGTCAGAATATCAGCCTTAATTGTGGCTATGGTATCATAGGCATTTGCATATGTTCAAATTCATCAAATTATATACATTAAACATGTGTAGCTCTTTGTATACTAATCATATCTCAATGAAGCTTAAACTGATCAGAAAAGAAAAAAACAACATTCCCCACTGCAAACCCCACACATACCTTCTGGGTGCCCAGGAAAGAATAATAGGCAAGAAACCTCCAAACTTAGGTAATTGGTTTTCAGTCCTGGCTGTGTACTAGAATTGAGGAATGGTTCCTGACCAGGCACCAGGTTTATTTTGAGTTGTTTTTTTGTTTTGTTTTGTTTTGTTTACTGTGGTATCAGGATTGAATGAAGGGCCTCACATATGCTGGGCAAGTGCTGTATCACTAAGCAACATCCTTAGCCCTTTTTATTTTTTATACTGAGACAGAGTTTTGCTGAGTTTCTCAAGCTGGCCTTGAACTGGTGGTCATCCTCCCTCAGCCTCCCAGTTACAGAGCAAGAGCACCTGAACCTGCTCAGGCTCCACCTGACCTCCTTCTCCCTACTTGAGTTATGTCCACATGTAAAGGGTTCTGCAGCGGTGGGATTTACTGATACCTCATTCAAATGGAGAAAGCCTTCCTGTGGCAGGTTGGAAACTCTGGAGATATAATCTACCAGGTTATGCCCTAATAAGACTGGGAGTAATTGCATTTTAGTGTAATAAAAAAGTTTGTAATAGGAGGTCAGAATTAATAGTGAGTGGTAGATTTTTGAGTGATAGATTCAGGTTTAGGAAAGATTTGGGTATGATTCTTTCTTTGATGTGCATCTGAAAGGAAAGTGCTTAAGCTAGTTAGTGGGAAAATGTCACAATGTTTACAAATGACCTTTTCTGTCTAGAAGGGAAAAGGCAGGAATACCAGTATGCTAGAAAGCAAGCAGCACTCCATGCTGACATTTTAGAAGGATGTGTGTGAAAGTTGGAATATAAGCTCTTTGCAGTGGGCAATCGCCAGAGTGGTGGGGACCACTGTGAAAGCTTCAGGCAATCATTGAAGGAATGCTTTGTGATCTTTTAGAAGGGGTGTGCCCTTCTATTGCTAAATCAAGTTGGTCTTGCTTTTTTGTTTTGTTTTGTTTTTTGTTTTTCCCCCAGTGGGACCATGAGACCATGACATCTCTGACTTGGCATGGAGTTATTTGATATTGTTTTACTCAAATTTCAGCTGATAGATGGGGAATTCTAGTCTAACCAACTAGGACAATTAGGTGAATTGGTAACTACTGTACAAAGAGTTGCATCTATAAAATTATGATAAGTAAAATTCCAACATGGAAAGGTCTCTAATGGAATTCACCATTGATTCCATCATCCACATTTTATCATTGATTTGAATGAAAATATGGAGGCACGCTGTGGCAGTGATATTTACAAATCATCAGGAGAAGAGGTCTTGTCCATCTTTCCCTCCCTCTCTTTCTTCCTTCCTTCCTAAATTTAGATATAATTCACATACCATGAAGTTCACTTCCCCATTCTTTTTATCAAGGTGGTAAAACAGGTTTGCTCCATTGCTGAGAAGACATCTAGCTGTGGGTTAGACCATGTTTGTGAACTCACCTTCCTCTTCCTGACTCATGCCCTTGCCGTGTGCACTCTTGGTCTCTTCCTCTCTCTCTGACACTCCACAGAGCTAAGTGAACTCACTCTGTTGTATGCCATCTTTCTTTCTCTGATTTTCTTACTCTGGCCTGCTGGACTTCAGGAAGACCTCCTGTTTTGGACCCCAGCTTTAAGTCAGGGAAAGATTCACTTTATTTTCAGGCCCAAGTCTCATCTCCATTTGACTTGGCTGTGGAGTCATCGGGCATTGTGCTAAGGCATCTGCCATGGAACCACTGCTGAAGGAGGAACAGAATTGACGGGGTGGCATTTGGAATTCCTGCGTCCCAACAAAACCTTAACTCTTATCCTTAACTTGAATGACAGAAAACTGTAAAGAATAGGGAGTGCTTAAGTAACAGAATGAGGATTCAAAAGCTCTTGACAGGTGAAAATAATTGTCTGGATTTAATACCTGAAAAAAAATTTATGGAGAAGTATAAGAAACTATACCTTCTGGATCAGTACAGGATGGGAAGATAGAACTTACAGAGAAACTCTTGCATGTTTTGGCTGATAGGAGGCTCATTACAGTTCACCTTATGTCATGGTTGCTAAAAAAAAAAGGTAATACTGTCTGAGGCTGCAGTAAGTGTGGAAATGGGAGCAAACCGGTATTCTTCCTGATGATGGGAAACCAATGTTGTACCCAAACTTGACATAGTTTCTTAAGGGAGAAAAAACTCAGGAAATCATGAGAGTCCCTTCAGACACTAAGAGGACTGGCTTTGTGAGTTGGGAGTCAGACCAAGTGGGATTGGATTCTGAACAAGGAGGAATGCCCATTGACACAAGGCCTTGGGGATCCTGTGTCAGGCGGTGGACGGTCTCTGTGTGGAGAAGTTGAAAGGAAAGTTCCTGCACTGAATGTAGTTGGAATGGGTTCCTTGTTACAAGGATGGTGCGAAGCTCGTCAGGTCTCATTATTTTGCCCAGACTGAAGAGATTTTCCAAGTATGTTAGTGAGCTAAGGATCAACCCTTCTCCAAACTATTGCTTCGCCCTTTGAATTCTCTACTAAAACATTGTAGGGCTCTGTGTTTCATTTTCCCAGAACACTGAGTTCCTTACAGGTATTTAATTGATAAACCTCTGGTAAACCTCAGTGTATTTCCTGATCCTAACTCGAGAAGCATTGAAGCATCTGAGATAGGCCTCGTTCTGTGGGAAAATGCAGATGTTAATAAGAGTAGAGTAGATGGTGGGCCCAGATGTCAAACTGAAAAACTTGATATTAGACAGGAAAAAGAAAGTATTGTCCTGGCAGGAACAGAAAGGAAGAAAGTAGTCCACTTAGACTTAATCCTGCAGACAGGGAAAGGATTGGAGTTTTGCTGTTGTTTGTTTGTTTGTTCAAACTGGGTCTCATTATTTTGCCCAGGCTGTCCTATAACTGGGCTTAAGTTAATCTCCTGCTTCATCCTCCTAAGAAACTGAGGCTATAGGTACATGCCACCATTATGGCTCAGGATTAGATATTAAATGGAATGATGTTGAAAGGAATTCACTCAATTCTAAATTTTTCCTTTTAGCCATACCCTCTTAACAAAAATAGTATTAATGATTATAATCATAATGGTTATAATAATAATGATTATTATTATTTACAATATCTGCACACCCTATCTCCAGATATGCACCTGGAATACTTACGTTGCAGTTGCTCCATCAGATGCAGAGATAATTTTCTACTAATCAGTTTAAATATAGCTAATTACCATTTAACATTGTCTTAGTCTGGGATGCTATAAGAACAATACCAGAGAATGGGTAGCTTAAATATTTCTCACCATTCTGGATGTTGGAAGTCCACAATCCAGGTGCTGGCATATTGGGGTCCTGAGTTGCAGATACAGTATCTTCACATGGTGGAGAGCAGAGAGAGAAGCAAGCCCTCTTCTTATAAAGCACTAATCCTATTCATGAGAGCTCACCCTCCTGACCTTATCTTCTCCCAAGGCTCTGCCTCCTTATACCATTGCATTGGGGATTAGTGTTTTAACACATGAGTCTGGCAGAAGGTGGGGGTACAGAAACAGTAAGTCCCCAGTGACATCACATGAAAATGTTTACATATCAACACTTGACTCTTCAAATAAAAGTATTTTATTACTTTATTAACATTGAAATTCCCTGACCTAATGTCATCCTTTTCTACTCTTTGAGATATATGTGACCTAGAGGCTAAGAATAAATGTGTCTGGTGACCAGACGCTCTTCTCTCCTGGGCAGTGCTAAGAATGACGTGCTTATTTCTCAGAGTCCAAAATTTCCCCAAGGACCATCCAGTTATATTTGCACTTAACCACTCTTATGACACATTTCTAACTAGTAGCCCATATACTTCCAGACAGGTGACTCCTTATACATTGTGCATGATAAGGATTGCCTCACTATCATTTACAAGGGGACATGGGCTAGACACCCTGATTATCTTTGTAATATACTGAGTTACAAATTAATACCTAATCACAGTGGACTGACCCATTCTCTGACCTTATCAGGAATCTACGTTTGGATCCTGGCATACAGTCAAGAGCACTTGGCTAACAGAAAGCAGTTCCAGAGACCCATTTCCATGGAATTACATGCTCTTTCCACTCTTTTTAAGGATTGTGTGCATTTCAGAGTCCCAGACCTATAATTAGATGTGCTGAAGGTTGGATTTGGTTATGAGTGATGTTTGTCCTTTTCTATTGTGAGCCTGAGAATTTTTACATCTGGCACACAGTAGAACCAGAAGGAGAATCCCAGTTCGGGGTGTTCTGCATCCAGGTTAGCCTTGCAGAAGTCCAATGAAATACAAGTGTCCTTTGGAGGCTTATGGCACTAGGAGCACTGGACTTGAAGTATTGAGTGATGGGCTTATTTAATGTGCTCAACTGCCTGTAAATGTTTACCACTTTTAATTAAGCTCAATGTTACTGTTAACATTTTGTTCGTAATTTCAGCTAGTTAGAATGTCAGCAGGTGTGTGCTTAGGGTCCCAATTTACCAGCAGCTTCATTGGAAGAAAGCAGCAGAGGGAAAAGGGGTAAGAATGTCACCCCATGAGTAATTGTGTGCTCCTCGAGTGCCTGGCACTTGCCAACATCCACACTGGGAGCTGGGCCAGAACTGCAGATGAGCCTCAAGGATGCTTAGAGTAAACGGGTCTTCAGCTGAACAAGGGAGCATAAAGCATGCTCTGTGTTTTGAGAGAAGAGAGCAGATAATCAGTTGACAATATGTATTTGCTGCTGGTGTTTCAAAATTGGATCCTATAAAAGTGAGCTCAAGCACTTAGGTATTGAATCTTGCCAACAAGGAGGAGTTTCAGTTAGGAACTCACAATCCATTATACTTCTAGTACCGTCAGGCTGAAAGGTGAGTGTGTGTGCACGTGCGTGTGCACGTGCATCCCAGAATCCTAGACAAGGGGTTCTAAATGTGTCTAAAAGCTAGTAGATTATGTCTGCTTCTTCTCATATGGGAAATAGGATGCTGCAGAGCTTGGTTCTCAAAGCAGGAAATGCTTCTATATAAGTGTAACTCTGAAAGTGAACCATTTTAGCAAATTCAGCTCTTGAAAGATGATTCAGTCACTAAATTTAGTACTGTATACCTGCTGCCCTTTTTTATACCAAGTTATGGTTATCAGTATTGGATGTACTCCAAGTCCTGACTGTGTCCTGAGCTGGGGCAGCTTTCTGTAGTTGGGTATTAATGGGAGAGAGAGAGAGAGAGAGAGAAGGGAATACATATCAAGGAACATGAGGGTAGCATAGCAACAGGAGAGAAAGGGCCCTGGTTCCTCCAAACCATCCTTGTTCTCCACCCCTCGTCAGCCACCCTTCACTCCTTCAGCGACTGCAGCACAGGCTCTTCTCTAGCGTGTGAGTAGGGCATATTCCCATTTGAGAGCATCTTTATGACAGTTATGCTTTGTAGAATTTATCACTATTGGACAGATTGGTAGAAGTAGGAACAAAAATGACCTTAGCTTTTTGACTAATCCCAGGCAGAAAACATGGGGGAACAGAAAATTGATCTTATCCCATTACTACTAACTGTAGAAAGTGATCTTTAATTCCATCCATTTACCTGTAAATGTTGTAATTTTATTCTTCTTTATGGCTGAATAATATTCCATTGTGTATATATACCACTGTTTCTTTATCCATTCATCTACTGAAGGACATCTAGGTTGATTCCATAATCTAGCTATTGTGAATTGAGCCACTATGAACATTGATGTGGCTGCATTACTATAGTATGCTAATTTTAAGTCCTTTGGGTATAAACCAGGAAGTGGGATAACTGGATCAAAAGGTGGGTCCATTCCAAGTTTTCTGAGGAATCTCTATACTGCTTTCCAGAGTGGCTGCACCAATCTGCAACTCCACCAGCAATGTACAGTGTGCCTTTTTCCCCACATCCAACCAACACCTATTATTGCTTGTGTTCTTAATAATAGTCATTTTAATTGGAGTAAGTTGAAATCTTAGAGTTGTTTTAATTTGCATTTCTCTATTTACTAGAGATGTTGAACACATTTTCATATATTTGCTAATTGTGTGTATATCTTCTTCTGTAAAGTGTCTGTCCAGTTCCTTGGTTCATGTATTGACTGGTTTCTTTGTATTTTTGGTGTAAAGCTTACTAAGTTCTTTATAATTTCTGGAGATTAGTGCTCTATCTGAAGTACATGTGGAAAAGATTTTCTTGCACTCTGTAGGCTCTCTTTTCACATGATTGATTGTTTCCTTTGCTGAGAAAAAGCTTTGTAGTTTGAATCTATCCCATTTATTGATCATTGCTTGGATTTCTTGTCTTTGGGAGTCTTGTTAAGGAAGTCTGATCCTAAGCCTACATGATAAAGATTAGGACCTACTTTTTCTTCTGTTTGGTGCAGGGTCTCTGGTCTAATTCCTAGGTCCTTGATCCATTATGGCATTTGAAGGTAAATGAATGGAATTGGAGAATATCATGCTAAGTGAAATAAGCCAATCACAAAAAGCCAAAGGGCAAATGTTCTCCCTGATAAGTGGATGATGATACATAATGGGCATGGGGGGTAAGAGAAGAATGAAGGAACATTAGATTACGTAGAGGGTAATGAGAGGGGGAGGGGGCAGAGATATGAAAGATGGTGGAATGAGACAGACATCATTATCCTATGTACATGTTGTTTCATGAATGGTATGAATCTACATCATGTACAACAGTAGAAATAAAAATTTGTACCCCATTTGTGTACAATGAATCAAAATGCAGTCTGTAAAAATTAAAAAAAAACTAAAAAAAAAGAATGATAAAAAAGATACATATTAAAGATTGTATGACATGATTTGTGGAATTAAAATTTTTTTAAAGAATAGATGAAATACATTTGAAATAACTGTTGAAGCTACATAATGAGTACAGGGAAGCTTACTATGCTATTGTCTCTCTCCTTTTGTAAGTTTTCAAATAAGGATTTTTTAAATGTAACATGTAACAAAAATTGTATTAAATTTGAGAAAAAGGAATAAGTGAAAAAAACTATAAAAAGTTTTCTTTAAAACTTTCATAATAATAGGTTACTGGGGGAAAACTTAATTGTACTGAAATTAGGTAATTCCACAAAATTAAGAGAACAATTAATAAAAGTAATAGTGAACAGGAAAAAAAAAAAAAGAAAGAAAGTAATCTTATAGTGGATTTGGGCCTGAGGCCTCCAAGAAGCTCCCAGGAGAATGAAAGAAGCTGATTCTGGACACAACAGCCTATATCCACTTTTGACTTAGGACTTCCCCAACAACTTTGAAGAAATGCACTTTATTATGCAACCTCGTGCACATATAGCTTTGTACGTGTGTGTGTGTGTGTGTGTGATGAAAAATGAGTGTCATAAAACAATTCTGATACTCACACGATGCCCTCTGATATTTTTAACTGATTTTCACATTCTTAAGATGCATCCAAATGACTTGATTTCACAATCTACCAGTGAGATCACAGTCACTGGGAAACACTGTTCTGGCCTATAATATTGTAGGCTCATTTTTCACTTCAAACCAACACCATTCTTTTACCCACTGTTACATCCCAGTGTGTCATTGTAGTCCTTTAATGATTGTTACCTGCTGAGGGAATTCTTAACAAAGAATGATGTAGGCTTTTCTGGGAACCTTTCTAGTCAGTATGAAGTTCCACTTTCAACTAAGTACCCCTGTAGGCATCAGTAAAGAATGGTTGCTCTACTTTAGGCACCTCCTCCTGCCATTTGCCTAAGGGTTACTATGCTTTCTTCACATCGTCTCTTACTATGGTATTTCCAATTTGTCCAGCAGCTTATAGAAGCAGGGCCAAGGAAGAAGCGGGAAATCAAGTGGGGACAGAGAAGGAGGCCCTTTGCTGCTGACAGACTCAGTATTGCCAGAGAGGCATTGTGTAAAAACAGTTTCCTGAAATGCTGGCCAAGTCCATTCTTGGTGTCAGCAAGCAGTGAACTAGGTCAAGAGGTACAGCATCCCCAATGTCTGGTTTTCTAAATTTATTTAAAACATGGCACTAATAATACTTACCTTGCATATGGATTCTAGGCATTTGTGAAGCACTTAATCTGGTGTCTGTTATGTAAGAAGTGCTTATAACTTGTAATCTTTATTTATTCTGTTGCTATCTAATAAATTACTAAAATATTAGCAGACTGAAATAGCATTCATAATTCATATCTCACAGATTCTATAAGTTACAAATGTGAACATAGCATAGATGGGTTCTCTACTCAGGATCTCATAAGGCAGAAGTCAAGCGGTTGGCTCAGTTGTGTTCTCATCTGACCCTTGGAGTCCTTTTTCGAGTTCCTTCAGTACCTTAAATTTGTTGGCAGGATTCAGTTCTTCGTGGTTTTCAGACAGCTGTGATTATTCACAGCTTCTAGAAATCACATTCAGTTCTAGCCACATGGCTCTCCTATAACGTGGCAGCTACTCCTCAAACCAACAGGATAATTCTCCTGTCTGCTATGTCAGGATTTTAAATTATTATATACCTGCTTATTTCCCATTCCCTAATCATGGAAGTGGCACAGGGTATGCACAGGATAGGAGATTTACACTGAAAGGGAGGGGATCATGCAGGGCATATACAGTAAAAAGTGAGAATCTTGGGGCCATCTGCCTATCACACTATCACAGTCATCATGAATCTAACACTTGCTAAGAACACTCGTCTTTGCAAATTCATGATAGGGAACAGTCTTAGTTTACAGTGAAGTATCTGAATACCAGCGACCCTAACAGCAAGAAATCCTGTATCTCCCTTGAATGCTCCCCCTCTTTCTCCACACACATATGCATACACACACACAGAAACAAGAGCAAGAAGATTTTGAGAAAGAAGAGCACCAAGCAGTTGCAGATTGCTATTTGTGTAGTGCTGAGCCCTTGCTAGTGTAGCCCTAGCCTGGGTTCTGTGCCCCCACTCCCTGACTGGGCATTTCATTCTCTCACATTCTGTGCTTAAACAACTGCAGGGCTTATAGAGCAAGGACTGAAGGGGCCCCCAGCCCCCAAATACAGGCTCTTCTGCTAGTTTGGGTCATCTTGAAAGTGGACTTTTATGTGGTTTCTGCTCAGATGTCATCTTCTCTAAGTCATCCCTGAACACATTGTTTAAAATCATGTTACCTGTCACCCCAATTCTCTCAACCTGCCCTGCTGGCACCTGCTTCATTTTTTCACTGCAGTAGAATTTATTATCATCTAAAACAAGTCTTGTTTTTCTTGTTTATTATTTGTCTCCCTCTTTTAGAAAGAAGGTTCCTCCTCCACAGGGATTCCCCTCTAGGTTTGATTGCTCCACCCCAGGACTCAGCAGGGAGCTAGCTCCTAGCAGCTCCTCAGTGGCTGCTTTTCTGATGTGTGGGCACTCTGTAGGTGGCTCTGCTACATATTAGTTGATGCAAGCCACTGCCTTATAGGAGCATCTTGTTGACGTTGTAACAATTTGGGTACTAGGTAGAGAAGTTTATGGGAAGACCAGAATAGATGTGAAAACATCTATGTGTGGGGGTGTGTGTGTGTGTGTGTGTGCGCGCGCGCGCGCGCGAGCGCGCGTAGTGGGTGTGGCTATTGTTGGGGGTGTCTCAGCTCAGTTGATCCTTGAAGGAATATATGATTTAGCTGCAGTCCCTGCTGTGTGTTTACAAAGAAGCAGAGCAAAGCTAAAAATTCCTTGGTGACCTATCCTGCTTTGATTTTCCATAAGCATGTGTTAAAATGTCACACAGCTTCTAGAAATTCATCCCATTAATATGTACAATTAATACATGTTAAGAAAAAATAAAACCTATTAATAAATAAATATAAGAAATTTGAACCTTATTAAAAATGCATGCATGCAAACACACACACATACGTGTGCACGCACACATATAAAACAAGCATGACCTTAGAGAAGTAGCTTTGGAGATCTGGTCTGCTGACTTCCAGGCCACTCTCCTTCTTAACTAATACTTTCTACACTTTTTTTTTTTTTTTTAACATAAAACACGCCTATCTGTACTGCAGTAATCTGCAAATTCAGTGCCAAAAATCTTGATGGAATTATGTTTCTTCCAGCTACTTTTTTTAAAGAAAAAATTTTTTTTCACAATTAGGTTATCATTTCACATAATTGAGAAATAATCCACTCCCACCTGGATTCAGATTGCTCTAGTAAAAGCTTCTCTATAAGTATCAAAAGGCAGAATAAAAGGGTTTGAAGGTTTGAAATTTCATAGTATTTTTCCTTTCCAAAAAACAAAACAAAACAAAGGAAGTGAGGAAGGGCAGAAATAGAAGGAACTGAATGACTCATCAGAGGCCTGCAGAGGGTCCCATTCTTAACCAGGGCCTTTCCCAGGTGGCTTTTCTGAGTGAGGATAGCCCCTGAGCCCATGCCCTCCCAGAGACCCTAAAGCGTCAGGCATGGTGAGGTATGTGGGGGAGGCAGCATGAATAATCCTAAGCCTCTTCAGTACTTTAAGTATGGATTATGTCCTAGAATCTTCAATTATCACTGTGAAGGGCCCCCACCATTGCACCTATTTTGCTAATGAAGAAACTGAGCCTCATGAAATTAACTTGCTGGAAGTCCCACAGCTGGCAAGTGACAAAGATCAGGACTAAGCCTTCTAAGTTTTTGGCTCCATCATCTCTGCTTTGCGCATTAATGGACTTAGTGGAGTAGTTCAACCTTTTCCCCACCATCAGGAAGGTGAAGACTGAGCAGAGATCAATGCATGTTGGTACCAGTCTGTGGCAGAATGTCCTTCTGGGTGAAGATTTGTCAGGTTTAATGTCCATCTTGAGTCATCATGCCTCCCTAAAAGGATCCCATTGTGAGTTGGCACATGGAATGCATAGTAAACACAGAACTTTGAATTACATGGGCTAATCCATCTCATACCTTTCCTTTGGGCCACCAGAGGGACAATAGGCAGCTCTGCTAGTTGTGTGAAATGCAGTGGTGGCAGCACTGTCCTTTCACCCTTCTATTTTTTCTTCTAATAATGCTTGCATTAAAACCTGGCCAGAACCATGTGACTGATTTTGCTGTTCCTTCTGACCCAGAATGGTGACCAGCCTGTGCACCTCTCTCTCTCCTGCAGATGCCGCTCCTATGAGGACTGCTGTGGCTCCAGGTGCTGTGTGCGGGCCCTCTCCATACAGAGGCTGTGGTATTTTTGGTAGGTTGCAGTTTTCTTGTTCCCAAATGCTGGTCTCCTCAAGAATTCTGCCCACTGTCAGTATTGTCACTACCTCAGTTCTATCACCATCACATTAGACTGTGGCCTTTGGGATGGCCTGGGTCAAGAAAACAGTACCCAAGTTGGCTTCCTAAAAGGTGATTATGCTCACAGAGCTTGTAGAAAGCTTATTCCACTTCCACAGTCTCCTGGCTTAGGAGGAAGAGTTATGCTTTTGGAGAGGTGACTGGATAACAGCCTCACCCTTCAACTGTGGGATGAATGGAGCTCCATTTTGGAATGAAGCTAAGGCTGATTGTCCTGAGGAATCAGAATCAGCAAATTGAGACTTGAGATAAAGTTTCTGCTGTCTGGAAGGCAATTCTCTCCAGTCACCCTGTGTCAGCTGAATCTTAGCTTTCAAGATTGGCAGCCTGCATCCTTGTCCCTCTTCCAGCTCCTTGGAGGAAAGTTTAAAGAGCCATCTGAAGTCTATCCAGTTGTAGAGAGGAGGATGGGATGCGGAGCCTCCACTATAGAGAGAAGCCTTAATTTGGATAACAATCCCCAGAGGATGCCCCTTTAGGGATCTCTGAGAATCCATTTGACACTAGATAATAGGTATGTTAGTCAGCTCTTTATAGCTATGACTAAAATACCAGACAAGAAAACTTAGAAGGGGAAGAATTTATTTAGAACTTACGGTTTCAGAGCTTCAGTCCATGGTTGGCTGACTTCATTGCTCTGGGTCTGAGGTGAGGAAAAACATCATGGCAGAAGGGTGTGGGGAAGGAAAGCTCCTCAGCTCATGGCAGCCAAGAAGTGGAGGGTGTGGGGAACCCGGGACAAAGTATAATCCCCGGGAGCACATCCCCCATGACCTACTTCCTCCAACTGTACTCTGCCTGCCTACAGTTACCACCCAGTAATCTATTCAAATTTGTAAATCCATCAAATGGATCAATCCACTTATTAGGTTATAGCTTTCTTAATCTAATCTTTTCACCTTGGAACATTCCTGCATTGTCTAACATCTCATATCTAAACCATAACAATAGGTTTTGCTTCAGATATCAGGTATGGCACAGCACCGTGGGGAGGAATTTCTTTAGAACCAAAAGAGCCTGTCTTAAACCCACCCATTCCTCTGTTCCCATGGGATGGTGATGTCCACAGGTGAACTCCCCTAAGGGTTAAGATTTCATGCTCTTCCTGATTTAAGCTCCTTTATATCTCTTTCAGATTCTGACCTTATTGAACTGTTAAAATTTTAAAACCTTACTGAAAACATTACAGCAGCCACTTGAATTTTTGTGAGATTTTCTTTGACAATTCTTCCCAATGTTTGATCAGACAGTCTAGCAGGGAATGGGGCCTGCACTTGTCACATGAGCGTTTTCTTTAAGAGCAACAGCTCTTTTCACCATCACCAGCTCCTTGATTGGACTTAGACATTTGGGGGCTGGGTCTCATCCGTGCCCTCAGCACCTGACCAGGCCTCCCTCAGGACCACCATGAGCAGCCTTAACTGGATGGCTGCACCCTAATGAATGAGAGTGTGTTAATGTCCTGCTTCCCCCCCACACACACACACAGTTGCTGGTGTTTAAAACTATAGGGGACGATGGATTGTTTTAGCCCAAGACTTTACAAATGTAAACACCTTTGTGTACATTTCTAAGTGTAGAGGACCAGGACAAAAGCAGGAGAGGAGGACAGGTGGGAGGTGGCATTTCAGAGAGTGACCTAGCTTGAGGACATGCTCTTACCCAGGAGTATCTTCCTGGGACCTCATGGCACAAGGAGGCAGGACTGTCAAGAGCATGAAACCCTGATCCCCAGAAGGGTTTGGAAGTATTCAAGTCGTCTGAAGCATAAGATGAATGATGATGAGTTTTGGGGAATGCATAGAAAACAGAAAAAAACAAAAACAAAACAAATGTCAAAGTTTGTTATATGGTTAAAAAGGAAAAAATAAAAATGAGAGTCCACAAGAACTGTTAGAGCTTGTCAACTTCTGTTGGTCTTCCTGGGAAGACCAAACCAGGTGCTTTGGAGCTGTTGACTGAGGTCACCTGTCATAGGCAGGACCCCTTGAGGAGATGGCACACAGTTACTTAGCAGGATCCCATACACAGAGAAGCTATATGAGTCCCTTTGAATGGGGTCAGGCTCTTGCAAAGTCAGATCAGAGTGCCACCTGCCAGAAGATTTGGTCAAGTTGCTAGAATTGAGATTCTGACACAAGGTTCAACTTCAGGTAGAGCCAGAGAACACCTTGCAATGTGATTTTGAGGTGCCCCAGTTAAAATGCAAAGGATACTTTAACTCTGCCCCATATCTTCCTTCTCTCAGTAAACATCAGGTGCCTAGTACACACACAGGTGTTTTGGTGTGGGTCCTAAGGAGAGACCCTTATGGCAGTCAGGCTCCTGAAACAGACAGATGTCTAAGCAGGTAATTTCAGGTAGATAAGTTGAAGCCAGTGCTCTACAAATAGCTCACAGATCCTCTGATGCCAGAGGTTTGGGAAAACTTTCAAGTAGTTCTTCAGAGAGCATGTCCGCATCAAAGAAACAGCACCTTGCAGGGTTAGGAACATAAGAAGAGTGCACATAGGAAGAGCGATGGGAGGCTTCTGGCAGGGGATAGCCATTTGGTGAAGATGATAAAGCTGACCAACTCTAAAATCGTGAATGATCTTTAACCAAGTAGATCTGAATGAAATTGTCAGCATTAGGAACAGTGGTCTGATAACACCCGTGATTACAAATGGAAAGCACACAAGGTCCAAATGAGGACTAGCCGCTCTAGGTCTGTGGGTAAGCCTGCTGCTGGGGCTTCTCCCGCTGGGTTCTGGAGTGGGTTCTAGGCAGCAGGGTTTGCATAGCAGCTGCACCCTGGCCACTGTGGCTCTCAAGAGTTGAGAATGGCTGTACTAAGGTATAGGGGGAGCATAGCAAAGAGTTGCAAAAACAAACTAAAATTAAGAGACCAAATTGTTTCTAATGATATAAAAGGAACAAGACTTCCTCTCTTAATCCCTGGAAAATTTCCAAACCCTATCAAGCAAAAAGAGATTATGCAGTGAACAATCAACTTGTGGCTCCTAATACTTTAAGAACTACTCTTCTCATTGTGTATCACACCTTTCCTCCTTAACTGACCTGCTATGGCTTCCCGTTCTTTGTTCATATCATTCTTCTGCCCCTTTGTCAGTTCCTCTCTTCTACAATAAGTTCACATTTCTACAACGAATGAGTCAGGTGGCGATTGATAACTAAATCAAGAGTTCATCTCCTGCCATGTGACTCTGTGCTAACCTTGCCTCATACTTTGTTCTCTCTCACACTACGGTATGAAGTACAAGGTCATTATTCTTCTAGGGGAAAAGAAAATCCATTTAGCAGTGGAATCAACATTTTGGCTTTTTTTACTGAGGAGACCAAGATCTCAGGTGACTTCCACATTTTGCGATCCAGGGAGTTGGTCTCTTAGCAGTTATAGTGTTTGAGAAAATAAACCCTTGTGCACACTCAGCCTCTCTATGCTTTATATAGTACACTTAAATATTTTCAGTTGCACTCAGTGTTGAAGGTCAGGTTATCTCTTCCCAAGGGAAATTAGTTTTCTTTCTTTTTTTGTACTGGGGATTGAACCCCAGGGTACTTAACGACTGAGCCACATCCCCAGCCTTTTTTTGGAGACAGTCTCACTAAGTTGCTGAAGCTGGCTTTGAACTTGCAATCCACCTGCCTTCTCAGCCCAGCCTCTGGAACCACTGTGATTTCAGGTGTGCTCCATCTCGCCCAGCAGGAAATTGGTTTTAAGAGACAAATCTATTTCTCTCTGAGATCCCAGCATATTGCTGAGAGCTGCCTTACTCATCAACACCCTGCAGTTTGGATTTTTCTGACTGCCTGTACCCGCTGTCCCCGCTTCCAACCACAGAGCCTTTCTGGGTCTCGCCCCTTAACTTTTCCTGCCATGGCACCTTTACCTGCACTGTTCTTTCCACCCAGAGAGTTTCTTCCCTCCTCTCCAGCTCATCTCTTCTTATTTTGTAGGATCCAGCTCAGATGTCGCTGAAGGGCAGGATGCTTTTTTGATCTTCACTACAACAGCTACCTTTGTGTAAACCTTGTGGTGCTCTGAATTGGACATTGAAAAATGTTTAAAATGGTGAATTCTGTGTAATGTATATTTTATCACACACATACTAGCACCTGCAAAACCTATTCTTTCATCCTTCATTTTTCTTTCTTTGTCCTTAACAGAGTTATAAATAAATAATTGTGTATATTTTTTTGTTTACTGTCTCCCTTCCCTGTTAGAAATTAAGTTCAGTTTTGAGGGGGCACCTCACCTGCTTTCCTCACTGTCATTCTCAGCATGGTGCCATGGACATGCAGATACTTAACAATTGCTTGTTGAATGAATAATGAATTAGGAAGCAACACAAAGGCAACACTTGCAGTCCTTTCTTCAATCATTTTCTCTGTCTCCTCCCTTTGATTTTTCTCCTGCTCAATGTTCCAAGGTTATTCAGTAGGTTCTTGTCATCTGACAAGTGAAAGGTCTTAACAGCCACTCCTTTCTTAATTTTTTTTTTTTAATGTGTGGACTGGTTCCATTGACCATGACCAGCTCTGCTGTGTGTTTACCTGTGCAAAGGTAATAGTAGGCTTTCCTCCAACAGTGTGGGTGTGTTGTGTGAGGTTCTAGTAGATTCAATGGGTTCCATCACAGTTTAAGTTAAGAGATAGGCAAGAGTTTCTCTGTTTTGTCTGTCAGTTTTGCCTATTATTTTTGGCCCTTCTAAGAGTAACTATATCCTTTTCAGGAAACAAAAGGTATAGGGAAATGGGAAGAAATCATTCATTCACTCAATTATCCTGTAATCATTTGCTGAATGCTGAAGATGTGATCCAAGGAGAATTCTTAGATGAAATGCACAAAGGTGCTATCCTTAAGGCACTTGACACCATAATCAATTAGAGAATGTTCACCCATATTTAGAACCTGAAGTTTTCTCAATTGTCAGCTTTTCTATTTATTTTCTCCATTCCTGTAGTTTCTTTATAATCAAGGTGTGCTCTGGGAAGCGTACTTTTGATTCATCAAAGATCTTCATATAATAATGGAGACAGCTGTTGGAAAGGTTAAACATGTTCACCCTCATGGCTTTGACACTGAAGTGTGGAAAATGGGGGAAACGGTGAGGCAAAGGCTGGATCTGCTGTGGTTTTGAGACAGAATTTAGGCTGCATCTTCTGTTTAGACTAAAATATTGACCTGATGCCAGATCCATGGACTTTAGGAAATAATTACACCAGGGCTTTGAAACCAGCTAGCTATTTGGAGGTATTTGAGACAAAGGTCTCACAGAGCACCTCAGTGTCGTGGCTTCCATCTAAGGGACATCCCAGGAATCTTCAGGCCAAGAATCCATGTGGCCCCATCCCACCATGCCTTCTGCCCCATCCCTGGATCACCAGGGAGACTGTGAAGCCTGTGAGTCACAGGGCCGAGCCCTGGGGCCTCCTCTCAACCTCCTAAGTGCTCCAGCCTCATGTCTGGCTCTCCTTAGGTTCCTCCTGATGATGGGTGTGTTGTTCTGCTGCGGAGCCGGCTTCTTCATCCGGAGGCGCATGTATCCCCCGCCGCTGATGGAGGAGCCTGCGTTCAACGTGTCCTACACCAGGCAGCCCCCAAACCCAGCTCCAGGTTAGCCAGCCCCCTCTCTTCTCCCTATTTAGTTATTTTTTGTCTTCTGTAAACATTATAAAGGGTACTGACACAGAGTAGGCCATGAGAGAGAAAATTCAGACCATTTTATTCATTAAATGTTGATGACCAACTTTATTGTTCATTTGTGCTGGTAACATGCACCATATATAAAATTATATATTCATTACCTCATATTCTCACGTCATTATTGGTGCATCTTGTATGCAGTTCATGTATGCATATTATTTTGCTCTGCCTTTTTCCTTAAAAATTATTTTATATGTAAGTTTCTGGATAGGAACAGTAATTCCCTTACCATTCTGGACTTCATATTGTGTTACTAAATAGTAACTTGCTCAGGTATTCTATGATTGCTGATGATTCCTGGTTTTACCTTTTACTTATTCATCTATTCAATGTATGTATTGTGCACTTACTAGTATTACAAGTGCTTCTGTAAACATTTTTGTTCAAGTTCCATTTGGTCTTTTTTAGGGCATATCACCTAAAGCAATGTGTCATGGTCCAACAGAATTAGCTATTTCTTATTTTTTTTAAGACACTTTGCCTTAACTCAGAATCTCTCACATACCATGGTGGGCAGCATTGGCTCTAGACATTGGCTGGTGCACATTGTGTGTGAGGTCCTGCTTCCTTGGAAGGAGCTTTCTGAGAATGCAAGGGAGACCAGAGCTTCAGAGGGCTGGAAGGCTCTGCTCATTAGACCTCTGGGCTTGTGACCAGGAGCACAGTGAGACTAAGGAGTAGATTTGTGGTTTGTGTTCATGCCGCTCTGCTCCCAGTTTCTACCTGGGAGATGGTGGGGGGCGGTGATGTCTTTGTGGTTGCACTCTGCAGGTAGGTGGTCAGAATTCCCAGAGAGGTTCCAGCCTTGGCTTTTACAAAGTTTTAATTAACCAAAATGAATTAGTCTTATAACATCCAGGCTAGAATGAATAGAACTGTGATGTAATAATTACAAATTTGTTAAGAGGGTAGATCTTAAATTAAGTGTTCTTATCATTCACAAAAAAAATACTAATAGTAAATAAGAGGCTAGAGAAAGCTTTTGGAGGAGATAGATATGTTTATGGTGTACGTTATAGTAATGATTTCATGGATATTTACTTGTTGGCAAACCCATGTTGTATACATTGCATACAGCTTTTTGCATATCAATCACACCTCAAGAAAGTGGTTTAAAGTAAGAAAGAATTAAGGGGATTGAATGTAAAAGGAAAAAAATAGTCTTCTCTCTTCTGTTATCATGCTGTGCTCAAGATGCAAAAAGAATAGAGCTGGTCATTTGCACATTGCTTTTTCATGGTTTTTGTCCACCAGATATTTTGCAGGATTTTCCTTTAAAAAAGAATTTTCTTGGCTGGGCATGGTGGCACATGCCTGTAATCCCAGTGACTTGGGAGGCTGAGGCAGGAGGATAGCTATTTCAAGACCAGCCTCAGCAACTTGTAAGACTCTGTCTAAAAATTTAAAAAAAAAAAAAAAAAGGGTTGGGATGTGGCTCAGTAGTAATCTGCCCCTGAGTTCAATCCCCAGTTCAACCTCTACCCCCCCTAAAGATTTTTATTTATTATTTTTTAAAATGTTATCCAGACAGATATGAATATATATTTTCCATAAAAGTTTGTTGGGTTAGTATCATTTTGCAAACATGTGAATTTTATTCTTTCTTGGTTTTTGTTTGTTTGGCTTTGGGTTTGGTTGTCTGTTTGTTTGTTTGTTGGCAATACTGGAAATTGAATCCTAGAGATGCACTCTACCCTTTGGAGTTACATTGAGCTAAAACCAGCCCTATTAGTGTTGAATTCATATTTGATCCCAGGGTGAAATGCAAATTTTTTGGTTAAACTGGAAGGCCAAAACCATCATTCATTGGATTTCATCAGGATTAGTTAGAGAGTTTTTGGTACAGAGAAAGCAGCCAGGCCCCCATTGGTGCACATGACCACACTGTGCACAGATGCAGGATGCCATGTGTCCTTGGTCCTTTGTGCTGACTGAGTGTCAGGATCTGTTGTTCCTCCACTTATCTGTACTGGGGCAAATATAAGCAGGTGATGTGATTAGATTTACATTTTTAGCTGTATAGTTCCCCTTGAATGTGCCATGGCATCTGGGTATGAGCAGAAGAGAATGCATCCCTATATGCTCTCATTCCTCCTGCCAGTCTCTTTTCTGTGTAGCCATGCACCTTGTCTATTGGTGGAATCCTTTGTCTCCCTTACCAACTGTGTCCAACTCATAGGTCATCAGATTTTACCAAATTTTACTTAAGACCCTTATCTCACCCTGAGCAGATCCTACTACAAGTTTTCCCAGCCATGGGTCTCCCCTAGCTCTTCTCTGTCTTCCACATGTTCACCAGAAAGTTCTAAGAAAGAAAAACATGTAATGTTTTTACATGTAGTGTTATTCTTCTGCCTCAAAGTCTGTGTTGGCTTACTTTACTCACAATTGCAAGTCCAGACTCTGTAGCCAAGGACCCAGGTTCCTTCACACATCACCCAACTTCTTTCTACACTTCTACATCCATTCCTCTGTGCCCAGGCTGAATGATAACCTCCTTTTCCTCCTCCTAAACCTCTTCCACCTCCTCCTCCTCCTCTTCCTCCCATCCCACTAGTCCCACACCTGCCTGGGAAACACCCACTCTCCCTCCAAGGTGTTGCTCTGAATTGCCTTTAGTGTGAAATCACCCCTGGCCATTCCCTTTGCTCTGCTTCCTTCCCTGAGTGTTCTACCTCCTGCTTTAACAACTTGTATTGTGGTGGGTTTTGGTGTTGGTCTGTTTTGTGCTATTATATCAGAATACCAGAATCTGGATAATTCATAAATAACAAATTTATTTCTCATGGTTCTGGAGGCTGGGAAGTCCAAGATTGTGGGACCAGCATCTGATGGGGGCCTCCTTGCTATTTCGCAACATGGCATAGCTATCACATGAATGAGAGAAATTAAGAGATTGAATTTATGGTTTCAAGCTTTTTTGTAATTGGCATTTAATTCATTCTTTAAAGTAAATGTCTCCCATTAGGCCCACCTCCCAACACTGTTGTTTTAGGGATTAAGTTTCCAGAACTTGCTTTTACAGGGGACACATTCAAACTGTAGCATTGTTAGTCCTTTATGTACACAATAGGCTCCCCCATTCGGTTATGTGCAGTACTCAGGTCTCAGGCACCAAGGAGATGCCCAGCCCATGTTTGTGGGCCAAGTGAACTGCAGTTGCTCCTGGGTTGACTTGGGCTGGTGAACTTGGGCTTAGAAGCCATACTTGGAGCCTAGAAGAGCCCAGACGTGTAATAATTATTCTTTTGGCTCCTATTTACTCTAAACGCAATAAGGTACCAGCAGGTATGTGGAATACCAGTGCACAGCCTGAATTCTAGCTCTGTGTGCATGGCATAGCTTGTACACTGGTGCAGTAGCTTATAATATACAAATAACTAGTCCACCCTCCATATCTGAATATTCCACACCTGCAGATTCAACCAAGTAGTTATCAAACATATTTGGAAAAAAAAAGCATCTGTACTGACCATGTAGAGATTTCTTTTCTGTGTTATTATTTCCTAAACAATAATTATACAAATTTTGTTATACAAATTTGTTATACAAATATTTATATATTGTTTGCATTGTATTAGGTATTATAAATTCTAGAGATAATATAATGTATAGGGGAGGATGTGTGTGGGTTACATGTAAATACTATGCCATATATAAATATTGTACCATTTTGTGTAAGGGACTTGAATATCTGCAGATTTAGGTATTCAAGAGGGGTCCTGGAATCCAAGGATAACTATATATAGTTACCACAATGAGAGTTACTGCACAAAGTCGAGGATGCTTGGAAACCACGTAAGTGGAAAACTCCATCTAGTGCTCTGATCTAGGAGGATTCCCACAGAAAGGTCATTTGGACTGAAGAGGAAGTAGCAGTATTTAACCAGGACCGAAGTGGGGGAAAGGGGTGGGAAACTGAGAAACGGAAGGTGAGGTCTCATGGATATCCTCTCTCATCAGCTTTTTAAAAATGCCCACAGAGACTCCTAAGCTACAGGGCTCCAAACAGCTGCTGTTAGTCCCAGCAGCCACAGTGGTAACTATAGGATTCTTTAGAAGGGATAAATTTAATATTCTAAAACAGGACACCTGTAATCCCAATGGCTTAGGAGGCTGAGGCAGGAGGATGGCAAATTCAAAACCAGGCTCAGCAACTTAGTGAACCCTAAGCAACTTTGCGGAGTCTGTCTCAAAATAAAAAGTTTCTGGGGATCTGGCTCAGTGGTTAAGGACTTCTGGGTTCAATCCCCAGTACAAAAAAAAAAAAAAAAATCTAAGCCAAGAGAGATAGCAAAAAACTACCAGCTGCCTCTGTTGAGTACCTCTGAAAGCATTTCACTTTTTGTTGTTGTTGTTGTTGTTTTTTAGGTTTATATGTGTAGTGGTGGCCAAAATGTAGCAAGAGAAAGTCAGAGATTCCTAAATGCTACAGCTCCCACATCCTTCCCTGTCATATTGCTGACAAGGCCCCATCCATATGCCCTTCAGGTTAAAGAGAAAAAATAGACTTCATTCATTCATTCACTCATTCACTCAGGTAGCATTAACTAACTCCAGGGGCCAGAGTGAGTGAAATATGCTCACTACCCTGTAGGAGCTCAAACAGTGGAGATACCAAACTTGGAAACCCAGGTTAAGGCAGAGCCATGACCTGTAGGGTAGGAGGGACTGGATTTCAGGAAAATCTGAGAGGTGGTCTTCCCTGAATTGAGTGCATTTGTGATTGAATGAGAGGAGGTGGGTCATTCAGGGGCTATAGAGGAAAAGAAAATTAAATTATAGTCTATCTTCTTTATGTGATATCATATAGCCACTGAAATTGATAATCAAGATCAAGGCTACAGCAGCTGGGTGCAGTGGCATATGCCTATAATCTCAGCAGCTCAGGAGGCTGAGGCAGGAGGATCGAGAGTTCAAAGTCAGTCTCAGCAAAAGCAAGGTGCTAAGTAACTCAGTGAGATCCTGTCTCTAAATAAAATACAAAATAAGGCTGGGGATGTAGCTCAGTGGTTCAATGCCCCTGAGTTCAATCCCCAGTACCCAACTCCCAGAAAAAAAAAAAAAGATCAAGGCTACATAACTGTATGGCAAGAAAATCAAAAGACACATTTAGTGAAGGGAGAAGTGGTTGATGTCTTCAGCAGAATGGGTGCACCATCAACAGTGTGATTGTAAAAATGTAGGTAGTGAGATTGGGGGTAATAGTAATGAGATCTTTGGTGTTATTTTGATTTAAGTTTTTTAAAAAATATTTCCTTTGTTTGTTTTTTAATGAAGTAGTTAGAAATAGATGGAGGGCACCTAGGTTGGTTCCATAATTTAGCTATTGTGAATTGTGCTGCTATAACATTGATGTGGCTGTGTCACCATAGTGTGCTGATTGAAAATCCAGATTCTGCTGTCATGTGTAACTAACAAGAACCAATTTAAAAAAAAAAAAAGTGGATGGAGCATTCCCATTGGGAGATAGTTTTATTTCTTTCCGGCTGCACATTTGTAATGATTTCTTTGATGGTTTGCTGACTATTCCAGTGTCTCAATCCTATAATAAATCTATCAACCCGCAGTGATGATGGCCACCTGACTAAATGACACCAACTCTAAGAAAATGAAAATGGCGGGGACGGTGTTTTGACAGTTTAATTGCTCTCCAAATCATAACTGAAATAGAAATGGGGCTGCTTCCGCAGTGAACAGTCATGCCATGGTACCCATGGGAGCTTGGTTCCAGGATTCTACCTACTCCTGTGGATTCATGGATATGTTCCAGTCCCTAATGAAAAATGGTGTAGTATTTGCATATATGCACATCTTTCCATATACTTTAAATCATCTCTAGACGATTTATAATCCCTAATACAATGCAAATGCTACATAAATAATTATCCTGTATTGTTTAGGGGATAATTTCCATGGGAAGAAGTCTGTATATGTTCAATATAGATGTAGTGTTCTCTTGAATATTTCAGTCTGTAATTGGTTGAATCTGAAGATGTAGAACCTAAGTATACAGGGAGGGCCTACTATAATCCTCTTTCTGCGTGATGGTATTTTAGCTTTGCAGAGATGGTGATGGAACAGCCTCTCCCCACTTCTAACCCCTGTGGCTCTAAAATTTCCATTTTTGTTTTCCCCCACCACCATGGAGGGAACAGCGGAAGGAGAGGACCTAGCTGGGTTTGGGTAGTCCTATCCTTCATGGGGTCTCACTTTCATGGTTTTCCACTTAAACTGCTCCCAGTGGCCTTCTTTGGGGTGGCATTATTTTAAATTTTGTGGTTTTGGTGAAAGAAATTAATTGGAAATATTTAAAGTTATTTCTTTAAAAAGTCCAAGTGGCAGTATACTAGTAACGCTGTCATGGCTACCAGATTGTTTCTTAACAGTCACCCCTGATGGCAGAAGGTGACTAGTTGGCAAGGGAGTTAGGGTGAGAAATTTGTGGTTGTGACAGTGGCTCATTTGGAGAATCCCAGGGTCCCTCACTGCCTCACAACCTGATGTGTCTTCTGCTGCCCAGAGTATTTCTCCTCAGAGTTCAGCGCTGTCAGTTTTATTTTCTGTGTCTCTCCCTCTGTCATTCAGACTCCAGGCATTCTCTTTCCAACCTGAACTTTCCCCTTCCCTTTCTCCAACAGCTCAATTACTCTTACAATTTATTTGCACTATCCAGTTCACATCAAGTAGACACACATATAGAATGTTCTGCTGTACAGAAGTGAGAGGATCTTTTTGTTTTTGTTAAGAGTGACAGATAACACATTTCACAAAGAATCTGTTTCATAAAGGAAGGGATTGTGTTGTTGTTTTGATTTCCTGAGACAGGGTCTTGCTGTGTTGCCCAGGCTGACCTTGGACTCTGGGGCTCAAATGCTTCTTCCGCCTTAACTTCCTAAATAGCTGGGACTACAGATGGGTGCCAGGGAGGAGAGAACTGTTTACCTGTTATTAACATCAATCACAACAAAGAGATTTTAAACCTATAATCTTTGATTGGGGGAGCAGAAATTTAGGTAAATGTAAGTCCCCCAATAAGTGGGGGTCTGAGAGTCTGAGCCCCATTAGAATGACTATTACTGCCCTTCCACAGGTGGGGAAAGGGAAAACTTGGGCCAAACAATACAGAAGGCTCCTGTATTGCAGGGAGTCTTTGACTCCTCTAAGGGATGACACGTGTGTCCATCCTTCAGTCACCAAAAGTTCTGTGAGTATATGCCCTGTGTGTTGGCTCTGTGCTTAGCCACAGGACATACAGTGGCGACAGAAATAGTAGCAGCTCCTGCCCCAAGGTTCTAACCTTTGCTTCTAATAGAAACTTAACTTCTAACCTTTGCTCTAATAGAAAAACATAGATGCTATAAAGCCCAAAACAAAAACTGAATTTTGAAACCCTTTTTATTTCATGTATATGTTCAGATTATCTGTGAAACTATCAAAAATATGACATATCTGTTCCCTTTTATCTTCCTTTTACCTTCTCAGTTGATAAACTATAGTTTCTTATGCTGCATTTTTTCTCTTTTTAAAAAGACTTTTAGTGAATTGAGAAGATACTTCAAAAAGATGTGAAGTCATGTTTTCCTGTCTGCTATTTGTTGTGTATTAATATTTCAGCCCTTGCTTCTCTGTGATGGAAAAGCTGTCCAGTGGGAAACTGGCCTGGCCACTCTTATGAGACCTGTAAAGATTATTATTATCTTTGAAAACAAAGAGGGAGAGAGCTTTGAGCTGGAAATGTAGCTGGCAGGGATGTTTTCTTAATTCCCTTTGATCTGTCATAGACAGAAGGAAAGGAAAAAATTATAAAATCACAGACTCTCAGGACTGGTCCTAAACAAACAAAAAGAAGCCTTGCAAACTGTTTAAACCATTTCTGATAACGGTATTTGTGTTAGCACTATTGGTATTTTGATACCGCTACCTGCGCATGTTGTGGGCTAGTAAAGCTTGTGTGGTAGGTAGTTGGGAAGAAGAAGTCCATGTTGCGTTAGTTTCCTCGGGTTGCCCTAACAAATTACTACAAACATGGTAGCTTAGAACAACAGAAATGTATATTCCCACAGTTCTAGAGCCAAAAGTCCAAAACCAGGGTATCAATTGGCTTGGCTGTTTGGAGACTCTAAGAAAATTAGTGTGTAGTTTCTATGCTATTCTGTATGTCTTTTAAAGAAACAGTTGTATTTGTAGTTATTTCTCCCTTTTCTTTTTGTTTTGAGGTGCCTCCCCCCCCCCCCTTTTCTTAGTTTTGCTACATGTTTATCTTGTTAAATATTTCAAAGAAAAATTTTGAAAGAATCTGAGGGCTTCTGAAGGAGCCTGTAGGACTTACTAAAGGGTTGGGGTGAAAGGGGTGATCTTCTTGTGATTCACATTTCTCTTTTGGAAGGAGTAATGCTAATAATATTATGTCATGAGGATCAGTAGACACTTAAGAAGTTTCTCTCTCTTGCTACTCAAAGTGTGGGATGTAGACATACATGGTCTCTGGGAGCTTGTTACACAGGCAGACTCTCTTGCAAAACCCCCAGCTCTGCCCAGACCTGCTTAATCAGAATCTGTATTTTAACATGATCCCTAGTGATGCATATTCTGCAGGTTAAGCATTAAAAATAATGTGAGAACCTTTGAAACCCACAGAATCAGTGTGGAATTTAGTCCTCATCTCTGTTGAAGTAACATTATTGCTATAGCTTTATATTCTAGTGTATACTCCAGGATGTGTTCCATGAAATGCCATGTAATTATTTTTATTAGCATAGTTATTTTGCTTTTGTTTTAAAAATCATCAGTAGTGAACAAAACTAAAACTGTTTTGTATTCAACTTTTGATCTATACAACCAGGAGAGAAAAAGTGAAAACTCAGTGGGGGGATTTTACTTCCTACTTGCTTTGCTCACAGAGTTTGTCTCTCTGCCCTTTTTTATGGGACATTAGAAGGGCCTCAGTATCTTAAAACAACATCCATATGTGCCTCAGCAGTATTTCAAATGTGTAACTTTTACAAATGTTGATGAGTCAGCCATACAGGCCTACAACCTAATACAGATATGCCATTTCACTTCCTTTCTCTCTTCTTCCCCAAAAAGCAATGAAAGAAGGTCTTTTCTTTAATGGATAATATATGCACTCAAGAGCAAACATACAAAGCCTCCTTTTCCCAGTTCCTTTTCTTAGAATTCTACACATTCCCCACTCAGTCTCCCCATCTCAGTAAACATACCTCTGCTCTTCCTAACTGGTCTTGTCATTTTGTGTTCACCTTCCCCTACTTCCATCTATTTCCTACAAAGCAGCCAGAGTCAAAAACTGAAGTCAGAGCTCCTGCTTCCATTTATCCAGAAGTTACCCATATCATTGGCATCAAAAGTCCTTTCTGAGGCCACCAACCTTCTCAGCTTCATGTCCTCCACAGCTACCTCGCAGGCTCGGACCTCTCCCACTGCTCCCCACTTGGCCCATTCCACCTCTGCCACACAGTGGCATCTTGTTTTCCTCAGATCCTCCAGGCTGCCATTTTGGTATCTTATGCACTGTGGTTCTTCTACCTGAAAGGCTCTTTTTCCATCCACACATACCCCTGTGCTCATGGCAGTCTCCTCTATCACCCTCTCACTAGATACACATTTTCATTTTTATTACTTATCACCAACTAACATATTTTTCTTATTTTCCCTGATTCTTATCTCTCTAAACTCCAAGAATCATAAGAACTAAAGATTTTGTACTTTTTTAATTGCTTCATCCAAGTGCCCAAAACAGTGATGGTATTCAGCAAGAATTCAGTATCTTTTGAATATGCAAATGAATAGGGGAGTCAACAAGCTTGTGAATACAAAAACAGATGCAATGTATGTTAAACTGACTTTGAGGTAGATTTGTAGCCTTATTCTTTGTTAAGTTTAAAATATGAAAGCAAATGAGCTGAACTGTCCTCAAGAGTTTCAGAAATTAATAAAATAAATGTATAGAAAGTAGGAAAAACAAAATGAAAATAAAAATTAATGATATAAAACAATAAAATAAAATTGTAAATCTGAAAGTGCTAGTGTTTGTAAAATGTAATAAAATAAATAACATTGTATGTTCCACCCCTGATAACTCTGATGAATAAAGGAGAAAAAAGCAAAAATATAAATATAAATTAAAAGATCCAAAGGAGGGTAAAAATTAAGAAACATTCATGAATTGGAAAATCTTGGTAAGATGAGAAATTGTATATTACTAAAGATGAATTAAAGCACTGAAAATTTCAGTAAACTAAAAAACAAGCAAAAATTAAAAGAAGTTTCTAAAGAATTATCTGCCTGAATGACTAAATTTATAGGGGGTTTTTAAGAAACTTGTAAGAAAAAGTTAATGAACTATTACTATAGAGCATACAAAACTAAGGAACTGTACTTACTATTGTAAAACTAGTGTAACTGGGAAACAAACACCAAAATAAAATGATATTAAATTATATTTAGTAAGCACAAATCAAAATTAGGAAACAGTATTAAATAATATTTCAAAGGGTAAATCATCATAACTAGGCAAGATTAAGAAAGAAAAGATAGTTTAATATTAGGCAGGCTATTAACATATCAAAAATTATCAGTTTTATCAAAAATTATTTTAATAAGTGCTGAAATCTGTCAATAAAATTCAATATATGTATCTTATCAAAACTTTCAAAACTAGTAACATGTCTTTTTCTTTTTATTCATTTTTAATTGATACATAATTGTACATATCTATGGGACAGAGTATGAAATACATGTATATAATGTGCCTTGATCAAATCAAGCTAATTAACATTTCCATCTCCTTAAACAATGATCATTACCTTATAGTTGAAGTCTCCCAACTCTTCTAGTTCTTCATAAAATACATAAGGTGTTACGAACTGTAGTCATTAGAACTTACCCTTCCTATATATAACTGTATTTGATACCCATCATCCAACCTCCTTTTTCTCTGATCTCCTACCTTTCCTAGACTCCAGTGACAGCTATTTTATTCACTACTTCTATGAAATCAACTTTAGGGTTTCCACATATAAGTAAGAACATGTGATATTTGTCTTTTCATGGCTGGCTTATTTCGCTCAACATAACATCTTCCAGTTCCATTCATGTTGCTGCAAATGACAGGATTTATGTTTGTTTGTTTGTTTGTTTGTTTGCTTCTCATTAAACTTTTGTTTTATTGGGTCTCAAAATTCTGTGACAGATTTTTAGTCAAGTTGTTTCCATTAAAAAGTACTGATTTTAAAAACTAATAACTTGGGGCTGGGGATATAGCTCATTTGGTAGAGTGCTTGCCTTACAAGCACAAGGCCCTGGGTTCAATCCCCAGCACCGCAAAAAAAGAAAAAAAAAAAGAAAAAAAACAGTAACTTAAAACTGCCCCCTCGTCTCACACACACACAAATGGTCCACAAAACATTCTTCTTTCCTTCTGAAGGTTTTACCTTGCATTGTTATCATTAACCAGTCTTTTACTATTAAACTTAAATGGCCAATTGAGACAAACAGTTCTGAGACCGTTCTTTCACCACTGATTAAGACTGGGGTGGCAGGTGTTAGAGGGAATATTCATTTAGCCTTCTGAGCTTTCTAGGCAGACTTGGTGACCTTGCCAGCTCCAGCAGCCTTCTTGTCCACTGCTTTGATGGCACCCACAACAACTGTCTGCCCCATATCATGAACAGCAAAACCACCCAGAGGAGGATAGTCAGAGAAGCTCTCAACACACATGGGCTTTCCTGGAACCATATCAACAATGGCAGCATCACCAGATTTCAAGAATTTAAGACCACCTTCCAACTTCTTATCAGAACGGTGATCAATCTTTTTCTTTGAGCTTAGCAAACTTGCAAGCAATGGGAGCTATGTGACAATCCAGTAAAGGGGCATAGCCAGCACTGATTTGGCCTGGTTGGTTTAGGATAATCACCTGAGCAGTGAAACCAGCTGCTTCCATTGGTGGATCATTTTTGCTGTCACCAGCAACATTGCCATGACAAACAGTTTTGACAGACAGGTTCTTGACATTGAAGCCCACATTGACTTCACTCAGAGCTTCATAGTGCATTTCAGTGAACTTTGCTTCAGTTGTGACATAGACTGGAGCAAAGGTGACCACCATGCCAGGCTTGAGAACACCAGTCTCCACTTCGCCCACAGGGACAGTACTAATATCACCAATTTTGTAGACATCCTGGAGGGGCAGACACAAAGTCTTGTCAGTTGGACTAGTTGGTGGCAGGATGCAATCTAAAGCTTCAAGCAGTGTGGTTCCACTAGCACTGACATCTTTACAGGTAACTTTTCAACCCTTGAACCAAGTCATATTAGCACTTGGCTCCAACATGTTGTCACCATTCCAACCAGAAATTTTCACAAATGCTACTGGTTGTAGCCAATTTTCTTAACGTAGGTGCTGACTTCCTTAACAATTTTCTGGTATCTCTTCTGACTGTAGAGTGGCTCAGTGGAATCCATTTTGTTAACACCTACAATTAGTTGTTTCACACCCAGTGTATGAGTCAGAAGGGCGTGCTCATGGGTTTGCCCATTCTTGGAGATCCCAGCTTCAAATACACCAACACTAGCAGCAACAATGTTCTTTTTATGGGTAAATAGTATTCCATTGTGTATATATACCACATTTCCTTTATCCATGCATCCCCTGATGGACAGCTATACCTTTTTAATAGAAATGTTCATTAAACAATTTTTAATAAATAGTTTTTGAACAAACTAAATATGTACTTTAGACTCATTGCCAACATTACATCTAAGGAAACCCTAATTCAGGAATTCTCCTGAAATTTAGGATGTTTAATATCAGTAATATTTAATATTTTTGAGAATTTCTGACCTAAGTATTAACATGAAAATAATATTGAACCATTAGGAAGGAAAAATAAAACTATTTCTGTTTGGAAACAGTATTTCAGTACAGGTGAAAAAAATCATGATATTTGAATGAACCGAAAAGTATTATTAATAGCTGAGATAGCATTGTAAAATGAATAGACTTAACATAAAACCAGATCAAACTACAATTCTTAGAGGAAGGAAAGAGGGAAACTTGTCAACTGATGATGAAGATACTCTCTGAAAGAATTAGTTCGGGTGCTTTTAGTTACAAGTAACAGATACCCCAGTTCAACTAGTTTGAGAAATAAAGAAGAGTTATTCCTTGTGACCAAAAGTTAAAAAGAAAAAAAAAATGAGGCTCCTGGTCTCACTTCATGGCTTAGCAGCATCTTCAGGGACCCCATCTCTTCCATCTGTCCATGCTAACTGCCCTGGCTCTAAACTCACTCGTTCTCCTCACTAGCTGTAGGATGGCTGCCTGGGTTCTTGCAGATCAACAAAGCCCAGTGGAAGAAGACTTCCTTGGGCAAGTTGTGAAATTTATTTGTGCTTCAGCTTTTGACTCTAAAATGGGAATAAAGCCGGCAAGCAGTGCGGTGGCGCACACCTGTAATCCCAGCACTTGGGAGGTTGAGGCAGGAGAATCGCGAGTTCAAAGCCAGCCTCAGCAACTTAGCAAGGTCCTAAGCAACTCAGTGAGACCCTATCTCTAAATAAAATACAAAATAGGGCTGGGGATGTGGCTCAGTGGTGGAGTGCCCCTGGGTTCAATTCCCAGTACTAAAAAATAAATAAATAAAATAAAATGGGAATAAGTAATAGGAATCTCATATTACTATAGAGCTTAAGTGACATGATATATATGAGACACGTGTATTTGTCAAGAAAATGTCCTTAGCAAGTAGGGCCTTCACTAAGTACTGGTTCTTGTCCTTCCTTCCTGCACTGAGAGGCTCTTTATTAGAGTTAAGGCAGTCTGAATGCTCTCCCCCAAACCATTCAGTTCTTAGTTGTGTGAGTCTTTTATTTTCCCTCACTCATTTTCTCTACTTCAATTTGCAAACTGTTCTCTTTGGCAGAAAATAAGATTTGGGGTCTTTCTCTTTGCCATTTTTTAAATTTATTTTCCAAGCAAATGAAAGGGCCCTTTTTTTTTTTTTTTTTTTTTTTTGGGGTCCAGTTTTTCTCCTTGCTTCAGATCCCTGGGACTTGATTTTCTGACAGATATATTTGTTTCTGGCATAAACCTCACTTTGCAATTTTATCCTTTAGAATCAATCACATGGGCTTCATTTGGAATTGTTCAGATTTTTGTTCTCAGCATGCATTTCTTATGATATGGAGTTGACTAACTGTTATTTTTAAGGTGCTTTTGATACCAGAGTTATGTACCATAGAGTCATTTCTGTTTGGGGGAATATCTTTGAAATGTACTCTCTGAAGCCTTGGAGGCATCTCTCTGGCCTCAGTGCCCCTGTCTCCATGGGTTTTACACACACAATGAAGTTTACCTGCCTTCACTTCCCTAAATGAGTCTCTTTACCTAAGCATGAATTAGGTCCTTCTTCTCTCTGTTGGATTGAATGATAAACTTGGCCAGTGTCTTGTCCAGAGTTCTACTTTTAGTCAAATGAGAAGAAATCTGGCCAATCCCTGGATCATATGTACCCTCTTCAGGAGCCACTGCCTCTGACTGAGCTGATTCTCTTCGTATTGCTTCCATCTTGCTGAGGATCCCTCAGCTGCTCACCACAGGGGCCAGCATCTGTCCTTGCTGCCCTCTAGCTTCAACCACAGGCTTTCCAGCATTTCAGCATGTTCCATCCCTATGGTTGCCAAGTTTTTTCACCAAAGGATCCATGTTCTTGACAAATACATAATTTTTATACCTCCTATCTGTTCTGTTTCTTTCATATTCCAAGTGTTTCTCCATCTCCATGTTCAAATATTTTAATCCCATCTTGCCAACTCCTGCAACATCCATGAGTCATGACTCCAGTATGAGTGAGTGGCAAGGATGCTGTGAACACAGTCCAAGCCACATCTCTGGTACAAAGACCACAGTCTTTACTGCCTTCACCCATGATGAGGAGATGAGGTGACCCCTCAAACTCTTCCAGTTCTTGGGAGCAATAGGCTTGGTACAGATGGGAGCCAGTTCCTCCTGTCATAGCAGCAAGGGTGTCTCAAGAACTGCCAGATGTGCCCAGCAAAATACAGTGGAGACAAAGCCTAAATCCAAATCATCTTTCATCCCTTTTTCAATCATTCATCTTGCATATTTATAGAACATCTACCATATGCCAGGTGCTATTCTGGCTCTGAGGGAAAACAGGATATATCCTGTCCTATTCTCATGTGTCAAAAGCACAGAAAATCATACTAGACTGTGGTGGGTGAAGTGGTATCAACATAAGTAGGTTGTTCTAGATGTGCTGGTACCTGCTTCAACCAGGAGGAGGGTCATAGACAGTGAAAAGTGGCTTCTTGGAGTTGATGATTCTGACCTATCTTAAAAGGTAAATGGGAAGTAGCTAGATGGGAAGTTGGGGAGAAGGAATGTGCAAGTGGGGACAAGCATTCCAGGAGGGAGACGTGTTTGGATATTGAGAGCTCATGAGGTACTTTCTAGTAAGGCCTGGAAGGCAAACAGGATTCAGGCAATTTGATGAGTGTTGGGTCATAAAGAATAAAGCAGGACCATGAAAAGTAAGACTTGATTCTGAAGTGGACAGGAATCTAACTGTGAAAGGTCTCTATCCCTCAAGTAACCCTATGAGTAACTGGGTGAGTATGGTGTCACCTACCAAGATTGAGGCTGTATATGAAGATGATCTGGCCAAGTGATGGGGGGAAATTTGTATTTAAGTGTCTCCTGTGATGTATTGAGCACCTGATTCAATCTTCAGGTGCAGCCTAGGTGACAGGAGACAGACGCAGAAAGTCAGGAGGTTGACACTAATTCAAACCTGAGAATGTGAGCAGTGTGGAGAGTGAGAAATCACAGAAACTGGGGCTGTGTTTGTGGCTCAGTGGTAGAGCGCTTGCCTAGCACTTATGAGGCACTGAGTTCAATCCTCAGTACTACATAAAAAATTAGAAATAAATAAAGGTATTATGTTCATCAACAACTAAAAACAAAACTTTTTTTAAAAAAAGAAACCCAACCACACTCATTCAGGGTGGAGCTAGTTGTAAAGACATGTGAAACCTAAAGGAATAGGAGCTCCATTGGGAATTGGGGCAGCTTTGGACTGGTAGCCTCTCCATTGCTCACATGCCCCATGCCCTCTCAGGCTGCCTCTCCCTTTTCCTATTTCATCCTGTGCTGCCACCCAGATCTTTCACATCCCAGGAGCAGATTAACCCACCTGCTCTTCCCTGGTGTCTGGGCCATCAGTCATGGCCAAATATAAGAGTCAACTCCAGGAAGGAGGGTTGCAGGCTTTCCTTTGGCAAGGCCAAGGGTGGGACAGCCCTACTTAGGAGGGGCTGTTTTTATCGGTTAACATCTTTCACATATTCTTATCAGTCCTTGCTGAACCTGGAGTTCATGAAAAACTCAAAATGAGGAAATAGACGCTAGCACTGAAGAACAAAACAACTTGAGCATCGGAGGCATCATGGGCTGGGGATAAGCATGCACCCAGCCCGGAAGCTCGGTAACACAGTCCCTAGTCAGCACTAATCTTTAGGTGGTCTACAGTCTTCTCTGGTTCTTCACCCTCTCCCTCACTGGCCTGGACTTCTTCCCCCACTTCACTGCCCTTTTATGAGAGATCCATGGGACAGTGGAAGAATCTGGTTTCTCATCCACTGCTAGGTTCCAATACTGGTATGTGTGACCTTGGATGTCACTAAGCCTCACTCCCATCATCTCCCACCCCATTTGCATCCTGTCCACTGTGGTACTAATGCAGAACAGGTTAAGGTTATGGACACTTTCTCTGTGAGGAACAGAAGGTGCAGCATGCGCTGCCCTTGTCTCACTGCTTTCCCTTTTGTTTCCCAGGGAAACAGTCTTCTGTAACTCCAACTTCCTCGTAGAATGCTCTATATATTTTCTATAACTGAACCATCTGCCACAGGCTTTAAAAACTGAAGTGTTTGTTCTTTTCTCCCAGAATATATGCCCTATAGGGAAGATGGTGGCGTCCCTTGGCCCCTGGCTGTCACCCCTGTGCAGAATGTCCCCTTCATGTCAAGTCTCATACCAGTTGGCTGTTGCTCCTGATTTTTTTTTTTTTTTTGATAAGCATTTGTGACCATTTTGTACTCTTAACTTCTTCTTTGAAGACTTCAGAATCCATCTGCACAGATCTGTTTATTCTTTGCCCTCTCATTGTCAACAAATGAATAATCTGGCACCTGGTTCCGCTCCAAATAGAAGCTGTCTGCTCTGAGCACACTGTTCTTCCTCAGGCACACTGTGAGCTACCCTGGGCCCACACCTCTGCTTCTTCTCCAGACCACACCCTATGCAGATTCTCTATCCATTTGAAATGTATTCAGCATCTTCCAGTACATCAGGTTCTGGGCTCATCAATGGGGTCCAAATGCTTTGTGCAGATGGTTTCCAATGCCGTGCTCAAGAGCTTATATTCTTCCTGAAAAAGCTTTTTCTCTCTCTCCTATGTATCCATCCTACCCCCTGTAAACATGCTCACACATTTTCCATCCTAACTGAGCATCTTCCTTGTTCTGCATTCCTTTTAACCACTACCTATCCTCTTATCCCCTTATCCTCAATTGCTTTTCTTCTACTGTGCTTAGAGGGGGTGGGGGCAGAGAGGATCAGGTCTGGGTCTGTGCTCTATTGAGTAAAGCACACAAGAATTCCCAAATACCACATCTATTGCAAATTTTCAATTTTCAGTTCTCCTTTTGACCTTGAAGCATGCTGGTCACTTCTTCTGTTTTAAAAATTCCCCTTTCCTTTTGCTTCCATGACACAACACCTAGTTTCCTACTTTTCATCATTTCTTCCTGGTTGCTTTTACATCCTTAAACATTTTATGTTCTTTTTCTGTCTTGAATGTTGATCTTTCCTACAACTTTCACCCCAGCTGTCATCTTTTATCCCTCCCTATGCACTTCTGCAGTGGTTTTATCCATACCCACATCTTTGTTTCCACCTTTATCCAAAAAACTCCAATGCTGCCTCGACCTTGACAGACCCAATGTGGAATTTTTTCATCTGTCTTACCCTTCTCTTGTATTGGTGGGCTGCCTCTTTGAGACCATAGGTCAGGGCCTTTCTTTTTAGATCACGTCTCCATCCTGTGGCATTCCACATTGAGTTAGCCCCATGTTAAGTCCTTGGTTATCCCTTCCTATTGTCTTTCTTGTCCCCTGTTCTTCATTTCTTCTGTAAAATATTCAAAGACCTTCATCTTGTCTTGTCCAGACTATTACAATGGCCTTTTTTTTAATCATTAACTTTTTAATGATATAACATATAAAAGTATTCAGATATAAATAAACTATAGTCTCTGCCCTTGAAAAACTCATGGTCATGGCTAGTAATATGTCCAAAGGCAGCTGATGAAATACACCAGTGGGAACACGTGCTATCTGTGGGGTCACACCAGTGCAGGACGAGGCAGTCAATGGTAAAGGGGGCCTCTGTGGTTGCCTGCTATCTTGCTGACGCCCTGGGTACATGTCTGGCTTGTGTTTCTGTTCTACATTCTCTATTTCAGCACATTTACAGATTTCTAAGATCTGCAGAATGCCAGGTTGGGACATCTTGCACACCTTCATGGGCATCTTTCTAGGAATCAGCTGTTTATTCATTTAAATGATCAGAGGGATATTTGCCAATTTTTAAAAAACCCTGCACAATATTCACAGAGGGACAGCTTCTCTGATACTTGAGAATCTTCCTACCTTAAACAAAGCCTCACTCAGAGACAAGACTCCACCTACAAAATTTCTAGCTTCATTTCTTGATTCTGTAATTATATCCATAGCATTATCCACATGATCAAAGTAAAAAAAAACCAGGCTCTTAAACAGCAGCTCTGAGTTAGGGCCAGTTTGGGGCAGGGTGACCAGTTTGGTGCTATTACCTTCTCCAGACAGCCCATATCTTATAGCCTGGCCTATAGCTGGGGTGTCAGCCAGCACCTTAGGTCCTCAGGATTGGAGAAGAAAATCTCAGGCAGCATCCAGGGGAAACAGAGATTCTATAGACTCAACAACTCCCACTCTGCCATCAGCATGTGCCTTGTTTTTCTCCTATCTATGAACTTGGGCTCTTCTAGATAACAGGTAGGTAGTCCCTACTCCCATAAAATGCTAATGCATCAGGGAGAAATGGAGAGATTATATCAGAAAGAGTCACTAGCTGTGTGTTCACAGGGTTGATGGGGCTGCCTGTGTTAATCCTGGGCTGAGAGTTGGGAAAGAAGATTGATGTTCCAGTTCTTGCAGTTAGGGAGCATGTTGTGTACCTTACCGTGACTCATTTACCTCCTAAGGTATACATAGCCTTTCAATTTCTTATCTTTTAGCACATGCCTCACTAGCTCTTTGCAGATCAGTGTTTAGGTTTTGGATTAGAGAACCTGAGTCTCCACCGATATTGTCTCTTTCCGTCATCCTTCCTATAACTTAGCCATGCTGTCAGAGTTTATGCATTGCTTGTCGATGGCCCCCTCCAGTGGAATTGAGGCCCATGGAGGCAGGGCCCCATGTGTTGCTCTTATTTATTACCATATACCAGGTGCCCACTGTCTCTGGGCATATTGAGTACTTGATGCACATTAATTGAGTAAATGATACTAAACTATACCCCCAGGCCAGGATTGTCTCTTTTGTACTCACATATGATTGTTTGTCTTTCAGGAGCCCAGCAGCCGGGGCCACCATATTACACAGACCCTGGAGGACCAGGGATGAATCCTGTCGGGAATACCATGGCAATGGCTTTCCAGGTCCAACCCAATTCACCCCAGGGAGGCACAGCCTACCCACCCCCTCCTTCCTACTGCAACACGCCCCCACCCCCGTATGAACAGGTGGTGAAGGACAAGTAGCAAGATACTGTTCGTGGGAGGTGGAGAGGTGGGACAGGGCTCTTCAGCAGGCCCTCCCCACCCCCATGGATGTTCCCATCCCCATTGACATTCGCTTCCAGGGACGGTCCAAGGGCAAACTCCTCTTTGATATCTTCAAAGCAAGCACAGCTCCCTTTCAAGTTTTCTGTGAAGGACAATATTTGAATTCACACTGCGTCTCCTCTGTTGCTTCTGTTTCTAATGTAATCTGTGCTCTCTAGCAGTGTGGCAACAGCCCTGAGGGTTAACATTCTTGGGTGGTGTGGCCAGATCTTCAGGAGAGAGACTAAAAGGAAGAGGAAGGCAGAGCCAGCCTGTGAGAGGGACTGATGGAGGAGCCAGCTGAGGCAAGTCCTGCAGGCAGCAGGCTGCACAGCCAGCCTATGAAGAGCAGCCAGATGAGGATGAGGTCCACCAGGGTGGCTGTTAGCCATCCCAGACCATTATTCCTCTTCCAGAAGCTGTCGGAGAAATGTGCAGGGGTGGACAAGCCTCTTGACATTTTTCTATCTCCTCTCACATCCTGAAGATAGGTGTCCTTCTGCATAGACAAGGAAGAGCTGAGTGCTGCCGCTTCCACCTCAAGATGGATCTGAATCAGGCTCACGTTGGATGTCTGCAGTTATCTGAAGATCAATGAAAAAAGTTATTTAAATTTATGGGAAATTGATCCCTGCCCCAGACTGAAGCATTTCATTTTATAAGCTCTTGTTCTGACTTGGGGAGAAAAATATTTCCCCTTTTTTAGTGCATTCATGGAAGTGCGTGTGTAGTGTCCTGTCCTTTGAGATCAGATAGGGAGTGTGTCCCCCTTGGATGTCACTGCCCAGAGGACTCTTGCACCCTTCCCCAAGGCAGCTGTGGTGGTGGGTTTGACTGACACTTTCAAAGCAGAAGGACACATCTGGCTGGGAAATCACATCAACCTTCAAAGGGAGAAAGAGCAGCCAAAATGCCCAGCAAAGCATAGCCAGCCTTGTTGAACCAGAGCAGGCAGCAGTTATGTTTGATCTGAGCAGGAGTGCTGGGCTCTAAAGATAGGGAGCTTACTGAGAAACGTGGGGAAAATACTGACTTCATTAACTGACTATGTGATCAAAATTAGAATAAATAAGATGTTAGAAATGCAAATCCCCAGAGGAGAATCCTATCTTGTCCCAGGGTCTTATAGTAGTTGCAGGTTTTGTTGACAGGTAGCAGAGAGTTCTGTTCCTCTGCGTAGTTAGCAGTGTTGACGTGTATTTAAACCCAGATTGAGACCTGACCGTGTCACGTGTACTAAGAGCAAAGCAGTGTAGCAAAGATACCTAGATTACTCTGTGTGTAGTATCCTGGGGAGTGGGGCTGGTGGGGGGTTGCATATTTTATAATTGAACTGATCAAAGTCTCTTAAGAAATTGCTACTCCTTGAACTTTGTGCATCAAAATGTCTCATGGAAGCAGATGTGGAATGGTTTTCATTCCCCAGATCAAGAACAGTCTTTGCTCTTCTGGGGGTATTTATATGGGATAAATGGTAAGAAAAAGTGATGGGGCCCAAGTAACATGCAGACTTACTCTCAGGACAGAGAATGTGGGGACCTCCAGGGAATTCCACAGGAAGTGCCTGGGACCAAAACCAACACCCTGGAAACCAGTCTGTGGACACAGATGCTGCTGCTGCCTGTGTCTTTGACCCTTGCCACCCTCATGTGATCTCTGACCTCCTGTCCTTGACTGCAATACCTCCCCAAGCTCGGGTCCTCCATTTAAATGAAGCAACAAAGCACAATGTCTGCTGTTTACAACCGAGACAACTACATGGGTCCAAACAATTCCTCTTCCTCCAGGTCATTTACTTTGCATTTTCAATATCTCCCATTACTTTTTTAAAATAAAGAAGCACTCAGTGCTGTCCCTGGAATTGGATCAGGGTGCAGCTGAGTGAAAGCACCCAGTGCCCACAACTAAATTTTGTTTATCTTTTTCAACAACTGGTTGGGCTCAACAATTTTATATTCCCATGTTTGTGTAAAATTTGTTTCCCATTGAACCTGGGTTAGATTCCTGTGCATTGAGCACTGATACTGTCCATGGAAGTTCCACTTCTGGTGACATTTCCTGGCCACTCTCGTTTCCTTTGTGCTGCTGGTGGTTGGTGAAACTTCTTAGACTGATTCCATCTCCTGGTGTGTTGAAGTCCTGTAGAGTGGGTGGTTAGGAGTAAACTTTAGGCAGATCTGTGCATGCTTTCCCTCTGCAACACTTGGCTCATCGTCTCTTTTTTGTTCTTTTGATAGGGTCCTGTTTCCTATGTATGCACAATAAAAAATAAATTTGGGCATGTGCTGTGGTTCTTTTGCTGGGGAGTGGGAAAGAGTGTGGCGATGAAGTTTCTAATGAGAAAGGATGTGCAGTGGGTCATGAGTGGGGTGAGGGTGAGGGTGGATGATGCACCTAATCAAGGAAGAAACCAGAAATTAGGTATTATCAAGGAATATAAAGTACTTTTGATTCACCAACACATTTCAAAATCAGGGTAAGGAAAAAACTGTCCGAGATAGAGAGAAGCATTAAACTTGGAGCTAATATTGATATTAGTTAACTGGAACATAGATCTGTCTCCTTAGGTAGGTCTGCCTTCATTTTAAAATTCTACTCTACATGGTCAGAAATTATACTTCTCTCAAAGATCCTGTCCAAGGATAAAGCTTCTATAGTTAAGCTGCAAGGCCACCACATAACATTTTCAAAGGTCTACTTATTTTTTTCTTATATTATTATACCAGTGTGTTTATCTTTAAAAGGTAATTTGAAATGACCAGCCTCAGCAATTGCCCAAGCAACTTATCAAGACCCTGTCTCAAATTTAAAAGAAGAAAAGGGCTGGGGATGTGGGTGAGTAGTTAAGCACCCCTGGATTCAATTCCTAGTATCTATCCCTGCCCCCCACACTCCCCAAAATACTATGTGAACATAACTGGGCACAGCAGCATTCTACTCTGGAAGCTAAGGCAGGAGGATCAGTTGAGCCCAGGAGTTCTGGACTAGACTCAACAACATATGGAGACCTCATTCTCAAACAAGGAAAAAGAATGTCTATGAGGATTAACCGAAATGTCAGTTTCTAAACATGTTAGCCCCAGATCATGTGGGCTTAGTCTGAGAAGCCTGATCAGTGACACCAGGGGTTCCTCAAATGCTTGAGGAACAAAATAACAGGTATGTTTCCATTTCTAGACATTTCATCATGAAAATCTTAAAACGTACAGAAAAGCTTAAAAAATATTATAGTGAAAAACCCTAAACCCACTACCTAAATTCTACAACTATATTTATGATTAAAAATCATTTTTAACAACTAATATGCTTTCTCTGATATTTTCTATACTGTATTTTAAAGCATTGATAATCATTTTGACCTTAGAAGAAGGAAATAGTCCCTATTTGAGCTTAAAAATTAGTCCTCAACTGCTGATTCCCACCTTGCCATTTTGATTAGTCCTGGGGACAATTCAAGTCTAATTTTTCCAAACACTGCCTTTATTACTCAGCTGTCATGGGGACAAAATACTTGAGATAATCAACTTAAAAGGAGAAAAGATTTATTTTGCCCACAGTTTCCAAGGATTCAGTCTATGGCCACTTGGCCTTGTTGCCTTGGGCCTGTGGCAGTACAATGCATCATGGCAGGACCCTGTGGCAGAGAGGTCTGTTCACCTCAAGGTAGCTGGGAGTCAAAAAAGAGGAAGCAGCCCAAGTCTTAATATTCCCTTAATGGCACACAACCAGTGACCTAAGTTCCTTCAACTAGGCCCCGCCTCCTACCAATACCCTATCTCCCAATAACGCCACAGGCTGGGGACCAAACCTTCAGCATTGATTCCTTTAGGGGACGATGCTGAACCAAATTATAGCACTACCTGAGTTCCCAGCCACTCATATTAGCAGGAAAGTATTAGATTCCTCTCAGGCCCAATGTCCCATGGAACCCTGAGGTCTCACTCGGCCCTTAAACACGGTAAGTCTCCAAGTTGGTATGGTGCTGTTGCAGCAGCTCTTGTGCATTCCCATTAATGCATACCTGCAGCTGGCCAGATACCCCTGCAGTGCTGTCCTGAGTGGTTTGTGCTGGACCCATCCTTCAACCCAAAGTTCAGATCTGTCCGGTAATCCAGACACACTTTCCACTGAAGTTCCTCTGAGGCGTTATCTGCAGCAGACCCCAGGTCTCTTCATCATCTGAGAGATTTCTTAAACATTCACCTCAGCTGGGAAGGGATCCAGCCTCAGGCCTTCTTTAGAAACTCCTTTGGCGCCTCTGCAGACGTGCCCACCTCATAACTCCACAGCACTGCACCCCTGGGCTGTCTGGAAGGGAGAAATAGGCTCCCTAACGCTCTTCCCTTGGGCCTTCTATTTAAGAGTTTTTTGTTGTTGCTGTTACTTTTCAGCACTTAGCTATTTATTTGAGGGGAAAAAAATTACCTGTTTAATGTGTTATGTACATGGGAGTACTACCTTCCATTTTACTTGATAGGAGTTTATTACAAGCACAGGTTTGGTAAATACTAATCTTCAAAACTCTTACAGTGAAGACAGGAAGTAAAATGGAAGAGGTCCAGCCACTTGACAGGCATTACAGCCATGTGGAGGGGGTGGGGGCATCCCACCAGGGCAACTTCCCTCAGTAAAATGGGAGCAGGGGTCATTTGCAAATCAAGAGTCATGACTTGAGATGGTAGAGTGCTCACTTTTATCTGTCCTTCCCAAATTTCACTAAACGTCAAGAAATCGGAAACAGCTGACAAAGCCAAACAGTGCAAGAGCAAAAATGTTGAGTAATTTCTGAAAAAAAAAAGGCAGCTCTGGAATTGATGGATGGAAAAAACAAATCAGAGAAGATGGAAACTGAGCCTGTGTACAGAAGGCAACTGGGGAGGGAGGAAACATTCCTTAGAGGAGTTCCACACCATAGCCAGCCAGCAAGCTCAGAGATCAGGAGGGGCTGGGGGCAGTTGGGGGTGTCAACCAGCAGCCATTCTGAAGAGCAGCCATGCCAGAGTCTCCACCCCAGCCCTGTCCCCTGCATGGAGAGAGCTGGCTGCAGGAACAGTGGCCCTGAATCTTGCTTCCCCGTTAAAAGGATGCACTGCCTGGTAAGGTTCCTGCCTGGGTGCTGGGAAGTGGGCTGTTGGCATCTTTACTTAATTTTAAGAAGTGGTTTAGACGTATTCTAGTGTATCATTTAAAATGTTCATAGTCTTGGGTGCCCATTGCTTTCCCACAACCCCTAGATCCTTGATGTAGTTTGGATCTGGAATGTCCCCAGAAGACATGTGTTAAAAGCTTGATTTCAGATTGATGCTCTTGGAGGTAGTGGAACATGTAAGAGGTAGGTTCTAGTCGTAGCACTTCCAGTCTTTGGGGGTGTGACATTGAATGGGGAGAGTGGGGCCCTCGCCCATTTGCTTCCTTTTCTTTCATTTCTGGTCATGAGGTGAATGACTTTGCTCTACCACACCTTTTTGCCATGATGTGCTCGTTCCCTTGCCACAGACCCAAAGTTACAAAGGCCAACAATCTTAGACTGATCACTGCAACACTATAAGCGAAAATAACAGTTTTCTCTTTACAAGTTGGTTATCTCAGGCATTTTTTACAAAAACGAAAAGCTGACTAACATAATGTACATCTGAGGTCACAGGGAGATCTGGGTGTTAAGAGGAGCCTGGAGGACCTGGAGGGGAAAATGACCCAGTCAATCACCACAATTCCAGTCCCATTTTAATATTTTTCTCTGGCAGCAGAGGAAAGAAACTCAGCTTTGCTGGCACCTCTTCCTCCTTTGCCTCTGTCCACATGGTGACTACATCTTCCATAAAAAGCCATCTGCTATTTAGAATACCTTGTAATAAAGCAGAATCTTCCTGCCCTCTTTCTGTCACTTAGTAAGAGAGAGAGATATCCTTCTATTCTGACACTGAAGTATTCTCCTGATTTGTTCTATGCCAGCCTTTCTACCTCATCACCCAAGCATTTCTTATTAAAATGAACCTTAGTAGTTTGAATTCTTGCCTCAGTCCATTTAGGCTGCTATTTAAAAACAACAACAACAACAACAACAACAACAAAAGACCCAGATACACTGGATGGCTTGTAAACAATAGATATTTATTTGTCAGAGTTCTGGAGGCTGGAAATTCCAAAATCAAGGTTCTAGTGTCATCAAGGACCTGTTTCCTGGTTCAGTTCCTATCTTCTTGCTATATCCTCACTTGACAGAGGGGTGAGGGATCTCTGGAACCAGCAATCCCATGCACCATTCATAAAGTCTCCTGCCTTATAGCCTAATCACCTCCCCAGTCCTCTACCACCAAAAACAACACCATCTCTTGGGATAAAGTTTCAGCATAGGGATTTTGGAATATCAATCCATAGAAGTTCTCAACTTCTAATATTCTTTGCCAAAGATGAGAGCATGAAGGAGATATGAGAGCGATCTATATGCTTATGCTATAGGAAGGCCAAGGGCACTGAAAATGGACAGCTTTGCTCAGTTCTGAGTCTCCCACTTGCCCAAGCAAGAGAAACAAGAACAGTGGGAGAGGAGTTAACTCCAGCCCAACCCTTTGCTTATCTGTGAGGAATCTAGGTCCCTGGTGGAACCAGAAGACTATGAGGGGGTCTCTCTTCAACATCTTCTCCAGGTGTGCTCTGTATTCAGGGGAGGAAGCCAGGGAGTTTCACATACAACACCTCCAATGCCCTAATTTACTCGTAGGTACCTTACTGTGTTCCTTTTTTGGATAGGTTGGTGTGTGTTGCCCAGGCAGGATGTTCAGCCAATCAGAACAAGGAGAAAACTTGGATAGCCATCTTTCCCCCACCATTTATCTAAGATGAGATCCGTGAGCATCCCAGAACAGGCCACAGATGTTAAACAATATTTTGTACGTTTATGTTGCTTTGGGTATTTCTTTTGCCCCCACCTAAGACTATAATGCTTCTGCCTCAGGTGATGCTATTGTTTGGATATTCAGTGTCCTCCAAAGGCCCATGAATAAAAAAGACTTGGTCACCAGCCTGTGGCACTATAAAAGGTGGTAGAATCGATGGGAGGTGCCCAGGGAGGAAGTTAGGTCACTGGGGACGTGCCCTTAAGTAAATATTAAGACCTGGCCCCTTCCCCCACCCTAATGCTCATCTGCCATGAAATGAGCAGCTTTGCCCCACAATGTGCTTCCACAATGATGTTCTCCCTTGCCACAGGCTCAAAAGCAACAGAGGCAACTGACCATAGACTGAAACCACGAGCTGAAATAAATCTTTCCTCCTTGTAAATTGATTATCTCAGGTACTTTTTTCACAACAATGGAAAACTGACATACAGATGGGCTTTGCTGCATGTCAAGAGGGGATCCTACTCCACACCTGTGGCAGTGTTGAAGGAGGGCAGTGTCATCCTACACGTGGCGTGGTGGATGTAGGAATGATTATCAAGATGATAGCCTCCTCCATCCCCCACCATGCAAGAAGATGGTGACAGGGATATGAATTGGATCCTGTTGTATCTTCCTACTAGGAGGCCTCCCTCTGACAACGGCCCTGGAGATCTGGGCTTTACTTTTATGAAAGGGACTTATGTTCTTGTGCAGGTTCCAAGAGTATAAAGGAGCAGCAAAAAGAGTTGGTCTGTTATCAGCAGTATTTGGAATGCTGGAGAAGGCTGTCTTTGTCTTCCTCCTAGACTCCAAATATTACAGATAGTCCTGTGTCATATGTCACAGACCCAGCATTCCATGTACATACATAGGAACAGAAAATTGATAACAAGCAAATACATGTGAAAATTGCCTGGTGCAACACTTACAGTAATCCCTCATGTTTTTGTGGGAGAAAGATGCTATGATTTGGATGTGGTTTGGCACATTTATGTTAAGCATTTATGTGTTGGAAGCTGTGACAAGTGGTGGAAACTTTAAGAGGTGAGACCGGCTGGGTGTGATGGCACGTGCCGATAATCCCAACTTCTAGGGAGGATCTTAAGTTCAAAACCAACCTCAGAAACTTAGCAAAGCCTTAAGCAACTTAGCGAGACCCTGTCTCAAAATTTCAAAAGGACTGGGATTGTGGCTCAGTGATTAAGTGCCCCTGGGTTCAGATCCTGGTACCGAAAAAAAAAAAAAAAATAGAAAAGAAAAGTGGGACTTATAAGAAGGTGGATAGGTCATTGAGGGTGCTGCCCATAGAAGAGATTTCATAGGAGTCTGGTTAGTTCCTCCAAGAACTATAATAAGGGAAGCCGTGTGATCTCTCCCTCTAGGATATGCTTCTACCATTGTGCCATCCACCATGAACCTTCAACAAAGACCAAAACAAATGGAGCTAACACTTCTTGACAGTTTAGCCTCCAAAACTGTAAGCTAAATAAATCTTTTTTCTTTATACATTATGCAGTCTCAGATATTTTCTCATAACAACAGAAAAGAGACTAATGCAAAAAGAACTTTGCAACTTGACTTAAAGTATATGAGAAATGCTTTTAGATATATGTTCTAGACTAGTCACTGCCCTTAAAGATATAAAACAATGCCAGTTGCTATGGCGTTCACCTGTAATCCCAGTGGCTCAGCGGGCTGAGGCACGCGAGCTCAAAGCCAGCCTCATCAAAGGCAAGGCCCTAAGCAACTCAGTGAGACCCTGTCTCTAAATAAAATACAAAATAGGGCTGGGGATGTGGCTCAGTGGTTGAGTACCCCTGGGTTCAATCCCCAGCACCGAAAAAAAAAAAAAGATATAAAACAATATGTTGTTTTAAGTCTTCTTTAGCTACTTTAGAAATAAAAATGTGAGATTTATTTTGATAATATACTCATCCTATATGTCAAAATATTATTTCAGCATGTAACAATATAAAATACATTAACAAAAAATGTTATTCTTTTCCCCATACTATCATCAAAATCCAGGGTTTCGTTGTTGTTGTTTTGTTTGCTCATTTTGTTTTATATGTAATATCAGGAATTGAACACAAGGCCTCACACATGCTAGGCAATTGCTCTATCACCAAGACCTATCCACAACCCTTTTTATTTTGAGACAGGGTCTTGCCAAATTGCCCAGGTTGACCTTGAACTTGCATCAGCCTCCTAAGTAACCAGTATTACAGGTATACATATACTCATTAACACACATTTTTCACTTGAAGGAGCACATTTCAAGTGCTCAATAACTAAGCAGAGCTAATGATTTTTTAAAATAGCATACTGCAAGTCTGGAAAGCATAAGAAAATGTACAGTTCCTATAATCTGGCTGGCTACTTAGAACAAGATCCAGTGAGGTCTAAATCAAGTTATTTATAGACAACTTGACTGAGAAAATTCAAACTCCTGTGATGACATGTTTACAATTTTCTAGTGAACCAACACCATTCTCTCAATTAAACTCTGATCACGCAGACTCCTGTGATACTTTTAGTGTCACAAATCAAATCTTGGGCTTGTTTAGTAAAAGGTGAGTGATGTCCTGATGTTCTAGCTGGAGTGAGGATTGCTGTGCCCCACTGTAGCTCAGCACTTCGTTCCAGCCTCCAAGGGTGCTATGTGGTCGATCCTGAAATGGCATCCAGGTGCTCCTGGGGAAGAGATCCAGGACTTAAGAGAGATCACAGGATGTGGTGCACTAGGACTCAGAGATAATACTAGATCCAGCCCTCAGGTCTCCTCCCCCAAATGTCTCCCCAGCCACAAATTTGTCACTCTTGGGTCCCACCAACTTTTCCAAATCTCAGGTGTTCCTGGAAAGAGTGAGTTATTCTCAGCAAACAGAAGGGAGTGGGTGAAGATACAGTGATTCCTCTTTTTTTTCCTCACCATCACTGTCAGGAAGAACTTCTTCAGCCTGACCAAGTGTGGGTGTACAAAGAGATTTAAGATATTGACAGGTTGCAGAAATCCTGTCAGCATCTCCAAAGACCTGCTGACCACACAGGTGTTTCAGAGAAGTTTCTCCCCTCAAATGTGATAGGGTTGCCCTTAAAGATTTCTAAGACCTGACCACCAGCAGCATCCAAGACCAGTCCTATTTCCCAGATAGAGAAGTGTATAGTGAGTGGAGGTCTTACAAGAGTGTGACAGCATCCACTGGGAGCAGAGTCTCCTCAGGGGACAGGCAGGTGGATTCTCTGGCTCTCTGATTGCTCCCACAGGCTAGGCCAGGCCAGGGCACCCTTTGTAAGACCCTAGCCTAAAAGCCTTTCTGCTCTCCAGGGCCCTTCTCTGAGTTGGCCTGGGGAGACAAAAGGCCAAGGCCCTCCTATCAGTGTGCAGGCATCCTGGTTCACAGGGACTGGGAGACCAGCAGATATGCCTTATCTATTCTTCAGGCACTGAAATGCTCCTGAGCCCTGAAGAGAGCTCACTTCTGTCCTGGGGAGGGCAAGTCCACCTCACAGCAGCTTTGGCTCTCCGCACCCCTTCTCTCAGGCGCCAGAAGTTGGACCCATTGTATTGCTTTGCACTCAAGTTGAGAAGCCAGAACATGGACACAAAAAGGCCCCGAGGTGACAGCAGATACTTAGACTGACGTCCTGGCCGCGTGGGATCTCCTGGTACCTCAGTTTCCACATCTAGAAAGTGGACTCGGGAAGCACGCAGGGGTGTGGTGAGGATTAAACCTGCGCTAAGGAGTTCTGGGAAGGCGCGGGAACTCGATTTGTTCTGGAGCGCGCTGTCGCAAAGACCGGAACGCCCAGCTCTGCGCTGGCGACCGGGCTGGGCTGCCCGGCCAGTGGCGAGCCGGGCCGTGGGGCACAGTGGTCTGGCAGGAGGCTGGCGCCCCACTCCCCCGAGACGAGCTCGGGGCCCCGCAAGGATGGGACGCACGAGTCAGTCGTGCCCTGCGCTCTCACGCGGCCTGGGCCTCCAGCACCCGCCGCTGTTGCGAGCGTCACCTGCGAATCCAGAGCCTGGGAGTTGGCCGCCTGGAGCCAGGAGTGCGGTGACAAGAGCGAGAGTGACCCCCAGGTGGCTTAGGAGGGGGCATCGGCTACTATGCGGCTTGAGGCTTTTATTAGAAACCAAACCTAAGTGTGATTTTTTGTATTTAATTACGAAAATAATATGTGCTCACTGAGAGAAAAAGAAAAAAGAAGAAAATAAAATAAATAAATAAATAAAAGACTGCAGAAAATTGCCGGATCCCTAGTTAGCATTAACAGTTGGGTGTATTTCCATTGCTTTCTCCTTGTCTTGCTCCAAAAACAGACACCCTGGATCAAAATAGGACGTGCTTTTTTTTTAAGCTTGATTTTCCATGGTCTCTCAACATTGTCCTACCTCTTCTCTGATAATGATTAGCTAGTATTCCACAATATAGCCCCTCTGCCCTCTATTTTATTTAACCCCCTTTCTGACAGAACTTTCAGGCGGTTCCATTTTGCTTTTCATCTTGAAATAATGAAATATTTTATACTTTCAAAATAATGAGTGTGACATTAGTAAGATATTGTGACAGATGCTGTTAGCCACTTAGGAGTGCCAGTTTCTCTGTTTTGTGGACCCACATCTTCCAACCCCAGGCATCCAGATCTCCTAGGGTCCTGATTTGTTTGTTTCATTGTCTAAAGTTGTTGGTGAACCAAGCACTTCTAGGTCTGGCCCTGCAACACTGCCAGGTTCTAAAAGTTGTCCCTTCCCTTTCTGGAGGCTGGAAGGGAAGGTCCAATGGAGCACTGGAGGTTGTGGCAGGTGGTGGGGCCTCGATTCCTGGATAACTATGGAGCAGAGATCTCTTGCCAGCCCCTGGGGGTTATGGCTCCAGCAAGTAATCAATCTTCATTGTGATGTCTGGGTTTGTTAGCATGACTGAGCAAAATGCAGACCAAGTATTATATTAACATGAACATGTCCCACCAAGCCCATCAAGAAACAGAACTGAGATCCCCGTAGATCCCTTCCTCCTTTTCCCCACCATTATTTCACATTTTGTGTTTATAATTCCCTTGATTTTCTTCATCACATTGTGTCTTATTTTGTTTCATTTTAAATTTGATGATATTAATATATTTTATCCAATTGTTTTTTTTAGTTCAAGTTGTTGCTAATTTTTTTTCCATTATGAATAATGCTGTGCTGAACATGTTCGTCACTATTTTTATATACATCTATATTTATTTCTTCAGAATAAAATATTAGATCTCATTGCTGGATCAAAGCATATGTGCATGTTTCAGAGTCTTTGACAAATCATTTTCAAAAAGAGTATACTGATTTATTTTGCCAGTCTTTTCAAAAACTGTATTATTGTCAAATATAAGTGAAAAAAAATCATAATAACTATAATGATTCTGAATGGATTAAAATGAATAATAATGATCTTGAATTAATTATAATGACTATTACAATTACAATGATGTGTAATTATAATGATTTAGTCCATATATAATTGCTAATTTGAAGGGAGAAAAAGAAGCTCCATCTTTCATTCTTTTCTTACATTAATCCCTCACCACTTGTGGAAATCATCCTTCTCGATAAGGTCTGTGGTTGATTAATCTGCAAGATTAAGCTCTCCAAAAAAGGGAGAGTTAGAAAACACAAGATATAACATTAGTTGTATATTTATGAAACATGTGACATATAGCACTGAATGTACATAGCATGCATAGCATTGTATTTATATGCTATGTGTGTAGAAACAGAAATTCTCTAGGGTAAGGTATCTACATCACAAACATACCATCGGGCAACTCCTCTGGAATTGTCTTTTGTTCATTACTCAGGTAGCTGAAGCACTGTCCAGGGTTGGCTTTTTTCTGTTCTTTGAGGACATGCAGACCCCACTGGTTCTGTAAGTAATTGAACCAGCCCCAGACGCAATTAACATCAGAGTCCTCATCACAGATCTTCAGTGAATAAACCTTACTCGTGAGCTTTGCAGTGAAAGATGCTCTGCCACTTACCATGTTCTACCAATCAGACCTTCAGTTCCCTCCTTGGAATAATGAATGTAGAAGAACTCTACTGTTGTTTGTCTTATCCAACAACATCCAAATAACATTATTTTGTTTGTCTCTTCTACAGAATCTGGAAAAACTACACATCATATTCATTTTCCTAGTCTCCCTTGTAAGTAGGGGTTCAGGGAGGTTATGACATAGTTTTGGCTAATGAAATATGCAGAACTCCTCTCAGGGACTTCTGAGAAAGATTTCCCTTTCTCAAAAATAGAACTACCTGGGCATGGTGGCAAACACCTGTAATCCCAGTGTCTCGGCAGGCTGAGACAGGAGGATCACGAGCTCAAAGCCAGCCTCATCAAAGGCAAGGCCCTAAGCAACTCAGTGAGACCCTGTCTCTAAATCAAATACAAAATAGAGCTGGGGATGTGGCTCAGTGGCCGAGTGCCCCTGACTTCAATCCCTGGTTCTGAAAAAAAAATAAATAAATAAATAGAACTGAAGTTGTTGGTATTGCCACATGACTGTTCACCTTGTTTTGATTATTGATGTGTTATTTGGAGCTGCAGCAGCTATCCTGTGACCAAGAGGGAAAGGCCAAGATAATCATAGGAATATCAAGCTTTCATCCTGTTGAACCTCTGAATGAGTGAGTCAATTCTAGGTTTTCTTATTACCTAAAAAAAATAAATTCCTATTGATCAAATGTTCTGTTACTAACTTACCTCATAGAATAGTTTTGAGAATTATGTGATATGGTTTTCCTAAAGGCTAAGTACAATGCTTACCATTGTTAAAGATTCAACAAAACATATTTTATGAATGTCATTTGTAGTAGCTATAGCTGTACACTGATCTCAGTTGCTGCAGGTATAAAATGGTTCAAGGGTAAAAAGATGATTGTTGGAAGATCATCCTCTTAGCTGGATCATCCTCTTATCCTTGATAGCTGCCAAACAGCTATCAGTGACCTTGGGCAAGTCTTGAACTTTAATTGACCTTGGTTTCCTCAGCTGCTTATAAAATAATATAAAAATTCCCATTCAGCTCTGAATTCTTTGATTCTATTGTCTTTTCCAAGAAATCTTTTTATGTCCCAGGATGTAGGATCCAGACTGACAGAACCAGAGGAAGTCATCTAGACTGGGGAAGAGAGTAATATCTCTAATTTATATGTGTGCAGTGTCAAATGGTCCCCCAAGAGCACCCTGTACCTTCCAGCCAGATTCATCATGTGATGTAATCTGCCATGCCAAATATCTACTAAAAGTAACAACATATATTTAACCTGGATACCAGCTTAACTTGAAGGCCTTGAGAGAATTGTTATTCAATAGCAGTTTCTATGATGATAGAAATATTTTAGGTCCGCATTGTTCAATAGAATAGCTGCTAGCTGTGTGTGACTATCCAGTACTTGAAGTGAGGCTAGTGAGACTGAGGAACATTATTTAAAAATTAAGTCAGTCTTCATAAATTAAGTTTAAAAATCCATATGTGGCCAGTGATCACCATAGTGACAGCATAATTCTAGAATCCAGACCTAACTTCCAGTTAAAGGAAGTAAGAGGGAGCAGAACAAGTTATATGACACCAAAGGGAAAGAATCAGACAAAGCCATTAGTGGGAAATAGTTCTACAAGACAACAGCTCTGGGGTTCTGAGAAGGACAATGCCATTTAAAACAACAAAGAAACAGTTTGAGGGAATTGTCCCAAGTTAGAAGAGATGAAAGAAAAATATAAAACATTTACCTCGATAAGAACATAATTGATAAAAATAATGCAGTCTTAAGAGACATTATTATGTCAATTGGGGAACACAGAATATGGTTTGGCTGCAACATAATATTATAAATCTTTGGGTTTTTTTCCAGGTATGATGTTGGCATTGTGATTATGTGAAAGATTATTTTTTGAAAATGCACATGACGTGTTTAGAAATAAAGGGTCTTATGCCTGCAGCAGGTGTGTGTGTGTGTGTGTGTGTGTGTGTGTGTGAGAGAGAGAGAGAGAGAGAAGAGAGAGGGAGGGAATTGGAAGAAGGAAAAGAGGGAGATGGGAAGAGAGTATGAGAGTACACTGGACAGAGATAAAGTAGCAAAATGTTTTTATTTCTTTTTTTTTTCTATTCAGTTCTATCTTCTCTGATACTTCTGAGGGAGAGAACAAAAAATGCACCTAATAAGCAAGTGCCATACAAGGAGATTTCCAGGAAAAATGTTAAAGATGCTGTCTGGTTTCTTATTCTTTATAGTAAAATGTGTAAGAAGAGGGAGAAGCTAAAGAGAAAACTGTTAAACATAAGAGAATTAAGACTTGTTGATTTAAAAATTCTCAGAACCTCAGATAGCCAACCTGTAAAATTAAAAAATGTCCTCCAGGCAAAAAGAAAACCCAGGGTACTGTCAGGAGACTATGGTATAAAGTAAAAGGTATAACTGTAAAATCTTTGTTAACTAGTTGTGCTAAGAGAAAATTCAGCCAGGTGTGGAAGTGCAGGCCTGTAATCCCATCTACTCAAGATGCTGAAGCAGGAGGATCTCAAGTTTGAGAGAGAAAAGGGGGGGGGGCGTGGAGAGAGAGAGAGGGAGAGAGAGAGAACATTCTGAGGTTACATCTCCAAGGCAACTGTTCAGATTAAAAAAAAAAATGTTCAAAGGAGCTGAGAGGAATGTGCTGAACAGCCTTGCAGAGGCTGATGTTGTAATGGGATAGGCATTGGGGTGGGGTCAGTGAAAGCAGTGAGCATCTTTTCTAAATGGAAGGATATGAATCAGGTTTCCAGCTTCCAAGAATGCCTTCAAAATTATACCTGCCAGCTAATATTTGTGTGGTTGTATAGTCACTGAATGCACACTGTAGAGGTGATGGTGTATAACTTCTAATGCTTGGCCATAAAAGATTGCAGTTTCTGCCTTGGGCTCTCTTAGATTCTTGCTCTGGGGAATCCAGTTGCCATATCATATGGACACTCAAAAAGGCCACATAAAGAATGTACTGGATTGGACAGTGTCCCCACCCTCAAATTCACATGCTTCCTAGAGCTTCTTAGAATGAGATCATATATAGAAATAGAGCCGTTTCAGGTGTCACTGGTTAAGATATCATTGTAGATGTCATGCTGGAGTAAGGTGAACCCATCATCAATATGAGTGGTTTTTCCTCATAAGCAGAGGAAAAGAGAAGGCACTGGAGAATGTCTTGAGATGACAGCGGCAGAGACTGGAGTGATACATCTGTAAGGTGAGGAACACTAGGCATTGCTGGCAATACCAGAAGCTAGAAGAAAGGCACAGAACAGACCTGCCCTGCAGCATTCAGACAGCATGACCCTGCTGACACCTTGATTTCAGATTTCTAGCCCTCAGTACTGTCATTACAGGCCACCTCACATTGTGGTGCTTTATTATGGCAGTCCTAGAAAAGGAATGTAGAGAAGAAGGAGACCTTCTACCATAGCAGCACCAAGCTGCAAGCCCAGTGAGTAAACCCTTTTGGTAGTGGTCCTTCAGCTCCACTGACATCACAACCACAAACTCATGAGGGAGCCTGCATCAGAACTGCCCAGCTAAACTGCTCTTAAATTTCTTTTACACAGAAACAGAGATATGTTTATTGTTATTTTAACCCACTAAATTTTGGGGTAATTTGTTACACAGCAATAGATAACTAGAACTGCAAGACTCTTAGGGGAAGGCCATACCTGGGAATGAATGAATATATTAACCTATGTATTTTACAGTTTATCTATTGTAGTCTAGAGCATTGGTGATGGTTTGGAAGCTTGTCCTGAGTCATCAACTGACATTAGACATACCTGAACTGGGATGGCAGGTAGTGCAAAGCAGCAAAGCCTTAGAAGTGCTTGGAAGACTGCTCTTCAGTCTGCACAGCATGAAGCCCCAGCACTTCACACCTTTTGGCTTTTCATTTTTTTCCAGATCCTATCAAGGTACAACACCTTCTCCACCCCTCTTCATTGCCTGACCCCCAGTCCTACTGTTGGAGTACTGGTTTCATCCAAACCTTTTCAGGACATTAGAGTCCCACCAATCTTGATCAGATTGGATCAGATTCCAATTAGAAGAATTTCAAAGAGTAAAACAGAATGGAGATTAGGATAATGAACTTTTATGTGTTTGTCACAAACATCAACAATCAGAGTGCATAGTCAATCTTGTTCCACATGTACTCCTCTGAACTTGCCCTGGATTATTGGAAGTAAATCTCAGACATTTCTTCCAAAAATATTTCCACATGTGGCATATCACACTTAGTTAAAAAAAATCAACAATAATTCTTTAATATCTTTAAAGATCTGAATAATATCTACATTTTTTTCCCTCTCACAACTTTTTAAAAAATTGTATCAGGTTCCAAATAAGGTTCAAATCATGAAATTGATTTTTTTATCTCTTGGAATATATAGGTTTCTGTATTTCTTTTTTATCCTTTTGCTTCTTCCCAACCCTTGGAAAAGAAATCAGGTCATTTGTCTTGCAGATTTACCAACAGTCTGGAATTTGCTGATTGTATCCATCTTCAAACAGTATCATTCAACTTGTTTCTCTGTCCTGTGCTTCTGTATTTCTTGCAAATTAATAGAAAAAAATGTGGTCATATTTAGGTTCTTTTTTGGTTTTCTTTCTCTTTTCTTTCTCCTCATTTTCTTCCTTCTTTTTCCTTTTAAAAATTATACAGAAGAGCAAATATACTGCAGATTTACAGCACAAGTCCACATGTGAGTTTTTTTTTTCTTTTTAAAGGTCTACTTCAGCAGTTGTGTGTATTTTTGTCAGAAGGCACACAATGTCTACTGGACTCCAAAGAGCCATGAACGATCACTGCATAATTAGGGGACAAAGCAGTTCCATTTACCTTCTATTATTTCAAATGTGTCATAGTTTATAACTCTGTAAACCATACTTGTCTGAGCAAGGTACCAAACAAGAATATAAAGCTCATGTACTTGATTTAATGCTTAGACTTGAACACATTTTCCACTGCAACTTTGCTGTCCCTGTTCACTAAGCTCTAGATGTTGTGATGTCACACTACTGCCATTCTAATGGCTTATCTTCTTCCACTGCCCTCACCCTTCAGTGAGAATAGAGATTAGTTTCATTTTTATCTTTGACCTTGAAACAGCTGAATGCTATTCTGGTAAACTCGTGTTTGATTGAACCTCTGCTCCATAACTCACTGGCTATATGACTTTGGGTAACTCTCCCAACCCTCCCAGCCTAAGAGATAGTAAACTGTGGCTGAGAAGCCTATGCAGAAGCTTCAGTAGGGCAAACTGGGGATAATTGAATGCAATGATGCTTATCAAGTTGCTTTGCACAGTGCCTGACTCAGTAAATGGTCGATATTATTATTATGCATTAGAAATGAAATGCACTCAAGCAGTTAAACCCATTAAATGTAAGAAAGCCTAGAATAAAGAATGTGAAGAATCCCTGTTGCTATGTCCCTTGAGTAGGCCCTTGGGAACATTACCGATGACTCAAAATGTGCTAATTTTAAATTAAATATCACATCTCTCTAAAAGAGCTAGCCATATGTCGGGTGTGTGTGTGCTGAAGCTGCAGCATCTAAGTGGGAAGAGCCGTCCCCTGAAGGAAGTGATTGTTATTCCCAGAAGAAATAGGGAAATGGTTTTGTATAGGCAGAAAGAACCAATAAAAGCTCATTTACTTGGTACTGGAGCTGCCCTACTGCTCTCTGATGGGGCGCCAGCTGCAGAAGCAACCAATTCCATTATAAAAAACTTTTTCTCCTAGAAAAGCATCTGATGTCTGTTAATCTCTAACTTGAAAATGACATTTACTGAGCATGTGCACTGTGTCAGGTGTGTTACTCAGATTATTTTGTTTAATCCTTCCAACAACCCTTTAGAGTAGCTTTGAAAGTGGCAAAACTCAGATTGAAACTCAGAGAATTTGAATGTCAATGATCATTCTTGTCACAGTCTCCATAAATGTAGATTGGGTTATTGAACAAACTATACCTTTATCTCCCCAAGGTATTTTAATTTTACAACTTGTATCTGGATGAGGAATCAAGGAATTTTGGACATAGTATAATACATCTGTGGAAGGAGGGATGGTGGCATTTGTCTTATAGTTGCACCACCACAGGCCATTGCAATTCCTGCTTCCTTTCTCTTCCCTCCTCTGCTAGCCGCCTCCTCTGGTCTTGATGACCCCTAAGGTGGATTCTCCCAGGGAGGACTAAGAGAAACACAGAACCATCTGTGGAGCACTGGGAGACTTGGGGTGGCAACAATTGAGAAACTACAGTATCTTGCCAACACTAAATGTTTAGTTTGTGAATTTTCCCCTTTGACAAAAATTAGTAGGCTTTCATTATGAGACAAAATTTAAAAATTAAGATTTCAGCAAAGTCTCTCAAAGCGAGAGAATTTCAAAGAAACCAGGATAGTTTGGCAATGTTGAGTGCAGCCAATAGTTCCTCTCCTGACTAGTCTCTGAGTATGGTTTCAACACATGACCATGATGTCAGGAATAGTGACAAGGAGCAAAGGGGTGTTTAAATTTTGCTCTGTATGTGGTGATGATGACTGTGCAAAACTTAGAATGACACAGGAAGATTCACAGGAAAACTATTGAGATTAAAATCCCTATGGGTTCAAAAATACCTGGCCAGTCTCTGGCCCTTCAAACTCAGGCAGGAGTTTAGGACAATGAGTCTCTGAGGAGTTTGGGCAAGACCGTGTGACTGGGCACATTTGGGCTTCCTTCCAAGGTCCCTAGAGCCCAGGCATACCCCACCTAGGTGTCCCCCCACCCCCGCCACAGGGAGCATAGCATGGAGAGAGAGGAAGAAACAGGCACAAAATTGGGGAAGCCAAGAAGCAGATGAATGGGTGACAAATGACTGAGCAGAACTCAGCAATAGGAAGATAGAGGAGCACAAGTGAGCCCTGGGCACACAGCAAGGAGAACAAGAGCCAGAACAAGGAGAATAAGAGTCATTTACTCAGAACCCAGCCCAAGGCTGAGCACCTTTGATAGCAGCAAGAAGGTCAGGTCAAAGTGGGTTTAGACAACACTCCAGGTAACCTCCCCAACCCAGTGAAAAACTGGGGGCTTTTTTTTTTTTTCTTGAAAAAGTAAAACAGAGAGGTTTTGACACAAAATGAAGGCCTGAATGTATCCTGTGTGCTGGAGGTGTAGCTCAGTGGTAGAGCACTTGCCTAGCATGTGTGAGGTCCTGGGTTCAATCCCTAGCGGCACACACACACACACACACACACACACACACACACACAGAATACCATCCTGTAGTAAGCATGGCCTCCTAGCTTTCTTCCCTCATTCCTTCCTATCCTGTTGCAAGCAGGGAACTGGGTGGGCTCAGAAGGATCTAAGGAGTTCCAGAAAGTGACCCTTGTGGTTTCCCAATTAAAAGATCAGCAAGACCACACTACATGGCCATGACTCATCTATGGCAAATTTTCCATCCACTTTCGTCTCGCATTCATAACTCTGCAGCATTCTGCAGCATGTGACTGTGTGAACCCTTTAATATCAAAGCTAAATAAAAATGGATGAAAAATAAATAGTAGATAAATATTTATGGATGAAAACCAAAGCCAACAAACAGGAAAAGGCAATTCAGGTATACTCAAAAGCAAGCTGACTCTGGCCAGAAGGAAACAAACAGTTGACTGGTCTCAGCTATATTCCCAACCATGTGGGCCCTGCGCACTGTCAACCTTTCCTCCAACTAACTTGCCTCCAGACCAGTCATTCTGGAGCAACCAGAGGACCCAAGGGAGAATCTGTTCTCCTGAAGTAGGAATTCGAATCAGCAACTTCACTATGGATCATGTTAGAAATATAAACTTTTGGGTCCTACCCTGGACCTACTGAATAGGATGCTTGTTCCCCAGTATGTCTTTTCTGCAAGTCCTTCAAGTGATCTCCAAAGCATACTGAAGTTGGAGAACCACTCACTTGTTCTCCCATCCTCCTGGGTAGTATTTCACACTGCTTCTTCTCCCTTATAATCCCAACACCTCCTCCTCCTCCATCCTCACTCAGCAGATGCTGCCTTGCTTGCTCCGACTTCACTGCAGAGAAAACTGAAGCAATCAGGAGAGAACTTCCACAGTTCCTACCACCACCCACCACCCACCAGCATCTGTTAACCAAAGTTAAATCAAATGTACATGCGCCTATCTAAAGTGGTCCTGTACTGGACACTAGCTCCCACCCCTTCTTTCCTACATAAGGATACCAATCCAGCACTTCCCCTTTTCTGTCCTACATCATCATATTTTTAAAAAATTTTTTTGGTACTGGGAATTGAACTCAGGGGCACTTGACCATTGAGCCTCATCCCCAGTCCTATTTTGTATTTTATTTTAGAGACAGGCTCTCACTGAGTTACTTAGCACATTGCCATTGCTGAGGTTGGCTTTGAACTCGTGATCCTCCTGCATCAACTTCCTGAACCGTTGGGATTACAAGTGTTCACCACTCCACTGCACCCATTACAGCATCAAGATCAAGATCTCACCAGTTTGGGCTGCTTCTTTTCTCTCTTTTGCAATAAAACTGCTTTCAAGTGTGTCTACATTGCTGACCAACTGGCCAATGACCTCCATGCAGCTAAATTTAAGGTCAATTCTTAGTCTTTATCTTGTCAGAAGCATCAGAAACAGTTGATCATTCCTTTCTTCACAAAAGTTCACTGTTCTCACTGTTCTGCCTAAACCTGTGTTCAGCGCTCTCCCTGCTCACTTTACCCTCATTTCTTTGGTGATTTCATCTGGTATCATCGTTTTATGTAATGTCAATATACAAATAATAACAAAGTAACAACTGTCTTCCAGATTTTGTTCCAAACTCCAAACTAGTCCATGTCTAAACAGTTATTTCAAACTCAGCATATTTAAAACTTGACCCTTGATTTTTTTCCCATATCATTTATTACTTCACAACATATGAGATGTGAAAGACCTCTACACTGAGAACTACAGAACACTAAAGAAAGAAGTTAAAGAGCATCTGAGAAGATGGAAAGATCTCCCATGTTCTTGGAGAGGCAGAATTAATATTGTCAAAATGGCCAGACTTCCAAAAATGCTATACAAATTCAATGCAATTCCAATAAAAATCCCAATGATGGACCTCATAGAAATAGAGCAAGCAATAATGAAATTCATATGGAGGAATAAGAGACCCAGAATTGCTAAAGCAATCCTTAGCAAGAAGAGCGAAGCAGGGGGTTTCACAATACTAGACCTCCAACTATACTGCAGAGCAATAGTAACAAAAACAGAAAAAAAAAAACCCAAAAAAAACAGCATGGTATTGGTACCAAAATAGACAGGTAGATCAATGGTACAGAATAGAGGACACAGAGACAAACCCACATAAATACAGGTATCTCATACTTGACAAAGGAGGCAAAAACATGCAATGGAGAAAAGACAGCCTCTTCAACAAATGGTGCTGGGAAAATTGGAAATCCATATGCAGCAAAATGAAACTAAACTCATATCTCTCACCCTGTACAAAACTCAACTCAAAGTGGATCAAGGACCTAGAAATCAGATCAGAGACTCTGCACCTACTAGAAGAGAAAATAGGTCCAAATCTTCATCATGTTGGCCTAGGACCAGATTTCCTTAACATGACTCCCAAAGCGCAAGAAATAAAAGGACGAATCAATGATTGGGATAGAGTCAAACTAAAAAGCTTCTTCTCAGCAAAGGAAACAATCAGCAATGTGAAGAGAGAGCCTTCAGAGTGGGAGAAAATCTTTGCCACACACACTTCAGACAGAACATAGGAGAATATTTGCTTATTTATGTTTATTTCTGTCTCCCCCACTAGACTACAAATTCTTTATGGTAATGATTTATTTATTTATTTATTTATTTATTTATTTATTTATTTATTTATTTATTTTTGACACTGGGGATGTAACTCAGGGGCTGCATCCCCAGTCCTTTTTATGTTGAGACAGGATCTTGCTAAGTGGTTTAGGGCCTTGCTAAGTTGCTGAGGTTGGCCTCAAACTTACAAATCTCCTGCCTCAGCCTCCCAAGTCACTGGTATGCACCACCAAGCTGGCTTGGTAATGATCTTTGTTTTTTCACTGATGGGTTCCAAAGCACACACAGTGTGTGGTGTGAAGTGAGCACTGTGAATATTAGTTGAATAAATCAATATCATCAAAAAGAGAAGATACTGCAACAAACAATTAAGAACAAGACATGGTAAATATAAAGATAGTCTGAGAACAAGGAAAACTCCAGAAAAAGAAAAAATGAAATACCCAATAAGAGGACTGGAAGATAAAGCTGATTTTTTTTTTTTTTTTTTTTTTTTTTTTGTGGTGCTGGGGATTGAACCCAGGACCTTGGGCTTGCAAGGCAAGCACTCTACCAACTGAGCTATATCCCCAGCCCCACTAAAGCTGGAATTTCTAAGGGAGTAAAGCAGAAAGACAAAGAGGTGGTATAAAATGTTAGAAGAAACCAGAGACCATAGTTTGAAGTTTAATATGCAAATAATAGGTGTTCAAAGAAAAGGGACAAGGTCATCAGAGAAGGAAAAAAAGTCAAAGAAATAATTTAGGAAATTTTTCTAGACTTGAAGAACATGAGTTCACAGATTGGAAGGGTCCACTAAGAACCCAGGACTAGTCTTGTTATCATGACAAATGGAAAACAAAATCCTATAACTTGCAAAGCAATTGAATAAAACACAAGATCATGTACAAAGAAATAAAAACCACACTGGCTGTGAAATTCCCAGTGGCAAAACTGAATGTTTGCAGATAGAATAATGCTTTATAATTCCAGTACGAAAGGGATTTCCAACCAAGAATTCTATAAACAAACTGAAGTGTCAGGACATGTAAAGACATCTTCCAAGCAAGCAGGAACTCAAAACATTCACCGCAGCTACAGCAAGGAAACAGCACAGCAGATGGACATGGCCCTTCTTCCAGCTACTGACAGCCTCTGGAGAGGGTCCTGGGGGCACCCAGGTGAACTGAGCTGATTTACTAGAGAAACATGGAGGTTGTTTCCTTCTTATTCTAGTTTCCAGTTGAGTGTGAAGTGTTTCATAATTTCACTACAGCCTCTGTTAGGAAATGGTTTGTAAAGGAGGCCTTGTCAGTTCTTGGAACTGTTAAAAAAGGGAATCTTTAGGTGATTATGGGTGAATGTATAAGCCGTTCGGTACATATTTTATTCTCCTATGGGAGATACTTTGAAGGGCAGGCTAAGATCCTTCTGTGACCTGCACTGTATCTGATTTAGCTGTTCCTATGAGCCACAACACTGTTTTGTACAGCTGAGGGGTAAGGGTTGGAGGTGGCACTGAACCGGGAAGATCTTCCGAGGAACTCAACACAGAAAAGCCAGAGGAACTGACAATTCAGCCTCTGAACTCTCAAATTTTGAGCACACCTGAAATTGAAATTGGACATGGACATCCTTGCTTCTGTGGCATCTTTTCCCTTTGAATTACTTTGGGGCAGTGAGAATCACACACACACACACACACACACACACACGTGCACGTACAACACAACTGGCTAAAAGCTGTGGGCTGCCAAGCAGAGCAGTGATGCAGGATTGTGGTGACACATACGATTTAGTCATTTATTTGTTCTGGGGATTGAACTCAGGGCCTTGTGCATTGCTAAGTACATTTTCTTGCACTAAGCTACCACCTCAGCCCAAACATGGGATTTTGAAGCTGGATAGATAGGTGCTTTCATTGTACTCTTTAGGTAAATGAGCCAATTTCCCCACACAAAAGCTATACATCAACACTTTCACCTCCCTATTACAGAGCACTTAGATGTACTAGATACTCTTGTTTTTAAATATTACTTCTCTTGGCAACTGAATTGGCAACCAAATATTGTCTTGACTTTATATTTTGGAGTACTGGGGAATAAACCCAGGGACACTTAATCACTGAGCTACATCCCTAGCCCCCTTTTTAAAATTATTTTGTATTTTGAGACAGGGTCTATCAAGTTGCTGAGGCTGGCATCAAGAGCCTCCACTTTTTATCTGCACTTCACTGGCCTAGTGGTAAAATGGTGTTTTAGTCAGTCTTTTCATTGCGGAAAGACCTGAAAAGAACAATTAGAGGAGCAAAAGTTTATTTGACTCAGTTTCAGAGGTCTCAGTCCATAGAAGACCAATTCCTTTGCTCTGAGTGGTGGTGAGACAGAGCATCAAGGTGAAAGAGTGCCCCAGGAAAGCAGCTCAGGACACAGCAACAAGAAAGCAGACAGAAAGCAAGCTCCACCTAGCCAGGGCGAAAGATAAACCCCAAAGGCACATCCCCAGTGACTACTTTTTCTAGCTACACCTGACTTGCCTACAGTTACTGCCTTGTTAATTCACATCACTGAATTAATCCATCGATTAGGTCACACCTCTCATAATCTAATCATTTCACCTCTGAACCATCTTGCAATGTCTTGCGGGGGGCACTTCATACCTAAACCATAACAAATAATTATTTCTCTTCTTTGTAGACTATGTGGTCCTTCAGGATGGGGGACCACCCTTACCCTCACACCCAGAGAGCTTCAAAGAAGGGCTGGGCTAATCACCACTTACCTTTGGTCCTCCTCTGACCCTTGCTGGAACATACATACAACATTGTTTACCCAGAAGCTCTCCCCACCTCTAACTGCAGAGGAGCTGCTTGGGGTCCTGTTAAGGGAGGGCCCTGAGTTTGAGCCCAAAGCTGCTCACTTCTAGCAAGTGTTCATCAAGTCAGACTGAGTGTTACATGAGGACAGTACCCAAAATGGTTTTTCCTTATCATTTTACTGTCAGCACTTAGCACAATGTCTGGCACACTGTAGGTGCTCAACATTTGATATATGATGGAATCAACCCTCCCATCTCTAGATGGGAGAGGAATAGGTGATATTTGTGAAGCAGATTCATGAACTCACTGGTGCTGTAGTGATCTAATTTTAGGGAGCTGGATCCTTGGTAGAACTGGACCAATACAGCCTACAACTATATTCTGATTAAGGAGAGGCAATGAATAGAATACATTTTTCCAGAAGCCTACAGGCCAGCTATGCAGTCAGAACCAGCAGCTGTGCACCAGTGAGTAGATTCGGTGATAGGTACCAACTATTGAGTCAAATTGGAATTGACAGCTGGCACTCATCAAGACAATCTGATATGGAAAATTGAGATGGCAGGTGACATCTTTCAGTGTACTTGGGGGCTTCCTAAATGAGCATGGTATCTGATTTTAGATCTCCCTGCCATGCCCATCTCTCATATAGCATCTACGGCTCCCTGTTTGAAGCCCAACTTGCCAATATACACTTTAACCCACAAACTCACACTTGTACCTTTTTTAGGTCACAAACCACTTTGAAGCTCTGATAAAAACTAGGATAAACACATAAAATTTTATATATGATTCAGCAGGCTCATAGTTTCGTGAAGACCACTTACGTCCCAGTCCCTACTACATACCCAGCCTCTTGCCAAATGTAGAGGCTCATGAAAGGTAGATTCCCTATAAGCTGCAGCAAGAAGCCTGGGGTGAAGCGGGGGCAGTTTTTAAAAATGTTTTTGGGGAAGCTATTAAACTTAGATAATCATTTTTGTTTTAAAATTAAGCAAATGCGAACCAGCCTAAGTTAAGAGTGGTTCTAATCATAACAAATGGTTGTAGGGTCCCTCCCTGCAGAGCAGTTGTAGGGGAATGGAGATGAGAACAGAGAAAGAGGCCCTGCATGGGTCGGCCCTGCCTTCCATTTTCTAGTTGTATGACCAGGTCCCAGAGCCTCTTGTGGTTTCATTGGCTAACCTCTGCATTGGGCATGTGGCTACTAATATTGAGTGCAACTTTGAACTGTTATGACCACTGGCAAGAATCTCCTGAACCCTGACTGTTCCATGTACTAGGTGTGAGACCCTGGGCAAGTTCAGCATTTTCTCATTTTTTAAGAGGGTGACAATAGTCATCTCTCCATGATGTTGAGAAGGTAAAGGTTTGTCACATAACTGAAGTTCAACATTTATGATTGTTATTCTTATTACTCAAGTTTCAGAAGCTCTTGTTGAAATAAAACAAGAGTGCATGTAGAGATCATCAAATAGAATATCATGAGTAACATTTTCACATAAAAAATCAAATCCTTACCAGTGTGTGAACCCATGTTACACAGATAGAATGTAAACAAATGACAATTCTACAAGCCATCACCATAAAACTGTCTTTTACTAACAAAATCAAAGAATCCCAAACACTTTTTGTGGACTTTACCTTTTTTCCTTCAGATTTTGAAATGGTATTGTGTATGTACATATTTTTAAATTTAGACACATTCTGGAGAACACAGTTGTGGACACAGACTAACCCAAGAAATGAATGTGAGATGTTCAGAAATCTGATTTCAAATACTTGTGATTATTAAACTTGTTTGTGAATCCTGTCCTGTGAAGTATGTGTCATTTCTCCTCCACTTCTCATGATGGAGAGCTGGAGTTTTCATCACACAGCAGCCCATGTAACAGACATGAGAAGTTGTAACGTAGAATCAAAGAACTGTACATCTGTTAATACCTAGTGGACAAGTAGGAAGGTGTCAAACCAGCTGGCTTAGAAAATCTTTAAATAATATCTCCATTTATTCCATGGATATTTTATCTTTCCCCTAGTGTGTTAGTTAGAAAGACTAGTAAGTATTTTTGGAACATGCACATAAGTGAACACATCTAGCATCTGATAATTAAGAGTCACCCTTGCTGATGCTGGACTGGAGAATCCTGGCCAGAATCAGAGCTTCTACTAGCTGACTCCTCCTTGCAGAAAGATGTGCTAGAGAGCCCCAGGGAACTCCTGGCAGCTCCAGTGGCTTCCTCTGAGAAACAAGACAGACAGGGCCTCATTGGTAAGCTGGGTTGTGTATTATACTTCCATGGAGTGGGTGGCGAGGATGGGAACCTTGTTTTTTGGATGAGATTGGATATTGTGTGAGGTCTTCTGCAAAACAGTTCCCTTCAGCCTGTTCATGATGGCTTACCCTGCCTTCAGGTAATGACTTCCTAGATAGGCCCATTAGCAGGCCCAGGAAGTCAGTTTAAGGATAACCATGAAGATTTATGCCCATGGAAGTCATCACCCTAACATGAACAAAAACAACAATGACTTGGAAGCCACAGTGTCTGCAATGAAGAGACTCAGAAGGCATCATTTAGAAACTGAAGATCACATGTTTAAGGTACCAGACTCTCAACTAAAGCTCAGCAATGCCCTAAAAACTGCATAAGCATGAAGGAGACATCTTCTAAATTGATACTATTCTTTATCCTTTACAAAAGGAGTGGAAACTTGGGCTGATATTTAGACAGTTCCCTGTAGATAAGGACTAGACCATTTTAGATCCTATCTTGTCTTTTGTGACACATGCCTTGCCCTGCCTAATAAGAAATACTTAGAAAAGTCTAGACCACTTGTACCCTGATGACAAAAGCCCTTCTAAAAACTGAAATCTACATAATAGAATTACTGAGGATATGCTAATCCAAATTAATGCCCTATTTTGAAAAATAAAAAGTCACCTGGGTAATACCGTAATTTTCCTGTTTAGAATATTATGTTGTTCTCCATATGTATAAATGCAGACTAGTACTTTTGATTTAACTACCCAAAGCATATAAAAAGGAATATATTCATCCCAAGTTTATACTTTTGATCACTTACTGATTTTTGAAATAAGTTTGGTTGCAGAGACATTGGTTCAACTGAGGATCTTCCTGTTTATCACCCATTTGGAATTGTATCCACTATTCTCATAACCAATAAATTATCATATTGGTAAAATTGAAGTGGGGTCTGTTATTCATTATTGTGTTTTTTTTTCCCCCAGTGCAGAGGATTGAATCCAGGGCCCTGTGTGCGTGCTAGGCTTTACCACTGAGCAACATTCCCAGCTCAAGGTGGGGTCTGTTTTAATAATATACACCTTGGTACATGTTTTAGAATTGCCAACACTCAGTCATTAATACTTATGATGTGTTCATTAAGGTTATTCTTGGTATCATGATATACATTCCCCAGGGCACTAGCTGCTTAAATTGCAATGAGCCTTTTGAACTTTATGTGAAGTTCCAGAAAACTCTGCGTTGGGAGACTGGGTAGCTCTAATGTGTTTCCTAGGGTTTCTTAAAAACACTACAGTGAACACAAAACATAAATAAGAAACAGTATTCAACTTCATACTCCCCAAATGTTCCAGCAAATGCCCTCTTGTCTGCTATTTCTTTTCAGGTGTTAGAGTGGTCTTTCCCTCATATTCTTCTGAAAGGTACCCAGGGAAAATGCTGACAGGGGGATAGGATATCACCCTAGATTATCTTTCGGATATATAAGAGAGACATCTCCTGACCATTCCCCTCTTAAAAGAGAAGACACTTCACTTTATATATTATATACAGAAAGGAGTGGCTGCCCCCATTCGCTCATGCATGCTCAGCTCTGAGCTCATGTGAAGAGAAAGACTTTCGATTTAAAACAACTTACACTTATAAACAACAAACATAAAGAAACATGCAAACACCACAGGGAACCTGAAGGTAAAGACTTCATATTTTACACGATGAGGGGACAGTTAGAAAATGTTGATGATGGTTTCTGTTACTCATGCTCTAACTTGAGGGTCTTTGCAACAAAAGGGTGCTTGTGAAGGTGTGAAGGTGTTTTTTTAAAATTTTTTTTTCCCTTCTCTTTTAGGAGTCACGGTGGTTCTGTCAGGCACTAAGCAATCTGGTGGCTTTTGGTCCAACGTGTATTTAGTTGTCTTTGCATCTTTTTAATTTCTCTGTGAACAGCCAAGTTCAAATGCTGGAAACCGTGATGTCTCTGGTACCAGGATGTCGGAGAGAAAGTGAATAGCGCCAGCCATGCCTGTAAAGCGAAATGGGGATCTTTTATGAATAGGTGTGAGGGTGGTATCTGCAACAAAGTGACCTTTAATTGTTTCCTCTACTGGGGGCTCTAAGGATATGAGAAAAAGTGCTGGGGACTTCAAAGATGATTTCATTAAAAAACAAGGATATTCTTATACTAACAACATCAGCAGGTAATGACGCTGACCACTCAAGCCTCCAGGCTTCTGTCTCTTACTTCAATCAGAACGATACCTTTTTTTACAGGATTTCTGTTTGCTTAAGTTTTCTTTTGCCATAAAAATCACATACAACCAAACACAAATCTTAAAGTACTTCTCAGAGTTTTGACAAATGCACACGCTTGTGTAAAACAAACCCCTGTCAAAATCTGGAATATTATATAACCCAAGCAGTTCCCTGTGTCCCTCTGTAGTCCATCCCCACTACATCCCACAGAGGCAACCACCACAGGTGAATTTTGCCCATTTCAGAACTTCACATGAATCACAATGCAGACTTCTGTGTCTGGGTTTTCCACTCAGCGAATGTTTTTGGAATTCATTCATGTGTATGTTAGTAGTTGGTTTCTTCCTATTGCTGAGTAGTGCATTGTTTTCCTACTGAAGAACATTTGTTTCCAGCCTTCCCTGTAAGTTCTTGAAGAAAAGGTTCCCGAAGTTTATTTTAAAAATTAAAAAATAGAACCTATTACAACCTATCAGAAATAAACAGAAACACCTGACACTTTTGGGAGGGCGTTAGAGAAGGCCATGCTGAAACGACCTATTTTCTGGTTTTAAAAAGTGGAGTGCCAGACTCACTGGATGGAGTACATTAGCGGGAGTATACTCCTGCAGGAGGGGTTGCAAGGTGTCAGCAACCGCAGCAGCCTGGTAGCTCCTCTGCTTGGCCTGCCACATAAGACATTCAATATAACTATCCTTTGGTACATTTGACCAAGAGTTTTGTTAACACCTACTACTAGTTCTGTCTGGCAGGCACTGGAGAGACACAGGGCAGAGAGTTAACTTTCCAGACACCAGGTTGTTGTACACTGAAAAATTTTGATTCACTGGGGCTTTAAAGTTGCTGTTATAAACTTGAACTTATAAACCAGAATGACCTCCATTTAGAGTTCAGGTTCTAACTCTACTATATCTGATACAAATATACTACATTTTTATGACATAAAGGACTAGAAGTTTCATTGAGAAATATTCTTTCTCTATTTTTTGAATATTAAACAGATCATATTCCCCAAAAGATCTGACGAATATTCTATTTTCTGTTCATATTTCTATTATGTGATTAAAAATATCACCAAGGTCAGAATAAAATAACATATACTGGAGAAGATTCGAACATCAAAACAATAAAGGAACACTACCAATAGCTTCAACATAAAAATTTGACATCATAGATGAAATGGGCCAATTTCTCAAAAGCTAGAAACTTGTACAACTCACCTAACATGAAATAAAGAAAGGGAAAAGCCCTATCATTATTAAGTAAACTGAAATTGTTTTTAAAATCTCAGAAATTTACAGATCCAGAATTTTTTACTAGAGAAGTCTACCAAACAATAAAATTTGATTTACACTAATTTTTCCAACAAGGAATACACAGCCTGTCCCAGAAAACAGAAGAGGAGAGGACAGTTCTCAGGATACTTCATTAGGTCAGCATTACCCTGCTACCAAAATGAGATAAAGACAGTAAAATCAGGAAAACTAGAAATCAACATGCTTCATGAATACAGATGTAAAAATCTTATACAAGACTAGCTTCTGGAACCTTTTTTCTAATAAAAACTTGTCAGGAAGGCTGGGAACAGCCCAAATGTCCTTCAGTAGGAATCATTTTTATTAGTTCTGAAGTCTGCTTTGAGATAAGTATAAGATGTGGCTCTGAAGTAATTAAAGGTTATTTTCAATTTATCTCAACTAACCTTTTAGTCTTTGTCCTTTGATTTCTGTGGCTTAAAATCAATACACACACATAAATATAAAAATAAATTTAAGTCCCTCTGTAGGATTTTTATTTTTTTCCCCCTGAGTTATATTCTGTTGGGCCTATAGCAGACTGATTTTTGTTGCTTTTACTGATGGCCTGTTATTGCTCATTTCCAGAACGTTCTTCAGTATTTGTTCGTTGTTTTTTCTAATCATTAATATTTCTAATTACTAATACTTCCAATTAATTAACACTTCTTTATATAATTTATATATAATTGAAATATATAATATATAATATATATTTAAATTTATATAAATTAAATATATTTAACCATTCAAACTTCCTGAGCACATTAATATGTACAAATGAAATGCAGAGGAGTAAACTTAACATCTCTCATACTGCTGAGTAGCAAGCCTTCCATACTCTGTGCACATATACTTCACAGAAGATCTAAAAACACTTGGATGATATTTACAGGAACAAAAAGTAGGCAATATAAAGAGACTCAATATCATTTTCAGTCATAAATTAATCTGTTCACTGTTATTTTAGTTTTGAAATTTCTACTCATGTAAGGTCAAATATACTGTTGCTAATCCCCAGAGACAGGGAGAGCAATTTCACTCACCCAGATGCTTAAATCTATACTTTTTTGTTTGTTTGTTTTTGTTTTTTCACTCTCCTACCTTCAAACAGGGAATAGGGTCTGTCAGGAATGCGGCACCCATGTGCTCCGTAATCTAGACACCACTCTGCAAACTAAAACGAAAGCATTTCTTTTTAAGAACAAAATTTTCATTTGGTGAAAAGGCAATAAATGAGATACTACAATGAATTCAGAAGAATTGACAGTGTTTCAGAGCAAGGGCTCAGGACTGGACTATAGTGCTACCTATTCTCAGAGGGCTGACACCTGGCAAGTTATGTTATGCACCTCTCCTCATCCATTTTCTCACCTGCAAGGTGGTATCTACCTCATCCATTGTCTGTCCTTTCTAGGCATCTGCCTCCTGCCCACCCAGTGATCATTTCTGAAGGAACTCAAAACACTTGCTCTGAATTTAAAAACAAAAAAAAAAAAAAAAAAAAAAAAAAACAACCCAGCTCTGAAGCTGCCTTTAGAATCAGCTGCTGGCTCCCCCTGGTGATTTTCTCTGGCAGCGGCTTCAGCCCTGGCCAGGGCCATTCTCAGTCATACTCCTGTTAAACATAATCTACAGTCTCACTTCTCTTACCTCAGCTTCCTCTTACTCCATTCCTTATTCACCACTGTTTGACTAACTTCATTGTGAAAATGCCTCATCCCTTAGCTCTGTCAGTGCTTTCCTTTGAGTGCCTTGATCCTTTCTTCTCAGACCTTTTCAATGGGTTTTTCTATATTATAATGAATTTCTTTTTTTTTTTTTCTTAAGGTAACAATAGCAAATTTAGTACATGTTTAATAAAACTTATTCTGCTATCTTCCAAATATGCTTCCTCTTTTCCCTTGTCTGATCACCATCTACCTGGTTTTCTTAGACAAAAGGAAAACACTCAGGTATTTCCATCCTCTCCACACAAAAGAAAAAAAAGATTGCACTAAATTCTGTTCTACATCCTAAACTCTACATTCTATCATAGAAAATGCCTTGCTGTCTAACTCAGGATTTTTTTGCATTAATGATTAATGCAATCTCTGCCTCATCCGTCCTAAAGGAACTAAAGTCATCTTTCTAAAACAGGAGCCTCAACATAGACTCCCATCTGAATCAGAATTCAATGCCAGCTGATTATTAAATCACCTGCAGAGGCTTTAACTATTGGCGACAGGCTCTCTCAATCTGTCGAGTGGGCCCACTGATTGTTAGGTATAACTGAGGTTGAAAACTGCTAATAGAGGACTTATTTTTTTTGGTCTCTGCCTGCCAGTCTGACTTTATCTCTAACTAAACACCCATCCTATGGCATCCCACAACACTGGAGTGCTAAGAGTTTCCAGAATACACGAGTTATTTTGTGCCTTGGCAGTTTACACACAAGTTATTCTCCCTATCAGGAATGTATTCTACTCCGCTAGGCCACCCTGCTCCTTGTTCACCTGAGACTTCATCATTGAAGAACCAGCTGTGTCTTAACCCTATTAAAGTCTTGAAATTCCCCATATTTACTTAAACATTTACAATTGTAATTAAGGCTAATGGAGCCTGCAGAACCTAGCTGCTTTACTAACCTCTGCCTCTCCTGTTCTGGCCTCCCCACTCCAAGCTCCAGCTACCATGAACTTCAACAGTTTTCCTGTGTGCTTCACACTTCCAGGTCTCTGAAGAAGCAGTTTCTTCTCCTTTTAACTTTTCCTCATCCCCCTTTGCTTAACTTCCAGCTGTCCTGTAGGTACTAGCTTGGATATTACTTTCTGACCTCCCACACCCAAGTTGGGCCCTAACCTCTTACTGTTATTCCACAGTATCCCCAATCCTCTGTATGTTTACTCAGAGGCATCAACAAGAGGTACATCCTGTTTCAATTAAGAAAATGCCCATAAGCATAGCAGATGTTCATTGATCAAAAGGTATAAAGAATATGTCAACCACAAGGACTCCATCTATTGAGGGTCATGATAAACATTTTTTTCCAACCTCTTTTCTGTGAGCATATTACTACGGTGTATGAAATGTGTATAATAATAAAAATACTAGCAAACATTTACTTGAAAAGGAAGCTTTTCAAGTCATATGCTTAAAGTCATAAGTTAATACACAGTACAGATGGTAATTCTAACCAGGTAGTTTGACTCCAAAACTTGTGTTATAAAGAGGTCATTTACATTTGTTATTTCTGTCTTATAGACAAGTACACCATAACACACAGAGGCCAGGGACAAGACTTTGCCAGAAGAAACCAAGGGGTTTTCCCAAGTGATCAAACAAGGAAGCAGATTTGGAAGGTAGAAAGCAAATTAAGTTGCATTAAACATGTGGAAGGTGGGGAAAAACAGGTTAAAAAAAGAAAGAGGAGTGTTTTGGGACTTTGTACAAGTTCTGGGGTATTCAGATGTCCTCACCTTGCAAGCTCGGTAGAGATACTTTTTATCCTTCGTGAGATGGTAAAGAGACAGAAAAGAATATCCATTCCCAGAGGTCCCGTGGCAGATCCCGTATCCCTTCCGGAGCAAACCTCGCTGCCAAATTACATCACTACACTCCATGGCCTCTTTCAGGTATTTCTCCTCCTTAAAAACCTGGACAGTGAAAAATCAAAACAGTGTTAAGATGTTCTCAATGAAGAGTTAGCAAAATCCTTTCCCTTCATGGTTACAAAATTACATGATATTAGGAAAACTGAAATGGCATTAAGGGTAAACAAAACCAACCAATCAAAAAACCATCAGCACCAGCAGTGCATCATTTCTTATAATCCCAATCAGCCTGTTCTTCATGGCTTCCTATTTTGTAGTTCTGCATAAGTAATTTTAAAATTTAGCTTAAAAATTATTAAAGTTACCACCTCTCTTTGATATGAGGTTTTATAACAAATAAACAGTTCCATAGTTCTTGGGACATAATATTCCACAGTTCTAAAACCTCTACTCTTATACAAGGCAATCACGGGATGGATGATTCCACAACATCCTGTCACTAGGACAAGAATACTCAAAATCTTGGGTCAACACACACATCAGCAATACCCTAAGGACCCTGCACTACCAAGGTCAGTGAGATCTGTCAAAATGTATTACAAGGAAACCTGCACAAAGCTTTCTGTAGTCCCAGAAGCAGGAATGCCCACACAGCAGAATTTCATGGCACTATCTCCACTGAGTAGTTTGTATGGACAGCTGCAGAGACAAACAGGCACAGCGAAGGCAGATGACTGACAGAAGAAGCTGTTAATTTTCATTCCCCAGACTCCCTTATAAATTTTCTTCTCTTTTTTCTTATTTTTCATTTATTGCTTCCTTGGTCTTGTTCTCAGAGTCTGTTAATAATCTCAACAGTTTATGAACTCATGCCACTTGAGTACAAATGAGTTTGAACAATGAAAGACGTGAAGGCCATTAGACATGATCTACTTAAGGTGGCATATAGGATCCATCTACTAGTGACTGATGAGTAGTGACCTCCTGGGCACTAGGCTGAAAAGAGTTCTGAGGTTGTACAGGGGAAAGGCACATCTAATCATGAAGGAGATTAAATATTCCCAAAATTAGCTGCCAGAGTCAAAAGCAAAACCCTATTTCTTCATCATGACGGCAGCTGAAAGGCAAGCTCTGGGGTCAGACTATCTGACTCTGAATCCCACTTCTGTCATCTTAACTGGGACAAGTCACTTAATCATTATATCTTAGTTTTTTGTAAAAGGATAACCTTTATTTGTATTTGTGCATTTTAGTTATACATGACAGTAGAATCTATTTTTATATATTTATACAAGTATGGAATATATCTTATTCTAATCAGGATCCCAGTCTTGTGATTGTAAATGATGTAGAGATTCACTGTGGTGTCCTCATATATGTACATAGGAAAGTTATGTCAGATTCATTCCACTGTCTTTCCTATTGCTATCCCCATCCTCCTCCCTTCCCTTCATTCCCCTTTAATCCAATGAAAGTCTATTCTCTGCCTCCCTTATTTTTTATGTTTTTGGTACTGGGTATTGAACTCAAGGGCACTCAACCACTGAACCACATCCCCAGCTCTATTTTGTATTTTTTTATTTAGAGACAAGGCCTCACTGAGTTGCTTAGCGCTTTGCCATAGGTGAGGTTGGATTTGAATTCACAGTCCTCCTCCATTAGCCTCCTGAGCTGCTGGGATTACAGATATGTGCCACTGTGCCTGTCTCTACCTTCCTTATTGTGGGTTACTATCTACATATCAGAGAACATTTGACGTTTAGTTTTTTGGGATTGGATTTTTTCACTTAGCATGATGGTCTCCAGATCCATCCATTTACCAGTAAATGTCATAAAGTCATTTTTCTTTATGGCTGAGCTATCAATACAGACTCTACAGACAATAAAAAAATAATAAGGAACTTTTAGGAACAACATTGTGCCAATAAATTTGACATCTTAGATAAATGAGAAAATATACTGAAAAAATTAAAACTGATACAAAATGAATTCTATTAAAGAAACAATTTATAATAAAAATTATGCCACAAATATGTAAGCAAGAATTACAAAAAATCTTTCTGAAGATAAAAGGAGGAAACACTTTATAATTGATTTATGTATGTGACCAGATATCAAAACCAAACAAAATGTTATAGGAAAAGAAAATTACAGACTAACAAAGACTTAAAAATATTTAACAAAATATTAAAAAACTAAGTCTAACCATATTAAAAGGATAAAAATCATGGTCAAGTGGGGTTTGCAGTAAGAACACATATTGGCTTAACTTTCAAAAAGCAGTCAACACAAACCACTATACTAACAAAATAAATGGAGGACAACAATAGAAGCACTTGAATAACTGAAGGAAAAAAAAAGAGAAAATTTAACCTCCAATCATGATAAACAGTAATAGAAGAAAACATCCTTAATCTTATAAAGAACATTTAAGAAAGAGTACATTTGATGATGAAATATTTAATTTCTTCTCTATGACTGGGATTCTTTCTAGTTAATATTGTATTACAGATCCTAAGCAATACAATAAAGGACATAAAAAACATAAATTGGAAAGAAGTAAAAGTGTCTTTATTCATAGATACGTATATATAGACAGTCCCAAGAAATTACTACGTGAATTTAGCAAGCTTACAGAATATAGTCAATGTACAAAAATCAATTCTATTTCTACATATAAGCAATGAATGACTGAAAATGTAAATAAATGAAATACTTTGGAATAAGTTTAACAAAACATATACAAGACCTATACATCAAAAAACTATAAAACACTGTTATAGACATTAAAGAAAATATAAGTAAATGGAAAGAGAGAAAATATTTGTGGATAGGAAAACAGTATTATTAAGATGTCACTTCTACCCAAATAGACCTAAAGATTCAATGCACCCTCACTCAAAATACTAATAGGCTTCTTTCTTTAGAAGTTGACAAGCTGACTCTAAAATTTATAGCAGAATAAAAAAGACCTAGAATATTCAAAATGGTTTTGAAAAAGAACAACAAAATTGGAGGTTTTAAGATATCAGACTCAAAACTTAGAGCTAAAGTAAGCAAAACAGCATTATCATAAAACAGTATTATAAAGACTAGTCAAAATAACAAAATGAAATTTAAAATAAAAAGAAGTCCATACTAATGGTCATTTGATATTTTTATAAAGGCACCAAATGAATCAAGAGGGAGAAATAAAAGTCTTCAATAGTGCAGGAACAATCCTTAAGGTCAAAAGAAGGCATCGCATGCCTTTCATAATATTAATAAACAAAACTTGAGATAGCCCTAAATGTAAAAATCTAAAACCAAAAAGCTTCTAGGACAATATTATCTGCATAACTTGAGGGTAGGAACAGTTTTTAGACAACACACACAAAATTACCATAAAAGAGTGAGAAAATTTATTGAAATTAAAAACACTATTAATCAACAGATGCCAGAAAGAATATTGTTATGGTTTGGATATGAGGCATCCCCAAAAATCTCATGCTAGGTAATGCAGGAAAACACAGAGGAGAAATGTAAGATGCAATTTTTTTTTTTTTTTTTTTTTGTGGTGCTAGGGATTGAACCCTAGGCTTTGTGCTTCCCTTGCAAGCACTCTGCCAACTGAGCTATATCCCCAGCCCAAAATGATTCGATTATAAGAGTTGTAACCTCATCAGTAGATTAATCCATCTGAGGAATTAATAATCTGAATGAACTACTGGGTCATAACTGTAGGCAGGTAGGGCAGGGCTGAAGGAAGTACGATACTAGGGTATTCCCTTGGGGATTATATCTTGTTTGGGTTCCTCACAAATGAGCTTGGAGTTCCCCACCTCCAACCCCACTTTGTGTTTCCTGACTGCCATAGTTGAGTTGCTTTCCTTCATCACTCTCTTCCACCAAGATGTTCTACCTCTGCTTCACCTCAGGCCCAGAGAAATGGAGTCTGGCCTATCACGGTCTGAACCTCTGAAACCATGAGCCTAAAATAAACTTTTCCTCCTCTATGTTGTTCTTGTCAGGTATTTTGGTTATAGTGACGCAAAGCTGACTAACACAAACATTATTAGAAGAACAACAGACTGGGAGAAACTATTTGTAAAATATATAACTTACATAAGAACTTTAATCAGAATTTAATGAAGAATTCTCATAACTCAAAAAGAGAATAAACAGAATCTCAATATAGTAGAAAATATGAATTTTCAAATGGTTAAGTATGAGAGGAATCTGTTTGGGAATGGCAGGACAGGGGAAGATGTTCAAATGGAATTCTGAGCACAGTCCCTGCAGGGGGCAGTTGGTCTGAGTCATCAGTGGGCTACAGATAGCAGAAAACTGAGGTGCCTGCTCCTGGTGAGATCAGCAGCAGTGGAAACAGATGGTGGCAACTGTGCACAGGGCTTATAGAAATGGAACTGCCCAGGATGGAAGTCCCCAGAGGAAATCCTGGTTGCCGATGATCACCACCTGCTTGCCATCCAAAGTCTCGACTGCTGAAGCAGAGTAGGAAAGCAGCCCCACAGCAGGGATTACCAGTCACCAGGAGGACTGGACTACAAACACTGATCCTCTTAAGGGTGAAAGGGGAAGAGGAGTTAGAAAAATAGAAACTTTGAATTCCAGCAGACTTATATCTGATATGAATAATGAAGGATCCATGTTTGTACTTTCAATATTATGCTCACACCTTGATGTTTAAAATTTGTAATATTAACATATATCATCATTCACTGATGTTACAATAGAGGCAGTGATTTGAACAGAATTATGTTTTAATTTGTGCTATGCTCTCAACAAATACCATAACTAAATCATTTCTGAATGTTCATATTTTTTATACTATTTGAAAATTTTTGGTATTATTGTTGAAGGAGAACTAAAAAATTTCTGAGAAATTATTCCATATTATAAGAGTTAAGTAACCACAATTTTTTCTAAAGGATTTATGATAGTCAGTCATAAAGGGAAAATAAAATTGAATTCAGGTACCAGTTTTTGATATTTTCATGTAAAAACATGAATTCTGCTCCATTAATTCCATGTATTTCTTCCAAACAAAGAGAACTTGCCAACATATTGTGCTGAACAGAGCAATCATTGTAGTTATATTTGTATACTTTTGTTGATAAATAAGCAATAATGTCCAACATCAATTTTTGTAAATAACGATGTATTAAAATAAAAATAAAAAGCTCTGCTTGCTTTCACCTTACATGATAAATCTTAGTCTAGGACAAAAATCAATTGGCATTCTTAATATTGAGCCCAAATATGCCTATAACCTACTAAATTATTCAGTGAAGGTACTGCCTATTTTCCCATAATACCCAAGATGTACAAAATTTGAGCATCACTCCTATCTCTTGTGAGTAATTTTATAACAATTTTAAAAGCTCTTGAATGATAATTATTATAATCCAGCAACAAATGCTTATGCAAGCAAGAGTGTACTATGATGTGAAGAGAAAAAAATAATTGATTCTCATTCTTTCTACTGCCTTACTAGATACTCATGCTTGTAAGAATGAAAATCATCCCTATCTTGTCATGTATATTTTCTTTTACACATGAATGTAAACACTGTTAAACATGCAAACACACTTGCAACACTGACCACAGTGACAGTGAATAGTGAAATAAAGAAGCTTTCTCTTTATTCTGTAAAAACATTAATTCAAAAAGACTTTTAGTGTGCAGTCAAATGGGCTTACCAAAATCAAATTGAACTAGGTGAGAACTGGATCCCTGTGCAGTGGAAGGTTATGAAACTAACTGAAGTACTGACCTTATATGCTTGCATGAGCATGTGGATGACGCCTGAGGCACCATGGCACCAGTGGACCAATCGATCTGTTTCATTGCTTAATGAAGATGGATAATTCCCAGATCGGAATTTTTTGTGGCGCACATAATCAATACTAGGCTTCACCATTTCTGTTAAGGTTTCTTGGTCCACTTTTGCTGCAGGCTTTAAAGAAACAAAACAATTTTTCTGATTTTTTTTAGTCTTTGTATCATGGCTAATGTAATAAATCATACGTTTACCTGAAATACTGAGGAACATATAAAATTAGATTTAATTCAATTATCTGTTTTTTTAAAGAGTTAAGCAAACCTTTATTTCAACTTCTTTTGAAATCTCTTTAAAATTTATTAGTGTTAGAACAGACATATTTTATCTTTGATGCGTTAAGATTGCCAATTTGAAGTCACTATATAGCAGTGGAGAGATGAGACTGAATCTCTGGTGAATCCAGGACTATGAAGGATTTTGTTTTGGTGTTTTGCTTTGTCCAAAAACTGATCCTTGATTTCTTCCCATGTGGCTCTTGCTTCCTAAAAAGCTAAGTACCCCACTTCTCTCAAATCTATTAACTGGCTTTGTCACTGCAGGCAAAAAAAAAAATAATAATAATAGTAATAACACAAACAACAATAAAGCAATAAAATAATTATATTTTATATAATAACTATTATACTATATTACTTATTATAGAATATTATTTTATAATTATTATAATATTAACTATTTCGATACTGGGACTGAACCCAGGGATACTTTAGTACTGAGCTATATCACCAGCCCTTTTTATTTTTTATTTTGAAACAGGGTCTTGCTAAATTGCTGAGGCTTCAAACTTGCCATCCTCCTGTCTCAACCTCCCAAGTATTCAGAGGTAATATAAATTATACTTTTATATAAATTATACAATTATAAAGTGAAATATTACTTACAACCATTATTATTATTCTACTAAAGCCAAGAAAATCTACAGCATGCTTTCTTATATAAAACAAAATGAAAACCTCATTTAACAAAAAGTTAATTTTATTAAACACAAAAGATAATTTTATGGAATACCAATGTTTCTGAATTTCACATAAGTAAAATACTTCATTTTAGTTTTAATTTACATATTAGAAAATCTTTAAGTGTTTTCCTTAACACACATTAGATTAGATTTTTTCCAAACTACAAGTCATGTAATACATTTCTAAAAGGCTAACTGGTAATCTACAAGTTATTTTACATAGATAATAAAATGGTTTAAATATCAAAAAATGTTTGGAAGTGCTCAGTGGCAGAGTGCTTGCCTAGCAAGTATGAGGCACTGGGTATGATCCTTAGTGCCACACTAAAAAAATAAATTAAAAAAAGGCATGCTGTCCATCTACAACTACAAAAAACAAATTTTTTAAAAAGATGTTTTGAAAGATTATTTCAAAGAGCAACAGTCAGTGTTTCTCCAGGATACAACCACGGTTTTGTTTGTTTTAACTATATCTTCATATTTCATGAATATTTCTAAAAATGCCTGCATAGTTACAGACTTACTAATTCTAGACTTCATTTATGGGTTTCTTCTGTGGCAGGCAGATGAGGATGATTTCCCTCTTCATATCATCTCATGAGAATTTTATTCCATCACCAATTTTTGTTACATCTATATTCCCTGTGCCCTTTATAGACTAGACTATATAAATTTTTCTTGCTGCCAAGACAAAGAACGTACTAAATTACATATCTTAAGGCTCTTATAACCTTTAGTTTTTCCTAAAGTTAGTAACTTTCTCACTCTTTTATTTACTTGGTTTTCTTTGAATTGCCATCTAAGTTTATTCTCACCCACAAACAGCTTGTAAAGTCTCTCAATGTAATTTTTCATAGTCAAAACTGCTGTGATTTTTTTTCCCCTCTTGGAGAAAGCTCTTCAATCTCTTATTCCAATCTTAATCAGTTATATTCCAGGTCTTGTGTACAACTGCTGCACTGAGACATCCACCTGCCAACTTCATGGAGATTCCCTTCCCTCTCTCTTGTACAGGGTCTCTTTTCCTGGATCTCTTTTTCAGTCAACTCCCTTCTAGTAGCTTCCTGAGATAGAATGCAGGGGAATTAAATTTTTTGAGACTGGATATTTAAAACTGTCTCTGTTCTAGCCCACATTTAATTGAAAATTTTTATAGTAGAACTCAATGTTGAAAATCATTTTTACTCAGAACATGAAGGCATTTCCATTTGTTTTAGCTTCAATGAAACTGTTGCAAATTCCAATGCCATTTTGATACCCAACCCTGGTACATGACCTTTTTCCTTCTGAAATTTTAAACATATCCCTAAGTTTTCACAATGATGTGGATTTTTTTTCAATTCATTGTACAACTTTGTAGGTTTTTTCAATATGACAATTCATGTCCTTTAATTCTAGAATACATTCTTTTACTATATTTCTTAAAATTTCCTCCCTACTATTTTGTATTCTCCCTTACCAGATGTTCTAATAATCAGATGTTGGACCTCCTGAATTAATCTTGTTATTTTCTTATATTTTACTTTCCCACTATTTCTAAAATATTTGATTTTCAAACATTTTCATAATTAGAAAACTGAACTATTATATTGTTAATTTGAAGAGTTCTTTCTTATTCCTTAAATGTTTCTTGTATGCAGCTGCTTTGTCTAAAGACACTGATTATTAATCTGATTTCAGTGATGCTTTCTTTTTTTTCCCCTAGATTATCTGAGTTTCTTTTTTCAACTTGTTTAGGTCTCTAGTCTTTCAAGTTGGAGACTTCCCTCAAATGTCTGATGTTTCTTTGGCTGTTTGTGTACATTTTGCATAAGGTAGTACAAAGTTCACTGAAGAGACTCTGCACACAGGAAGAATTTGATCAATAGTAGAAATCACCTTAAAGTTGTAGGACAGTGTTTTAATCAGCGTTCTAAAAAATTCAGAACCAATATGGGTATGTTACACAGAGGAAAAGACTTCTTTTCAGAAACTGATCAATGCAATCATGAGTCTTGAGTTCAAATCTGAATGGGGTTGCCAGAAGGCTGAAGACTCAAAAGAGTTTCAGTTCAAACCCAAAGGCAGTCTGCTAAATAACCAGAAAGGGCTGATGTTGCAGATGAGGTGAATTCTGAAACCAGTCTGCTGGAAGTCTTGCTTGGCAACAAAGTTCAGACTTCAGTTGTATTTAAACCTTCTATTAACTGGATGAAGTTCCCCACTCACATTATGGAGGCAATCTACTACACTCCATCAATTTAAATGTTGGACTTATTCAAAATCACCCTCAAAGAAATATCCAGAATAATTTTTGACCAAATATCTGGGTACTATGGCTCAGCCAAGTTGACACATATAATTAACCAACATGGATGGCTAGCTAATTTTTTTAATGGGAAATTTCAAATACCTCTGTCTGTAAATATTTTATCTGAGCTTGTTGTTTTCTCAATAAAAGGAGACTTTGGGATAGAGGTGGAGTTGCCCATTGGGCAAGGATTAGGGGATGTCTGAGGCTGGCAATGGCAGAGGGTGATCTCATCACACAACTATGTGGATTTTCCTTCAAGCCCCCTTTGCTCTCTTCTACACCTGGCCATCTCTAATCAGAAGAAGATTTCTTCTTTCAGACTGTTATGGTTTAGATACGAAGTGCCCCCCAAAAGCATTGTGAGACAATGTAAAAAGGTTTACAGGTGAAATGATTGGGTTATGAGAGCGGTAATTAGTGAAGTAATCCTCTGATGGGGATTAACTGAGTGGTAACTGAAGGCAGGTAGGATGGGGCTTGAGGAAGTGGGTCATTGGGGGCATGCCTTAGGAATATATATTCTGTCCCTGGACAGTGAAGTCTTTCTGCTTCTTGGTGGCCATGTCCTGACTTGCTTTCCTCTGTCACATTATTCTGATGTTCTGCCTTACCTCAAGCCTTGAGGAATGGAGCCAGCTATCTATAGACTGAGACCTCTGAAACTATGAGTTTCAGAGTCACACTTTTCCTCCTCTAATTGCTCTTGTCAGGTCTTTTGGTCACAGTAACAAAAAAACTGACTAAAACACAGACCTAAATCCTCTTGCCTCCAGTAGGAGTCAAGAGGAGGACTAGTCATCTCACTGTGCTGGGTGGACATACTAATAGAGAACCAATGACTCCTTATAAAAATGTTTGTAGAAGCCCCTCTGCTGACCTGCCCTCACTGCCATATATATACGTGTCTGCTGCCACTTTTATGGTATATCACACATGAAACTCCTCAGACATACAGTTTATAGGAAAAACTGGCTTGATTCCTTCTGGCAGCCTCTCCTTTAGGCACTTTTGTGTTATCTTCTTCTATCCTGTTAGGACATTAGCAGCATACAATGTATACTACCACCACAGGCCTACGCTACCACACCAGCAGGAGATGTGGAACAGTGGAGGGAAATGCAGAGTCAGCTCTCAGCCAGGGCCATCACATTGCTTAATATCTCTTTTTTAAAAAAAGAGGGGTGTGGGTACTGGGGATTGAACTCAGGAGCACTCGACCACTGAACCACATCCCCAGACCTATTTTGTATTCTATTTAGAGCCAGGGTCTCACTGAGTTGCTTAGCACCTTGCTTTTGCTGAGGTTGGCTTTGAACTGCCTCAGCCTCCTGAGCTGCTGGGATTACAGGTGTGCACCACTTGCCCAGCTACACATTTCTAAACAGAATACTTACTAAATAGTGTAAACATGTTCCTCATTTTAAAAGCACAAGAAAGGGAATTTTCATGATTTGTATTTCTCTCAAAGAAACTCCTAAAATGCAACAAAATCAACTTCAATATCTGAATCTAAACCACATCAGTAGGATTCTCACATTATTATGTTTTCCCTAATGGTTTTATCATTTAAAACAAAAACAATAATAGGTTCCTGAGCCACCAGATAAAACACTTTTCGGGGAAAATGGAGTATATCCTGTGATGGTTAATTTTGTGTGCTCACTTGACTGGGCCAATGGGGTACCCCAATACATTATTTCTGGGTATATCTGGGAGTGTCTTTCCGGTTGAGATTAGCAATTGAATTGCTGGACTCAGTAAAGTAGGTGATCCTCTTCAGTGTTGGTAGGTATCATTTAATCCGTTGAGGTCATAAATAGAAAAAAGGAGGAGGAAGAAGTTGCCCCTTCCCACCAGCCTGCCTACTTGGAACTAAAACATCAGTCTCTTCCTGTTCCTGGACTATGATCTACACCATCAGGTCCCAAGCTTACAAATGGCAGATTGTGGTACTTCTCAGCTATCATAATTGCACAAAGTCAACTCCTATAATAAATTCCTTCAGCTATGTGTATTTACATGTGTATTTATGTATTTACATCTCCTATTGGTTCTGTTCCTCTAGAGAACTCTAACACACACACCCAAAAATCTACTAACTATTCTGGGAGTAACTATTATTTTTAAATTGATGGAATTCTGGTTACATTGAAAATGGATCCTGCACTATTAAGAAAATCCACAAATGGAATATATGCATGTTTACTTTCTATAGTAATTAACAAAGACAACTAATTACCAGAGAAGGAAGTTTTGGTCCTATTTAGATATGAATTTTCTATTTTCCCTTAGGTAAGTTGTAGCATGGTGTAGTACTTTTTTGAAAAAGGAATTTGAAGTAAAAAAATTTTAAAACAGTCTTTCAGTCAAAGATCTAAATTCTAATCTATAGTCCTTGACTCACTAGTTTTCCAATTTTGTAGAATAAGGAAAGGCTTAATTTTAAGAAAGAAAAGGGAAGCTGTATACTTAGCACAGAAGGGAGATCTAGGCCATAAGGCTAGAAGCAACGGTTGAGGTGATACCTGGGGTGGGTCTCTAACTACTTTACAGAAGTGTGGGTTCTTAATTCAGTAGGTGTCAAGGACGATTAAGGGACAAGATCATAACCATAGCAATAAACCTGTTAAAAATTCAGAACACAACTGATAGCAAGTTGAGGACATCTGAATTTAACAAAGGTTCTGCCTCAGTTTGGATTTAAGAGGCCCTTTTTCTCCCTGAAGATCTGCCCCTATTGAAAGAGTTTCCACTTTAATCAGCAGGAGAACAAGGACAGAAGAAAGGTGTGTACAATAAACAACTACATACAGAATGTACTCTTGGGAAATCACATGTTCATGAAGCAGAGTTTAAGCAACTGTGATTCAGTGGAGGAGCTTATTTAAATTCAGCCAGTTTGGTTTGTCTAAGAATTTCATTTCCCATTTGTATTTGACCTAATATATTGTAATGTGTTTTTATATTAGTATTTCAGAGTACTGTTATATACCTGCATTAACATGTAGTAGATCCCAGCCATGCCATGAGCTGCTCCAACATACTGCTTCCTGTGCCACTGATACAATAGGGGACAGCGATCAGTTTTTCTTTCTTCTCTTGATAAGGTCTTACCGGATTCAATAATAGCATTGACCACCTACAGAGGCAATGAGATACCATAAATCCAAAAAATGTACATGCACGCTGTTATGGTCTAATTAACATTAACATATATGTATATAGAGAGGTTATTTAATCTAAAACTCTTTAAACAATTAGTAGCTAACATAGTCATTTTTATCTTATAAATTAATAAATGTGGGCAGAGAGGAAGCAGAAGACAACATCAAAATAGAAAAGGATAGAAAACAAAGTCTACAAAAGGAATCAAAAGTTCTTTATATGAAAAGTCAACTAAAATCTAGAAAAACTTCCCACTAAAAATGGGAAGGGGCTATAGCCCAGGGCTGGGGCTATAGCTCAGTGGCAGAGCCCTTGCCTAGCATGTGTGAGGCACTGGGTTTGATCCTTAGCACCACATAAAAATGAAACAAAGGCATGCTGACAATCTACAACTACAATTTGTTTTTAAATGGTCTCAGATTTCTTAGTTGCTTTGTAGCTGCAATGTTTTGCCCCAAAGAATGGCAAACACACCTTTCAGAAAAGACTGTAGGACTTAGCTTCATTAATGAAAAGCTAATGCAGTGTGGTCAGCTGTGGCTTGAAGGATCTTAGTCTGATCACAAGAACATCATGTTTCAAATGACTATGTGGCAAAGACACTAACTGTTTCCTCAAATCCATGTTCTTCTCATCCTTTTGGTACAGTACTCCAAGTTTTAGCTGGGCATCTGGTCTCCTAGCTAGAAACAGCTGAACACAGTCACTTGACTAATTTCTGGCAATGAAATGTGAGCAGACATGAGGTGAGCAACTTATAGATGGAGCCCTTACAAAGGAAGATGCTTCTTCTCCCTTTCCTCCTTCCTTGAGCTAGGGGTACCAAACTAGCATTGGTAATACAGGTAAAGATATGCCTCTAGGATAGCAGAGTAAAAAAAAAGATAGGTCACCAGATACAGTCACCTCAGAGAACTCACAAAAGAAAAATAAACATTCTAACTTTTTGAAGCTCCTGTTGTTGTTTGGTTCCAGTAAAACCAGTTTTATCAATAAAGGATGGAGAAGTATATAGACTTCTAAAAAATATTCCTAAAAGAAAATCAGCTAATTTTTAATTTTTACAAAAAGCTTTAAAAAACAAAATCAACCTAGAAGCAGAGCCCACCTACTAACATAACTCCATGCTAACAGATAGTATTGAATACCCATAGATGTCCGTAATTCCACAATACCTCTTTAATGGCTGATTCACACACAGTGCCAGGGCCAATCTCAGTGTTCAGGTACAGTAAGGCATACAGATAACCTGCCCGACCATACAGCAGCTCATCAGGAAGCTCTGAATCTTGGCAGACAACGCTTCTGTGCAGCTGCAAAAGTCTAAACAACAAGAAAAAATTTCATTTTCCCTAAAAATGTTTAAAATGCTTCTTTCTGAAACAAGTAACCCAGCACTTTAGGAATGTTATTTATTTTTAAATTTAAAACTATGATTTTTAAAAAGTACCCCTAAGTCCCCCAAAACAACTAAAATTTCTCCACTTTACTAATTCCTCTTTACCCTATCCCCTACTCAGCAACATCCCCTGCAATTTTCTTAGAAATCTTAGAAAAGGCCCAGCCTGACCAATCATGAGATAATGATAGAAAAAGCACGCCTGATCAAGATCACCTGCTTGGCAGTTATGAAAAGGCTTCAGCTGTGCAAACAACCTTTTACTTATTCCCCTTTCTATAAAACCTCAAAGTAATTGTCAGTACCTCAAAGACAGAATTAAGGACATGGTGTTAGCTACACTGATTAAAGTTCCTTTCATACTCTATAGTTACCTTTCCTATTTAGCTGAACCTGATTTTTTGGATCTCTCGAGTCAGGCCACGCTGTTTCAAGGCCCTAGGCCCCATCCTCAGCACCACTAAAGAAAGAAAAAGTCTTTCTGCTCAAAATTTCTACCTTTGCATTTATTCTAAAGGATGCAACATAATATATTTCATTTTGAAATTCAGCATTAGAACAAAATGATTTAAAATCTAAATAAAAATGGCACTGAAATGCTGCCAGTGCTTAGGAATGAGTGAGTCATTCTAACTTTTAACAACATTAACTAACTAGATACTCCATCAGGTCCTAGAAGTAAGCCCTGATTTCTACTTCTTCAAGAGGGAATATAAACCAACAAGTACAATATAACTTATATTCCTTAATTGCTCCTCATTAATATAACTAGTCAGTTAAAAGTTGAACCTATAATTAATTTATTCTTGTGGATCTAAAGCATGTGAGCCAATTTTCATGCATTGAAGGCAACCAAAAATTGTTTAGGAAAAGTGATTAAAGTCCCTCTGAAATTAAGACATACTCATGCTTGAACAGAAAGAAAACCTATGATTCCATTACAATACTCAGAGTGACGTATAGCTGGGTGCAGTGCACCTATAATCCTAGGGGCTTAGGAGGCTAGGCTGGAGGACTGCCAAGTCCAAAGCCAGCCTCAGCAACTTAGTGAGACCCTAAACAACTTAGTGAGACCCTGTCTCAAAACTAAAAATTAAAAAAGAAGCTGGGGATGTGGTTCAGTGGTTAAGCACTCCTGGGTTCAATCTGTGGAAAAAAAAAAAAAAAAAAAAAAAAAGAATAGGACACACAAACTACTTTCACTTCATAGGGAGACCTGTTTGTAACAGGGGATTAAGTTAAAAATTATTTCTTTTTTGAATATTTTTCTATAGCTAGAGTTTCAACTAAGAATTTAAAGAAAATGTTTCCAGTTTTAAAAACTCACTTTGTGATGCATTCCTGGGATTCACAGTCACTTTTGAGTTTATGATATATCACAGCTCCTACAGCAAGGGGCCCAGCATCTCCACAGAGGAAAGTGACCCTGCGACCATTCAGGTTCCGAAGTGTTCTCTTTACATAATCCAGAGATCGGAGCAGGTACGTCTGGTCACAAGTGACCCGATACAGCTGCAGGTACAAAAGGGCTATGCCTGAAATGATCCCCACCCCAAAAGAAAAATATTACTATCTTTCCTTTTTACCATCAAGATTATTTTTTAATTGCATTATATAAATTCTTCTACACAAACCCTACATTTTCTGAAGGGGCAACATCAAAAAAATCATGTCAAATATTTCTTAAAAATGAAAAAAAAACCCCACAGAAATCAAAGCTAAAAAAAAAAACAGAAGTATTGAAAGAGATGATATGATGGTGAAAAGGATAAACAAATCATCCCTTTAATGTAGAATTTATGTTCTTCAATATTCTGGTCTTTAATATACTCCTCTGATTTTTACTGTTTTTTATTTTGCTTTTTAAGGTTCTCTAAATATCCAGCTGCTACTTTGTTCAGTTTTTCTGTTTAAGGTATCCCATGACCCTTTCAAATTAATACTTAACACTTTACTTTTTTGAGCAATCCTTCTTTCATCCTTATCCATTTATTTAAAAAGACATTGAATTAAAGATTTTTTTCAGTTTATCTGGAAGCTGGAAAAAAAATTCTTCTGTATGAGTTGCTTATTATCTCCTCCAGTATGTGTTTTCAGTATCTTAAAAAAGGTAAATTTATGTAAACATTAGAGAAGAGTTAAAAGCTAAATACAGATGAATTTCAAACATAATAATCATAAAAACATAAAAAGTTTACAAATAAGTATTCCCTGATTGATTCAGAAACTTCTAAATAGAATGCTCTTCTGGTCAACCTGAGGATGTAAAAACTTACAGAAATTTTACATATTTACAGTAAATGAGGACAAATAAAAATAAAATGGTCATCATGCTTTGCAACTTTTAGTTGAAAAGCAGACATGCACTGGGTAAAAGGCACTGTGGTAAATAGGCATTTAGGGATGCGGGGGTAAGTGTGGGGAGGGGAAATAGTTCATAGTCCATAGTCCCATGGTCTCCATCTTCTGGCAAGTCTGGGCCCCTGGAACTGTGAACTTCACTAGTGTCTTTCACCCCCGGTCCCCTTAAAGGGCCAGGATGTCCAAAGGGAGCTGAAGTTAATTATTTTGCTTCTCCAATATTGAAGGTTAGAGCCAGCTGGACTTGGGTGTTTTCCTTTCCCAGGCAGGTTTGGCTATGTTAAAACTCTAAGAGATCAGGATCTCGTACAGAGTTTCTCCAGAGGGTAGGCTTTGTTAAGAACAGAGTTCTCTGAGGTATTTCAAAATGATTTCCTTTTCCCCTCCTTTTGCTCAAAGCTTGAGTGAATTTTTGTCCAATATTCACTGTGGAGCTCTGGTAGAGCTTTTGGAGCAAGGTGCATAGTATGGGGTCCTCTTACAATTACACCCCCCTGGAATTTTTATCTCTCAGATATGTTCACAGGAATCCTCCGGGAATTAATCAAACACAATTTAGGTTTTCCTATTGTTAAGCAAAAATTATGGGAGCCCATTGTTTTAGACTGATCTGTTGCACAAGGCCCCAGAGTTAACCAAAATGGAGTCACTCATGTTAAATGTTACATAAACTGAAACTTCAAGGAAGCAGATAGATCCCCAAACAGACCAGTTTTTCCTGAAAACAGATTTCAGTCTACTTGTGTCAGTATAAAGAGGTCTCTTCTGCTTTAACCCTTACATAATAATAATAAGCTGAAGTAACTTGATGTTAACCAATCAGCTTTGTTCTATTCTTGTTTCCTTGTTCCTACCTTACAAAACCCACTGTTCTGCCACTGCTAGGTGGGAGCTCTCCATCTGTTTTGTAGAATGGAGGCTGCCTCAATTCATGAATTATGAATAAAAGCCAATTAGATCTATTTTATGGTTTGGCTTGTGTGTGGAAGGCTTGGTCCCCAATGTAGCAATATTTAGAGGTGAGATTTTTGGAAAGTGATTGGATCATGAGAGCTCTGACCTCATCAATGGATAAATCCATTAATGAGTTCATAGATGATGGTATTTTTAGGAGGTGGGACCAAGTTGGAGGAAGGAGGTCACTTGGGGCAGGCCCCAGAAGGGTCCATTTTGTCTCTGGCCTCTTCTCCACTTTTTCTGCTGCCAGGATAACATGAGGTGAGTAGTTTTGTTCTGCCATAGACTCTTCCCTACTCCAGTGATGTCCTGCTTCACCACAGGCCCAGAAACTATAGAGCCTACTGACCATGAACAGAAACATCTAAAACCAAGGAGCCCAAATAAATCTTTCCTTCTTTAAGTTGACTTATTCTAGTATTTTATCAGTGATGAAAAACTGACTAACACAATCTGTAATTAAATTTGTTGGCACTAACTGGCACTGGCTCCTGTTAGTTGTAACTCTTTGCATCCACCTGTCTTTCCAATTTTTGATAAAGTAATTTGCCTTGTGACATAACTTCTCTGATAGATCTAAGAAGAGTTGATGTTTCAGTTAGTTAGTTTCAGGAGTTTCTCTTCAGTTGACTTTTGTTTCTTTTTATTTGCCTTTCCCCCTTAATGGTTTGATTTAGTAATGTATTTACTTAGAAAATATGTATTGAAACTTTTCTAGACAAGAAAGATACTTGGCTTTTCAAGGTGCTGCTGACAGTTCCATGGTGTCAGTTTAGTGTTGCTTCAGCTTTTTGTACTTCAGTTTTTATTTCTTAAATGACTTCTTTGGGTCAATTCTTTTCAATTCTTTTCTGGGTCTGCCAATTCTTATATCACAGGCTCTTGTCTTTTGGCCCTCTGTTCTCCAAATGCCTTTATTTCTACTTTATGAATTCACTGTTTAAATAAGTTTTACAAAATTCATGTTGAAAGTACTGCCAATTTTTCTCCACATGGCAGTGGCATTTTCCTTGTTCCATTTCTAAATTCTGATATTCCTTTTTTCCCTTATGTTATGGATATAACAAATTTCTTCTTAAAATGTGAATATATTAAATTTTTCTAGACCAATTATTGACAGGAAGATTCCCTAGCAAAGGAAAATGGTTAGGTAGCTTTCATAGTTGTTTTTGCTGTTTCTCCAGGGCATCCTCTTCTTGCTAAGTAATGAACAAAAGTTTCTTTAACAGGTGATGACTTCTGGTGGTCAGATTTCCCTTGATTCCCACATCTTTTCATGTTTCAGGAGGGTGTCAGTCATTGCTGTTTCCTTCCTGCTTTAAGCCATTAGCCAGTGCCACCAAGGATGCTGCTTCTGCCTTGCAAGTCAACCTATCTTTCTGAAGGTTTGTACTCTTTCCTTGTACAAACTGCCTGCCTTGTAATTTGGTCCTTGTACACTTTCCATGCCTTTTCTTCTCTGTCTTGTCCAGCACTGCCTGCTCACTTTACACTCAGATGTACCCACAAAGTTCCTGCTGAGGGTGTGGCTTACTCCTTCTGGGAATTACTCCTTGTTGAATATGAGGAGTAAGAAGGGCCAGGATTCTGCTACTCCTGGACCCTTTGGCTTTCATTCCCAGCTTTGTTATGTGGTTTTCCACATTCATTTTGTATGTTGTTTTTCACCCAAAATTATTTGAGTGCTTTTTGTCTGTCTCAAAGTTTTGCAAAAGGGATAAATTATGGATGTTTCATTCATTCTTCTTACCCTGTATGGTTTTAAGAGAAGAGATGGAAAGGTATAGAACTAAGCAGATTCCAAACTTTTTCCTGAACCTCAAAGCCCTAAGTACTACTTTATATCATTGAAACTAAATATCTCCATGGTGGTTCAATCAGTGATTCCAGAAGATGGCAACAGATGAGAATTCTTAAGGAATACAGACTTCCAGAGTTCCCAATGTTGCTGTCCTCTTAATTTATTATAGAGCTTTCTGAATGGCTACATGCACAGTCAGTTTGGAACCTAACTATAAGAGTTAAAATCTCTCTGTCAACAGTAAGAGGAAATGATGTAAGTAAAAGAGTCTTTAAGGGAAACCTGTGCTACTAATAGCTATGTTATTGTTTTTTCCCAAATATAGTCTTCTTCCCAAAACATTCTTTGTATTTTCCTTCTGGTTAACCACAAATATCTCATTTTGCATTTAGGATAATTTGTTTTTGGCCCTGTAATTGAACTTGGTCCACGTCTATCTGGGTTTTTAACTTCTAATGTCACTATATAAATGTTGTATTCATAAAAGGCAAATAATAAATAAAACATACCAAAATAAATGTAAGTACATAATTATCAGGGCTGCCATATTTGGCTATGAACTGCAAAACAGGTTTTGGTTCATGGTAGCTCTAGCATGTATACCTGTGTCTATGCTATTTATTAATTCAACTATAACCATTTAACAAGAAAAACCTCTAAATTTATATAAAAATTGTCATTAGCAATTTAATCAGACTTTAGTCTAATCCCTAAGTACAAGGTCTGTCTTATTTCCTTTATAACCCCCAAATAGCTATTACAATGTTTTGGATACCTGGTAAAACCATAAGAATATAAAGATTAGTTAAGGAAAGTTAATTTTGAAATTACATTTTTAAAAAGTAAGTATATTACTGGTTCCTTGTTTAACTGTTATTATTAAAATTTAAATAAAAATTTAAAGTCAAATTGAGTTCAAGCAGTAGGGTAAACGATTTATGAAACAGACCAGAGAAGTCATTCAATTACAACATGCCACGAAGACTAAAGCAACAATGACAACAAACCAAAGCGAAACAAAATACATCTGACCTTTATGCTAGTTTACTTTTATTATACATTTTCACAGCTATATATGAGGTTAAATAAATGGAAAAAATCACATACTATAATACATTAAAAGTCAAACTTCAGGCAGAAAATATTTCTTTAGAAATGAAATTCCAAAACATCTCTCAATGAAGACATAGTTTAAGACTTCAGGAATATAAAACTTTACCACTTAAAAGAAATGAAAATTTGAAAGCCAAGTCTTAAATCTCATAATCCAAGAAAAAAAACCATATTAATTGCTTATACTCCATATTCTCACCTGTCCAACCAGTATAAGCAGAGCAATCATGAGGATCAGCTGTCTTCAGCCCTTCTTCCATCTGCTGTAGAAGATCTTTGATTTTGGTCTGGATCTGCCTCACAAAATTATGAATGATCTAAGAAGCAAAAGAAAAGATAAATTTAAATTGCATAAGAACAGGAGGACAATGTCACAATGACAGTGTAAGTTGCATGAACATAACAGAGAACTTATTTTACTTGGCCCCTCTCAATGTCTACCTAGATACTACCCTGAGTTTTATAGGGTTAGTTTTTTACAGTTAGTATAGAGACAATGCCCAAGGGGATTATGACTTGCAAGTAGGATCACAAAAAATAACTTGCAGAAAACAAAAATAAATAAGTAAACAGAGTTAAGATAGATCTGACTACAGAAACATTTTAGCTTCTATAAGGTAAAGAACATAATGATTTAAAAATTAATGACAAATGGAAAACACTTGCAATACAAGATATTACAAATTAAAAAAGAATATAATATTGAAGTCAACTCAAATTATTAATGCATCTTTCATAAAAGAAAAATCAAGTGATAAGCATGTGCAAAATGTTCAATTCCTTGGTGATTCATGAATTGCAAATGATTATAAGTACCATAGTTTCCCTGTAAGACTAATAGAGAATACATTTTTTAAAAAAAAATACTAAATTCTAACGCTGATAAGAACAAAGGAAACAGGTATTCTTTTAATTGCTGGCAGTCTTTTCCAAGAGAAAAGTGCAACATTCTTAAATGTGTAGTAGAATCTCTTACACTTCTGTTGATTTTTAAAAATCTATTTGCTATATCAATTGTGAGGGGTCTTAAAACCAGTTTATGATTGTGGAATTTCATTTCTCCCTTTAATGGTTATTTTTTTCTTTTGTGTATTTTAAAGTTGTTATATGGCATACACAAATTTGACTATTAAATCTTCCTAAAAAACTGACTCATTTTCACAATGAAATGTCCTGTTGTGAGACTATGGAAAAATACCTGTGTTACACAATTAGAGGCTTCAGGGAAAATTTTAGTCAGATTTGGGATTCTGGACTCAAACATTCAGAATTAATTTGCAACTGCATTTGTAATGAAAATTCCAAGTGGTTAACCCCTGTAAATACGTATTTTCATCTCAAAAAGGGATGAGAAAAGGTAAAACTGGACAATGGACTTATTCTTTTTCACACAGAAATTACATTCCAAAGGATTAGAGTAAAACATTTACAATAAGATTCTCCTAGAAGGGGAAGGGTACTCATTGCCTCTTTTCCCTTTATAAGAAGAGCAGAAAATTTATTTTTTTCTTCATTCTTGCCATAATACAGACTCTGTGCATGTAGAACAGCAGATCCCACCTTCACTGTGTTACCCCCGCAGTTAAGAACTGGGTCACAGGGAACCACCTGCTATGTGCTGTCCAGTAAATAACAAAAAATCTCTGATCCAGGAAATTTTTGTGTACATTCAGGACAAAACTAATCAAAGGTTAATATTTAAAACCTAATACCCTCTTGATCTTCTCATAAAATCTAATATTAACATGGTCACTTCAGTTTTCTTATTAATGCTTACTTTTGGGGTCCATTTATTTTCAGGCTCTCTGTATTCAGTGCACATCTTGGATGGCATATAGTTAGCCCTTTTTTGTTTTGTTTTATTTTGTTGGGAGGGAGAAATCCCCTCTATCACTTTTTAGTTCTTATGTGGGCTCTTTGGCTGGATTTAGGAACTGAATTAATACAAGAGCTGATTAGTAAGAGAAAAGTGTACTTGTTTTATTAATTTTACACATACATGGGAATTTTCACAACAGAGTGAAGTCCAAAGAAAATGCCCAAACCAATGTTTTGATTATTTTTAGACAATGATAACCTGCAAAAGAAGGAAAGATTAATCTCTAAACTACAGTAGTAAATTCTAGGATGTCACTAAGTGATATATGAAAGGGATATAAAATCAAGTGTAAAATAAGGGTTAATTCAGTGAATTTATTTATTTGGCTTTATTATGGCCCCAATCACTAGTTGTTATGGTTCAGATCTTAAATATCCCCCAAAACCCATATGCTAAGTCTGGGTCACTAGCCTGGGGTGCTAGTAGGACATGATGGAACTTTTGGGGTTTAGTGGAAGGAAATTAGGTCATTGAGGGCATTCCACTGAAAGAGTTATTGGGATTCCTGGACCCTTCCTCCCTTTGCAACCTCAGCACCACCCTTTGCTGCACCATGTGTTTCCTGCCATGATGTGCCATATCACCAGAGGCCCGAGACCACAGAAGCCAATTGACCATTGACAAAAATCTCTGAAACCATAAGCCAAAATAAATATTTCTAATAAGTTGATTATTTCAGGTATTTTATCCCAGAAAGTTGACTAACACACCAGTGTCTGGTGATAAAAGCTATTCTCCTACCTTGGTACAAGGACTTCTCTCCCAAAAGAATCTTTAGGCTTGCTTTTTGTAGGAAAAGAATGGCCAAATGGAAGTTAAAATTTGTCAAGTAATTTCAGCTTGAAATAATCAATCCACCAACTCTGCAGATTTTGAGATGGCACATTTTTAACTTCTTCAGTTTGTTTGATTTTTGTTTTTGTCATTGTTAATTCACTATGATTGCCTCATTTGGAGTATTTAATTAATTGATTTGAATTTGATCAAGTATTTCATTAGGCTTTCTACTTGTCCTCTCTACCTGTTCCTCGGTTAACTTCTTTCTTGTCTCTCCCCCACTTTTTGGATTATTTGAATATATTAAGAAATGTTATTTAAATTTTCCTGCTGAACTTGTAGCAGGAAAATTAGTTTTAGTTGTTGATCTAGTGGACACAAGAGATATCCATACCTTTTCACAATCCACTTGCAGTTAGTAACGTGTCACTTCATGTAAAATGCAGAAACTCTGAACCTGATAGATTCAGATCCTATCCCAAGTCCTTTCTGTTACAGCTAACACCTATATTACCAATACATGGGCAATGAATCCTACAAAATAATAATACTATTAGGGTAGCTGGCTCAAATATTCACAAGAGACATGGCTCTGAGTTCAAGCAAAGGTTTATTGACAGAGTCTGCCAAGCTGTAGGAAAAACTTAACTATATAGTCATGTACAATGAAGTCGTTAAAAAATAACTTATCTGGCCCTGTGATTGTTATTTGGCATCTTTGCTGTGGTTTCAGTAGATAGGGAGGCTTTTGGGGTGGGCCTACAGGAAAGGTCATGCCTGCATAGGCAAGTGCTTATTTTCAAAGTGGAGTTACTTTGGCTTTAGGACCTAACAAATGCAATTTTCACCTACAACCTATTTTATAAACAAATTAAGAGGTAAAGGAGTAGGAAAAAACTTTGCCTCTACCCCCTTAAATATCACCATTTCAATGCACAGGTCTGCAATTACAAGTTCTCTCAGAAGTCTTGGATTTTTTTTTAAATCTGAAAATGTATTTTACCTTCATTCTTGAAGGATGTTTTCACTGAATAAAGAATTCTAGATGATAGTTTTAGTACTTTCATGTTTTTCTCTCTACTCTCCATGATTTTCTAACTAGAAATCAGTCACTAATCATGTTACTTATATATAATGTGTTGTTTTTCCCCTGCTCTATTCAAGATTTGCTCTTTAAATTTCTCTTTCATTGAATTTGTAGATTCTCATCCACTACTTCTTCAAATTATTTATGTCTCATTCTTCCTCTGCTTTCCTTCTATGATTCCAATTATGTTGGACTGTTTGATATAATCTAGTTAAGTCCTTGAAGCCCTGTTCCTTTTTATCTTTTCAATATTTTCTGGATTTTTCACAATGGATAATGTCTATTGATTTATTTGCAAGTTCAGTCACCTTTTTTCCTCTAAATCCATCCAATAGCTTTTAAATTTCAGATGTCCTTATTAATTTTAGACTACCCATACATTGTTTTTTGCCTTTCCGCTTCCCTGCTATTTTCTACCTTTTTATTTACTGAAAGCATATTTTGCTTTGCTTTGTGGAAGACAGTTACAGTATTTACTTTAAAATCCTGTCTGCTAGTTTCATTTCAGGGTTGGGTGCAGCTAATTTTCTTTTCTCTTGAAAATATGTTTCTATTGTAGAAGAAGAAAATATGCCACTCCAAAACTGCTCCCCCACTGGCCTAAAAGCAGGACATAAATTTACAAAAATGTCTGTCTTCTCTCAACAAGTAAAGATGACTTTAGACACCAATCAGCCTGGAGAAGTCACCAGAGGAATCTATATAAAAAATTCTCATTTATTTGCCTTCCCATAATTAGCATGCATAAAAATTCAAAGTTCTTTTCCTTTGTCTTCTCTATTCTCTAAAAACTTACTGTTTCTTGTTAAAGATGTAATATAAGCAGACTTCTAAACCATCTCTGAGATTTACTCATTCCCTGGGTACCTCCCATTCATATGGAAAATACACTGTCAAATTAAAAATCCTCTGTTTTTCTCTTGTTAATCTGTCTTTTGTTATAAGAGACTGCCTCAACTAAGCACCCGCAAGGGATGTAGAGAAAATTATTTTTCTCTCCTATTTTCTTGGTTCTTCATATATCATGTTATTTTGTATGGCAACTAGAATGCAAAGTTGTAGTGTTATCAGACTTGTATTGAACTGCAAATTCTGTTTCTTGGGCAGCAACTGCCCCAGTTCAGATCTTTTGTTTTTAGATAAGTATCTTTAAGTCTGTAACTAAATTTGGTGAGAGGTACATTTAGACAAAATTTGGGGATCCCTTCTCTGACTCATCCACTTCACCACTGTCTTTAGTAGCCATTAATTCTTTCATGAAAGATTTTTTTTTTGTAACAAGTGATGCTGTTTGACAGCATTTTACCTACAGAACTTTTTTCAAAACTACTCAATCCTCTCAAATCCTGCCACTGCTTTAACACTAAGTTTATGTATTCTAAATCCTTTGCTGTCCCTTCAGCAATGCTCAGAGCATCTTCACCAGGAATAAATTCCAACTTAAAAAAAAAATTTTTGCTCATCCATAACAAAGCAACTCCAAATTCTATAATGAGGTTGCAACAACTTAGTCACATCTTCTGGCTCTGTTTCTTGTTCTTTATTTTCACGACATTTGCAGTTGCTTCCTCCAGAGAAGTCCTGAATGCGTTCAGTCACCCATAGGATGAAAATCACCTTCTTCCAAATTCCTGTTAATGTTTTTTTTTTATTTATTTTATTTTTTTATTTACTGATTGATTCATTGAACACAAATGGAGTAAAGCTATTGTTTCTCTGGTTGTACACAAAGTAGAGTCACACCATCTGGGCATTCATACATGTACACAGGGCAATGATGTCTGTCACACATTCTGTTATTATTCTTACCCCCCCACCCCGACCCCACCCCTCCCTTCCCTCTATGCTATCTATCCTTCCTCCATTCTTGCCACCCTTCCCCCCCACATTATTCATCATCATTCACTTATCAGAGAGACCATTCGGCCTTTGGATTTTGGGGATTGGCTAATCTCACTTAGCGTAACAGTCTCCAACATCATCCATTTACCTACAAATGCCATAATTTTATTCTTCTTTATGGCTGAATAATACTCCATTGTGTATATATACCACAGTTTCTTTATCTATTCATCTATTGAAGGGCATCTCCCTTGTTATAAGAGAAATGCAAATCAAAACCACCTTAAGATTTCATCTTACCCCAATTAGAATGTCTCTTATTAAGAATACAGGCAACAACAGGTGTTGGCGAGGATGTGGGGAAAAGGGTACACTCATACATTGCTGGTGGGAGTGAAAGTTGGTGCAGCCACTCTGGAAAGCAGTGTGGAGATTCCTTAGAAAACTTGGAATGGATCCACCATTTGACCCAGCTATCCCACTCCTTGGCCTATACCCAAAGGGCTTAAAATCAGATTACTACAGTGATGCAGCCACATCAATGTTCATAGCTGCTCAATTCACAATAACTAGATTGTGGAACCATCCTGTTAATGTTCATAGTTTAACCTTATCACACAAATGCTCTCAATGGTATCTAAAATGATGAATCCTTTCCAGAAAGTTTTTCATTTACTTTTTGCCCAGATCCATCAGAGGAATCACTATCCATGTCAGCTACAGCCTTACAAAATATATTTCTTAAATAATAGGACTTGAAAGTTGAAATTAATATATGGGCTGGAGAATGAATCTTGTGTTAGCAGGCATGAAAACAACATTAGTCTCATGTACATCTCCATAACAGCTCTAGGGTGACCAAGTATGTTGTCCATGAGTATTAGTATTTTTAAATGATTTTTTTTTCTTAGCAGCAGTTTTCAAAAGTGGGCTTAAAATTAGTAAACCATATCAGAAACAGATGTGCTATTGTTCCATTTACAGAACAGATGGAGTAGATTTGGCATACCTAACTCTCAGGGGCTCTAGGATTCTCAGAATGGTAAATGAGCATCAGCTTCAATATAAAGCCACCAGCTGCATGAGCCCCTAACAAGAATCTCAGCCTGTCCTTTGAATCTTTAAGTGAGGCATTGACTTCTGCTCTCTAGCTCTGAAAATCCTAGATGGCATCATTTTCCAAGAGAAGGCTATTTTGTTTGCCTTGAAAATCTGTTGTTGAATGTAACCTTACCTTCATCAACTATCTGAGCTAGATATTCTGGATGACTTTCCACAGTTTCTACATTAGCACTTGCTACTTCTTGCACTTTCATTTTATGGTCTCTTAAACTTATGAATCTAGCTTCAAAGAATTTTTCCATCGTTGCCTTACCTCTTCTCAGTCTTCACAGCACTGAAAAGACTTAGGACCTTGCTCTGAATTAAGTTTTAGCTTTAGGGACTGCTGTGGCAGTCCTGTTCACTAAAACTTTCTCCATATCCACTTTCTTATTATTCCTGTGTTCACTGAAGTAGCACTTTTAATTTCGTTCAAAAACTTTTCTTTTGCATTCGTAATTTGGCTACTGTTTAGCAGAAGGGACCTAACTTTGAGTCTATCTTGGCTTTTGAAACACCTTCATCACTAAATCTAACAAGTTCTAGCTTCTGATTTAAACTGAAAGATGTATGACTCTTTCATTCACTGTAGGATTACTAATTGGCCTAATTTCAATATTGTTGTGTTTTAGGCAACATAGAGGTCTAAGAAAAGCTAAAGAAATAGGGGAATGGACAGTAGAGCAGTCAGAATGTACACTGAAGTTTGCCTTCTTATACTGGCACATCTCATGGTGCCCCAAAACAATTTTAATAGTAATATCAAAGGTCACTAATCAGAGATCATCATAAAAGATATAATAATGATGAAAAAGTTTAAACTACTGTGGAAAGTACTAAAATGCGACAAAGAAATATGAAGCAAACACGTGCTGTTGAACGATGCTACAGCTAGACTTGCTCAGTCCAGGATTCCCACAAATCTTCAATGTGCTAAAAACATCATTATCTATGAAGTGCAATCAATAAAGTGAACTATGATAAAATGAGGTATGCCTGCAATACCTTTAAAATCCCCATCCCTGCCCACATTTTTAAGCCATAATAAGTATTAGCTGAGATGGTTACATCCAACTAATTTTGTCAAAAAGGATTTATATTTATAGGTATATATTTCAACTATCATATAGGTATTGAGTATGCTTTTTTCCTCCTTATCATAATATTATTTGCGCAAGATTATAATGCACAGGTAGACTATGGATTCTACTCAGTATCTAAAACATAATATTAGCTTTCAAAATTACCTCTCTTCATTAAACGTTAGAGTAATAAATTATAATAATTCCTACTCAATCACAGTGGTAACATACCTTCTCTTATTCAAAAAGGTAAGCTAGAAATCTAAGACAAACAGCAACTTTATAAACTTCTTTACAAATATGCTTACATAAAATGATAAAAAGCACACCAGTGATTTCAATACCAATGGTATTTCAGAGGTGATGTAATGTAAATAGATTCCATATTACCAATCCCTGCTTACTAAAAACTTTTCAAGATTTGACATGTGTGTTTTAGTTTGCTGCTGTTAGTCAGCTTTGCATCACTGTAATGAAATATCCAATATAACCAACTTATAAGGATAAAAAGATTTATTTTGGTTTATGATTCAGAGATTTTATTTTAGTACATGGTCACTTAGCCCTGTCATTCTGGGCATCTGACAGTACAGTATGGCATGGTGGGAGTCTGTTATAGAGCAAAACTGCCCACCTTATGTCCTGAGGAAGCAGAGAGAGAAAAGTGGTAGTGTTCCCAATAACCCCCCAAGGGCATGCCCTGCAAAGACCTAACTTCCTTCAACAAGGTCCCACCTCTTAAAGGTACCACCATCTCCCAATGGTCTTTCAGAGGATACTCCAGAGCCAAACTAGCAAAATGATGGTAAATGTATCAAAAAGAATAATTGTCTGATTCACCATACAACTGACTAATAACTTTGACTTCAAATTAGTAACTTAATCCTTCTGAGTCTTTACCTTTGTCTTCTGCTATAATCAAAGAGATGCAGAATAACTGGCACAAGAAGAAAAAAGGTGGGTAATACCTCTCTGTAATACTTGCTATGGCAGAACCTATAAGGTAGGTTCATCTATTCCTCACACATCCTTGTTATAAGAATTATGGTTACATTCATAACAGCAATACATCCATCCCTAGCAGAGCTACTATTCTCCCAGACTTTCTATAATAAAAAGGGAAGTCATGTGACATAATTCTGACCAATGAGACCTGAGTGCAAATCTTCCAGATCTTGAAAGTTGTTATTTTTATTGATGAGTGAGTGAGAGAGGGAGAGAAAGAGGAGAAAGGGAATAGGCACTTCTTCTCCCTCCCTACTGAAAACCTGAACTTGGTATCTGGAGCTACAACAGCCATCTTATACTATAACAGAACAAATATGAGCAAAAGACCAAATAAACAGCAGAAATCCTGGCCCTCGTCTTTTTGAAGCTTATCAAGATCAATAATTGCCTACCTCTAGATTTCTTGGTCCTAGGTAAATAAAACCTAATCAAGATATTTCTAAATAAGAGTTTTCTGTTTATTGTTGTGAATATAAGCCTAACTTACATTCATATGCAGCCCAGTCATGAACTTTATTCCAAAGCATATGCTATTGGGGTTGTGGCTCAGTGACAGAGTGCTCATCTAGCATGTGTGAGGCATAAAGTTATTGATAATCTCCTGTGAATACTCTCTAAGGCAAATATATCAGAATCACAAGAAAGTTAATAATTATAAGACATTTATAAAAGCAAAGAGTATGTAATATTTTGTGTATTCAACTGAAAATATAAATTTTAAATTGTCATTATCACATTTTATAAAACAGAATGCACAATGTTAATAGCTACCACTCACTAAACTCTCACTACCTACCTATGCATCAGTAACTATGTATAGCTAATTACTACTTATATTGGGCACTGTTCTAAATGTTTTAAAAGTATTAACTTAATTAACCATTATAAATATTATGTAGGAATTGGGAAGTTACAAATATTATTATTACAAACTTTTAAAAAATATTTTTTTAGTTGTAGATGGACATAATACCTCTATTTTATTTATTTTTATGTGATGCTGAGGATTGACTCAGTGCCTCACACATACTAGGCAAGCACTCTACCACTGAGTCATAACCCCAGCCCTTTACTACAAACTTTTAACATATTACAACTATATTAAGAACTTCAATTAAACTTTTAATTTAAATTTTAACAAGTTGATGAGGTAACAAAGTCAAGTTTCAATGTAGTTAAGTAACTTGCCCCAATTTGAAAGCAAATAAGTGACAGAAAAGAAGCAAATAGGTCTCTCCAAGTAATTAACTGCTCTATACTTCAGTTTCTTTGCAAAAGATGGGAAACGCTAATTTACTACTTAATTAGCCTCCTCTCCGTAATCTTCCCATCACTCTTTTGTCAAAACCTTTCCATATTAGGAATTAAACTGGTTGGAGGTTAGGTTCATATTAAAAGAAAATGCAACAATGTCATAGAAAGAGCAAGAGCGCCACTTCTCATATTTAGAAATCCCCTGGGCCTGGTCATCTTTTTAAAATGTATATTGGGGCTCACTAGGTCTGAGGTAGGATTTGCATTCCTAAAGGTTTTCTGGAAGTGTGTGCTCTTGGCCCACAACCTCATTTTGAGGAGAAAGGCTGTAAAGTGTATCTCTATACTCCGTACCCACACACAACTTAGTTCATTTTGTTAATATGTATGTATGAAAGCATGTATACACGTATATTTAAGAGATGGAGAGGAGAGGAGTACACCTCTAAGCCCTCCAGCTAATTCATTTTGAATGAATAAAAAGGAATTACATTTCTCCAGGCAATTGGGAAATGCTGCTTATCTTCTGTTTATATAATATGAGGTGAAACAAATTTTGATGAGAAAGAACATATTTTTTAAACAAAAATGTGGAAAATTAAATTTAAAAATTTAAATAAAGCATTCCAATAGTTCAAGATTATACAAATTATAGATGTGAAGTAGAAGTTTTCCTGATTTCATTTTCCTGCAGAAAAAGTTTTAAAATCCTTCAGATCCATCAGGTCATTCAAAATCAGCCCCTCTATACCTTCTGTCTCAAATTCCCATGTCATTCATGCTCCCTCTTCTCCAGCCATGTTTTACTTCCTGACAATCTCCTATTTCAGTACTGCATCTCTGAAGTCCTGCTCATGCAGTCGCTACCTTAGCCTGGCAAGTCCTACTAAATCTTCAAGGACCACAAAAACATCACCTTAATCTGAAAAGTCCTTCCTGGTCACAGCGAATTCCAGTAAAAGAAAGGGAGGATGTGACTGGTAAGTGTTTAGTGCCAGCGGGAAGAATTAATCTCTTTCTTGTGGTTTCATTATATTCTTTGTATATTCTCACTTACTATACCACTCATTGCATGGTTCCGGGGGGAACACTTCCAGCAAGTTCCAGTGGGACAGTATCACAGCCATTTTTCTGCCAGCCAATGGCCCATGACCATGCCCTTCCCAGGTCTTGGCTGCAAGGCTGTAAACCACCTAGACCTTATGTACTTGTGTAATCCCTCCATTTGTGTGATATGTCATTTCTGAGATTATAAAATAGCAGCTTCTACCTAGTTCTTGTACACCTTGTGGGAAGCCAGTCACTATGTCATGAAACAGCCCTATGACAAGGCCTGTGTGTGGTGAGAAATTGAAGCCTCCAGACAATAACTAGAGAGGCCTGCCAATAACAACTATGTAAATGAGCCTGGAGGCAGACTCTCTGAGCCCCACTGAAGCTTTAAAATGACTGCAGTTTCCTGACATACCTGGAGTTAGAAAACAGTTAAGCTGCAACTGGATTCCTGACTCTCAGACATTGTTTACAAAGTGGCTAAATTTGGGGGTAATTTAATACATAGTAAGCACCCCCTGTGTTGTTAACACAGGCACATTTTCCTTTGCACACCCTCTCAGTCCTATGGATGAGGCTGCTCCTCATTTCCACTATTCCTATATTCTCTATAGGAAAAAAAACCTATTTTTTAATTTTTGCTCTATAGCAAAAAACTCTGTTTACAATGAGACAATCTCTCATTACTCCAATCTCATGGTTAATTCTTTTAAACTTTTCCTATCAAACTGTGTGTAGTCTCTATCCTGATTGCCCACTGACAATATGCCAGATAAAGCTGTTGCTGCTGGTCAAGGAAATACTAGCTTATATCAGGATTCAGATTCTGGAACTGGACTCAATTCCCCTGAAGTTCATGGTCACAGTGAATTCCAGTAAAAGAAAGGGAGGATGTGACTGTTAAGTGTTTAGAATATTTGCTACAGAAACCTCCCATTATTTAAAACCTGCTATTATATTGGCTCACTGTTTTTCATATTTGGACCAATATTGTAAAAAATGCTACAAAAGCCTACTTAATGGAAATGATTCAGAGAAGCAGGTTTGGAATGGTTTAAGAACTAGAGGTAAATTTTATTCATTGATTACACCACATACATATGCAGTTAATCTAAAATGAGACTGTGTAAATGATTTAAAGAATACTAGTAATAAATTGTGTTGGTAGATTTTATGTAATCTTTACTCATAGCACACATTGTCAAGAGAAAATTATTCAATGCTTAATTTACAAATTAACAAATTACCCTCTGTTTTAGTTTCCTAGGGGTGTCACCAAGTACCACAAGATTGGGTGACTTAAAACAGAAATTTACTGTCTTTGTTCTCAAAGCTGTAAGTCCAAAAACATCCGTCTCACCTCTTCTAGCTTCCGGTATGGTTGGTAATTTTTGGTACTCCTTGTATGGGAGATGCATCCTTCCACCTCAATTGTCACATGGTCATTTTCTCTCTCCCTGTGATTCTCTACCTTCTCTTCTTAAAAGAACTCCAGTCATTTTGGATTTAGAAACTACCCTACTTTAATAGGACCTCATCTTAACTAATTGTATGTGCCATGACCTTATTTCTCAGGTCACATTCTGAGGTTCCAGGGGTTAGAACTTCAATCATAATCTTTTGTAGTGAGAAACAATTCAACCCATAACAATTTCATTTTCAGGAAATCTCATGTCTATCAAAACAAATGCATAGTTTTATGTCTTCTATCTTAATTGCTTCTTAACATCTCTTAAGAATAAAAATGAAATAAATTTATCCATGATAAAAGTATACAGAAGACAGTAGAGTTTAATTCATATTCATTTTCTTATGACTTTCCCATAAAAAAAATCAATCTCTCCACCTTTTAAAACCACTCTTTCTGTTGCATTTCAGTGTTCTCTCTTTTTCTCATTCATGAAACATTGTCTATTTCCCCTTTTCTTGGGCACATAATTACAATCACTGGCATCAGGTCCCTAAGATAATTGATACGCGCTACTGATAATAAGTATAAATGATAGATTTTTTAAATGTTTGCTAGGTTGTTGTAAAAAAATTTGAACACTAAGTCACAAATAAAATGGATATATGAAAAAGAAACAAAAACCAGTGTTCACATATGAATTCTAAAGCATAGGTCTTAAATTGCTTAGAAAATAACATTTATTCAGGGCCTACTAGGTAGCAGATCAGGCAGACTGCTGGGCAATTTATATACTTTAATTCAGCCACTAATATTCCTGAGTTAGGAATTATTATGCAATTTTCAATCACATGTAAGACAAAAGAGGTTTACAGAAATCATGTAGGTTAAGATTTCATATTCAGACCAATGGTTCTTTCAAAATTACCTTCCTAGTTTTGGCCAACTTTTCCCTTTTCAAATATAAAATGCATGGGGAGCCAGGGAAGTGAAAGGAGCCTTGGAATACACAGAACAAAAAACAACCTGGCAAATGTGTGGTTTTATGAAACACAAACACAACTGTGTTGATATTCACCTCTTCCTTTCTTTTCCTTCCCAAGTAGGCCCATGCTCAGATTCCAGAGAAAAGTGGCAAAATATGTCATTTTGGCAAAAGGATTATTTTGAGCTAAAAGCACTTGAGAATCAGCAGAAGGGTGTTCAAAACCTCCCCCTTTCCTCCTGAAAGTAGGAGATAAAACTTTGGAAAAGATGGCACCCCTATACCAGAAGAAATATTCTTACCACCAGGGACAGGGGGTGGAAGCCAAAAGAATTGTATACAAACAGACCTTGTTAAAATAATCACCTTCCTTTATCCTCTGTATAAAATGTAGTTTAGTTCCTTTTCCATAATTGTCTCTTTTTGTTCGGCCTAATGTAAATAAAATACTTTTTGGTTTTGCCACTTTCATCTTCCTTAGGAGGGCTCCCATGTCAATAAAACAAATGAAATAAATTTATATGCTTTTCTTCTGTTAATTTGTTTATGTCAATTTCATTCTCCCGCCCAGCTGAGGTCCGGTAAAGTTTCCCTTCTTACTCTCGTTTTCAATTCCTGGGCACATAGAACAGAAAGACCTAACAAAATGATAAGACTTTACGAACAACACATTTTTGCTACTACTCCTAAGAGATAAAGTCCAAGGGCAGGGTACATCCACACACACAATCAGATTCAGGAAAACACAAGTAGGTTGTTGAAGTTAAATTTAGCAGTTTTAGAGAAGGAAGCCAGCAGGCAAGGCCTTCTTTGGTATACAAATCTGCATGTCCAACAGGCCACTTTTAGACGCCGGGAAACAAAGCGCTCCGTCAGTTTTAATGACCGTAGGCCAAGGAGGCGTATATCGGCGTTAAAGCCGCCATGCCAACAAAAGCTTGCAACTCCCAAGGCCCGTTTCACTCCACAGACAGGAACCAGCAAGCGACAAACCCACATCCCACTCTCCCTAGCCCGGGACAGCCCGCAGAGACGCGCGCGGGTGACGTCAACGCGCCGCCCGGCCGGGACCGGTGGACGCTACCACCGCTGGCGACCCCCCCCGCCCGGCCTTTCCTGAGGCTGGGCCGCCAACTCACCTTTCCGTCCTGGTGGAATGGAAGGCCGAACTCATCTGTGGTGGGTGGGGTGCGAGCACAACCCGTCTCCTCTGTCAATCCAGCAGTGAGCCCTGCAGCGGCGGCGGCGGCCTCATAGTCTGGGAAGGGATTGGTGAACGCGCGCTCCTCCATCTCCGCCTCCCCTCCCAGATGCAACTTCAGCCTCTTCGACATGGTCTCGCCCATCTCCGCCGCGCGCCCTCTCCCCACCCCAGGTGCCGCGCGGCACGGCGCGCGGGTGGGGACAAACCTCCTGCCGAGGCGTTCCGGCTGGAGCAGCGCTCTTTCGCGCGCCAGCCACCTACCGAAGATCCCGCAGCCAGGGCCAAGGGCTTCCTTTAGAAAGAGTGAACTTGCGAGCTGGCGGGAAAAGCTGGGTCTTGGAACCCGCTACAGCCTTGCCTGGTGGCCTGCCTCGCCGCGGGGTGCCTGCACATCTGGATGCAGCGGATGAGCTGCACGTGGTGCCTCCGCCCCGCGCGGCCGCCGTTTTGCTGCGGCGGGAAAAGTGGGCTCCGTGGCACCTCCGCTGCCCACGGCTGCTCGGAATCCGTTCACACCATCCGCACTTGCCCCTTGCCCCGCCGGCCCCGGCCTGCGGGAACCGGGATCGTAGTCCGCAGAGCCCGTCCGCGGGTACGCGCAGGCTGGGCTAGAACCCCCGGGTCTGGAAACGCTCCCGGTAATGCCGCGCCCCGCTCCTCCCCTGTGACCGATTTTCTAAAGAAAACCGAATGGCCGCGAGGGGCACGTTCCCGCAGGGAAAAACCTGTAGAGAATTTGCTGTCATTCAAGAAATGTGTGGTTCGCAGTAAAGAAAAAGCGCATCCCCAGACGCTCCATCATCAATCTGCATTTTCCCCAGCCCGGCGATGCCGCCCATGTCCTCAGCCCCAGGTGGTGCGCCAGCCACAGGAATAGCAAGCGGCAGCTTTGTTTGATATTTTTAGAGAGAGACAGTAAGAAAATCTCCTCTAAAGAAAAGAATTTCAAAACAGACTATCTGCAAGGCTAATCTCCAGTGGGGAGGAATATAGTTCCTCCTATTCATCACTGTTGGGTGTGTGTGTGTGTGTGTGTGTGTGTGGGAGGGGTGTCTTGGAGGAGGAGTCACAGGCTTTATTTATTTTTTAATCTTATGTTTTATTTTCAGCTTCTTTGTGTTGAAAAAATGGACCTCTTTGGTAACAAGAGATAATGTCAAAGCATTTTTAGTCATCCAAATATTTTATTGACCAGAGAAATCCCTTCAATATTTCTGTAATTGGCCTGGAGCACAATATGTATCATAAAAAAGGGCACAAGCAAATAGAACTTTGCATTTATATAATCATAATGTATTAACTTAACAGTCTTTTATTGGTTCTCTTTATACATGCTATTTATTTAGAACCAAATCAATATAATGATTTGTCCTCTTTCAGGGAAATGTCTTATTTCAGTTTTCTTCCATTTAACAAACATTGGTGCTAGGCGATGAGGAAATAAGAGATTTAAAAGTTTCTGTCTGAGGATGCCCAGTTAGTAGGTGAGAAATGCAAAACTCACAGCATAATGGGTATATTTTCTGAAACCAAACAAGGTATACATTAATGTACATGGTGACATGATAGAGAAGAAACAATACCAAGTACTGGATAGGTGAAATCATTCCTGCCTCTGTGGCTTCATGGGGGGCTGATGTCAGGGAAGACCTGGTTTCCCACCCTTGCCCTGTCCTGTTTACTCCTCCCCCAACCCCATAAGGCTCTGGATGTGAAACACATCCTACTAAGAACATGGAAAGGTACAATGTAGGGAAAAAAATCTTAGGGTACTCAGCATAACTACACTGAGTTCAAGGAAACAACTGATATAACAGGGTGATTGTCACAGCAGCATCTCTAAGGGGCCTGCTCCACATTTCCAGCTTCTTCTGTCTGGAGCCCATTTTTCTCCCATGCTCAGTGAAGGAAATTTCCTCAGTGCTTCCAGTTTTCATGCCTATACCCCAGGAAATCCAATGCACTAACTACTGATGGTGATCTGCCTTCAGAATCATCCTGCTCTCACCTCAGTGACTTCCCTAGACGAAATAATCCAGAAACTGCCTTCATATGGGAGACTTGGAGACCAGAAGCTATGATAACATAACTACCTCCACACCAGTTACCCATCTGGGCAGAGCTCTGGGGCAACTTCTCTGCTGTCCTTTCTAATGCTGCCAGGAGAGTACCAGGAAAGCAGTGTGCTCTCAGGACAGGTTCATCTTAGTGTTTCAAAATATAAGAGATATTAAGACTTAGTTAGATAGGAAATCTGAGGTGCAGGAGGAATCTCTGTGACTGAGTTTCAGCCATTTCTGAAAAGTTCTGAGGACTTGCAGGCTACTACAGCCATAGCCTGTTTGCAGAGTTTGTCTTCCTTCTGACTGTGAAGGAGGTACAACCATCTGGACCAGGAGCAAAGCCTCATTTTTTTGCACAGGTACTGTGATTCTAAGAACAATGTGGGGCTGAGTTAGAACAATGTGGAATCTGTACTGCATAGTTTAAAATTTTATATTTTTATGCTGCCTCAATATCCCCACAAACAGGCTGTAAACCCCCTGACTAGTGGACCAGGCACACCCATAACAAGGCGGCTCCTGTCATAGGTTCTCCTTCTTGCCTTCTTTGTGACCGAGTGGCAAAGATTCTTTGCTTGGTCAAACTTTGGTCAGGTTCCTGAATATTTTCCTAGGTACATCTGTGCACTTCTTTATGAAATCCACTTTCTGCAAAGTCAGTTTATCAAAACCCCCCAACCTTCACTATCTGATCATCCTTGATAGCTAATCAGGTACTTCATCCTCCACTATGCCACAGATGATATCTGATAATCAGGACTTGTCTTTAGAATCCCATTAGGCGTGTTAGCTTTGTGTTGCTATGACCAAAATACCCAACAAGAACAACTTATAGGTAAAAAAAAAGTTTAGGCTCACTATTTCAGAGGTCCATAGATGTCCAACTCCATTGGCCCAAGATGAGAGAGAACATCATGGAAGAAAGGCCATGGCAAGACAAGCTCCTTACCTCACGGCAGAAAACAAAGGAGAGTGATGGGAAAAGGGGCCACAGGAAAGATGAATTTATCCAGGGCATATCCCCAGTGACCCACCTCCTCTAGGCATGCCCCATCTGCTTACAGTTAACACCCAATCAGTCCATTCAAACTAGGATGGACTAATTATATTACAATTTTTAAAAAAATATTTTTTAGATATTGACAGACCTTTATTTTGTTCATTTATTTATACATGGTGCTGAGAATTGAACCCAGTGCCTCACACATACTAGGCAAGCATTCTACCACTGAGCCACAACCCCAGCCCCTATGTTACAATTTTCACAATTCAATCATTTCACCTCTGAGCATCCCTTTGTTAACAGGATCTTTGATTGACACCTCATATCCAAACCAGAGCAGTCAGTTTTTCTTCTTTTCCCCTGATGGTCCTCTTAGTAATTCTCCCACACATTTTTCCTTGACTATAAATCCCCACTTATTCTTTCTATGTTCAGAATTGAGTCCAATCTCTCTCCAATGCAAAACTTCATTGCCATGGTCCCTTACCTATAGATAGTTCTGAATAAAGTAGGCCTGTATGCTTTAACATTTATCATTGAATCACTTTTTCTTTAACAGTAGTGATATGCAGGCATTTCAGTGGAGTACCTGCATGCCTCTTGGTTGTGTATTCCACCCACCCCCAATATTAGCACTTGATCATAGGTCCTTACTCTCCTCCCCACCTGTTTGGTTGCACTTACTCCCTTGGATCCCTTTATGTAGCCCCCTCATGGCATGCATTGACTGTCTTTCTAAAACCTGTGAATACATTTAATAAACTTCACTTTTCTGTGCTCTCCTGTGTTCCCTCCTATGTAAACACCTGACTGGCAATCTCATGAAAAAATACAAAACAGCATCTTTGACCCTAGTTCAACCTGGGGAAGGGTCCTAGGAAAAGAAAACTTCACTCATAATTGGGCTTTCCCTACCTTATTGCAGACCACTAGGCTTGTAGGAACTCAGGGAGATCTGGTGCCTGATGATCATGCTTGTTAGATCGATATGGTACCCTGCAAAGTACAGGCAGCATCTGGGGAGCAAATAGTTCATGAGCATCTGAAGCATACCAGGAGGACTCCCATAAATATTTTGAAGAGATGTCATTTGCATGTAGTGAGTCAGTTATATATGAGTTACTACTTCTTTTACTACCCTATTTAAAAGGTCGAAATCTGCCTTACAGAGGGCATTTGAAGAGGTGAGAGAGATATTAGCCAAGTGTGATGACACATGACCATAATCTCTATTGCTTGGAAGGTTGATACAGTAGAAATCAAAAGTGTGAGGCCAGCCTGAGAGGTATAGAAAGACCCAGTCTCACAAAAAAAGAAAAAGAAAAAGAAAAAAAAAGAAAAAGATAAAACTAAAAATAGGCAATATCTTTCCCCTCAAAGATGTAGTATTTTGTCATAACAAGTACCTTTCTCTACTCAAATGGCTGCTTCTGCCTCCACCTGGCTAATTATTTCCTGACATCTTCTCTATGCAAATAGGCCTCTTTTGATGGAGGCCGGACTTCATTTGGGACAGCTCCCCCAGTTATACAGAACAAATTGGCTATCTGGTTGAGTACTTGACTTTCTAAGCAGATAATGACCAGAAACTTTTCTTTTCCACATATCCATCACTCATGGGATGATAGACTTATTGTGAGGTATTTTGGCATTGTTATTCTATTGAAGCCATAGGCAAGGACCCCTATGGAATTTCCCCTTAAATGAGTGAATATTTTTCTTGCTAGTCTTCCAGCTAGGCTGTGTAGACAGGAAGGACCTGCCTCTCTCAGCCCAACCCTCTTGTCCATATGTGAGGTTGTCTGAGGGGACACTTGGTAGTTGGGAAAGATGGCCTCTGCCTCATGAAGGCAATTTTGGATCTGAGCTAGACAGTAGTCATGTTGGGTCCCTGTTTAAGGGGACTATGCTGTACCTTTTAATCATATTATTTATGTATATGTATTGTGATCTATTTCCCTTCTTATTTTGAGAATTTAGAGAATTTTGGTTTAACTATTGCAGGCTTATCTTACTCTTATCACAGAAATGAGCCCATCCAGGGTCAGAGCATTAAAGGGAAAAAACTGAACCCAGTCTGCGGTCAGCATGGGATCTGCAGTGGAAATTAATAATAGAACCCAAGGAAAAGCAAATTTGGGGGAGCTAGTAGTCAAAGGCATAAGATCCAGTTGCTCTCCCCATGAGGTGGTTCTCCACTCACTTTAGTGTCTGGAGGGTCTGCCCTGGCCATTTAAAGGATAAAGTGGGTTCCCTTAAACTATCCAACTAAAAAATGTTTTTGAGTTCTTGGTATCTCCTGGAAATTAGCCTCTATCTGAAGTGCAGGTAACAAAGATTTTTTCCATTCTGTAGTTTCTCTCTTCATGCTCTTGATTGTTTCCTCTGCTGTGAAGAAACTTTTTAGTTTGATGTCATCCCATTTATTGATTTTTATTTTATTTCATGTGCTTTAGGAGTGTTGTTAAGGAAGTCAGTTCCTGAACCAATATGTTGAAGTGTTAGGCATACATTTTCTTCTAGTATGTGTAGGGTTTTGGGTTTAATTTCTAGATCTTTGATCTGGTTAGGGTTGATTTTTGTGCAGGGTGAGAGATAGGGGTTAATCTTCATTCTATTACATATGGATTTGCAGTTTTCCCAGTACCATTTATTGAAGAGGCTATCTTTTTTAATGACTTTATGACATTTGGCAGTACATGGATGGATCTGGAGACTATGATGTTAAGTGAACTAAGCTAATACCAGAAAAACAAAGGTCAAATGTTTTCACTGATATGTGGTAGCTAAACCACAATAAAGGGGGAAGGGTAAGAAGAGAAGTTTAGTGGATTAGATAAAGGGGAATGAAAGGAAGGGAGGGGAAATAGGAATAGGAAAGACAGTGGAATAACTCTAACATAATTTTTCTATGCACACATATGAAAATACCCAAGTAAATCCCATCAGGGTACCCACCTACAAGAATGGGGCCCTACTTAATCTATTTCCTACTTGATATATTCCATGTTTGAATTTTATCAAAATGATTCTACTGTCATGTATAACTAAGAAGAACCAAAAAAAGAATGTTACTTAAAAGGAGAAAAAAGTGCTTTTGTTAGGGCAGGCCATATATTGTACTTCCCTTTAAAAGACCCAGAGGAAAACGATATAAAAAAAGAAAGTTTCTATACCTGGGAGATACTCAGGAGAAACATATGTCCACAAGAAAACTTACATATGAATGTTCATAACAGCATTATTTATAGTAGCTAAAATATATATACAACCCACATATCTTCAACTGCTGATTGGGAAAATAAAATGTGATGTATTTATATTGAGAAATTATATTCAGCAGTATAAAGGAATGAAGTATTGATACATGCTGCAACATATACGAATCTCGAAAACATGTTAGTGAAGAAAGTCAGTCACAAAAGGACAAATAACATCTGAGCCCATTCATACGAAATGTCCAGAATAAGTAAATCAGTAAGAATAGGAACCAAATTAGGGGTTTCCAGGGACTAGGAGGAGATGGGGGATGACTGCTTAATGGGTAAAGGGTTTCCTTTAGGAGTCATGAAAATGTTCTGGGAGTAGGCAGTAGTGATGGTTGCATAACATTGTGAAGAACTTAATGCCACTCAATTGCACAATTTAAAATATTCAAGATGGTGAATTTTATATTTCTCTTGCCACACAAAGGGAGTGACATACATGCTATAATATTGATGAATCTTGAGAATGTGGTGTTATGTGAAAGAAATCAGTTGTAAAGATTGCATTTGTATGATTCCACTTATAGGATGTGTCCCAAATAGCTAATCTCTAAAAACAGAAAGATTACTCATTGTCTGGGACTGAGGGAGGAAAGGATTGGGTACTGATGGCTAGAAGGTATGGAGTTTCTTTTTGTAGTGATGAAAATGTTCTAAAATTGGTTATGGTGAAAGTTGCACAATTCATTATATAAACTAAAGACCATCAAATTGTATACTTTAAATGGATAAATTATATGCTATGTAAATTATATCTCAAAACTCTTTAGTACACAAAAAGAATTGAAGGACTGATGGCCAATACCTAGATACCAGCTGTGTTAGTCAGCATCCCATCACTGTGACAAAATGCCTGAGATAAACAATTTAAAAGAAGGAGAGATTTATTTTGGCTAATGATTTCAGTCCATGGTTCCTAGGCTTCATTCCTTTGGGTCTGTGGAAAGGTAGAACACCATGGCTGGGAACTCATGGTGGAGCAAAGATGTTCACCTCATGATGGACAGGAAGTAAAGAGAGAGAGGAAGTGCTTGGGATTCCAGTATCCCTTCAAGGGCACACACTCAATGACCTAACTTCCTTCCATTAGGCCCTGCTTCCTAAAGGTTCATCACTTTCCAAAAGTACTATAAGCTGGGAACCAAACCTTTAGCACATAGGCCTTTGGGGAACATTTAAGATCCAAATCATAACATATCCAAGGTTGGATACTATGATCCAAACTTCCAACAATATAGGTGGAAGAAATGTCTGAACTTGTACTAGATGAGACTGAAAACACCTGGCCTGTATGTTGGGAAATAGAATTATTGGTTATTGGCCAAAAAAAAAAGGAAAAACAGTCTTTGGGAACAGGCTTCAGTAGTCTTCACTCAAATGTGCTCTGACCCTGACACCTGTGAGCCTTAGTCTTCCAGGATGAGCAGAGGACAAGATAGAATGATAAAGAGGAAAAGACAAATGCCATAAACTCACACGAGGACCTTCTTCAAACTTTTCCAATTTTTTCTGCCTAGATTTGGTCAAGGTTGTCATGTTATTTAGGTGGGATGTCCTAAGACCTGATGGGACATCCAAGGGCTTGTTCTCACTTCTTGCCTTTAGAAAACTCTCCATCCTCTTACTGTGACATCCACCCCTGAATATGCCCCAATAGCTTCAAGATTTGTACCTCAGGGTTTTCCTGGAGTCTCTGAGGTCAAAACCTGTGGAATTTTCCAGGACAGTGGCCTTAAGAAAGATTTGGCCATGAGAAGAGTGCTGTTACATTAATTCAGGATGATTCAAATTGTTTATATAAATAATTGCTCTGCAAAATATATTTATCTATACTTTACATGCCTTTTCCAACTTCAGAAATAATATTAGCAGTAAAGGATGATTACCATGTTCACCCTGGTTGCTCTGTCACAGTCAAAACCCTGTTGGATTAAATCCCTTAGAATATATATCACTTCCTCTACTACAATGCCTAACCTTAGGTACACAACATGGTACTTGCTAAGTGTTGGTTGAATTAGACCCAAACTGTGATGGGGAAATTTTTCTAAGGGGAAAATGGTAGGTAGACAGCAGCAGTTGCTATTTAAATTGGATTAATTTAATTCTTTTTAGCAAGTAAAATGTTTGCCTCCTTGCTTATTTGTTTATACTAATTTATTTTTCCTGATTATACATGCTTAGAGGTTTATAAAGAAAAATTTATGAGAGAACAGAGAAGAAAATGAAAGACATCCATAATCCTAGCAAGCAGACACAGCCTCTTGTTACACTTAGTGTTCAGATGGTTCCAGTTGGGGTGCTATAAGCAAAATCCTTGATGTGTTGTCTATTCTGATGAGTGTTAATATTATTTTCCTCTGAGTAAGTTAAATTTTTGAATACTAATCCCTCATATACACAGTTTTAGATCTTTTACCTCTCCATCTGTCTGGCAAGGATAGAGGTGACTCATAAGATTATAATTTCTTCTAGTCTTGTATTATTTCCATGCAATATGAATGTCATGAACATTCTAACTGCTTGGGCAGAAAGTCTCTCTTTATGGTCTTTTATTATTATTTTTAGTAGAATTTTTCCAGATTCAGTTCTTTAAAAGAACTGAGAATTTACTAAGGTTGTGGGTTCATCTCTAATGGGCTCAGTGAAATTTGGGATTTGCCCTCTCCCCAGAACCAGTTTTGTTTTTAATGCAAACAAAACCAAAGATTGTGAGATAATATAACTCAACCAGATTAATAAGGTAGCATGCAAAAGGACAATCATAGTTTGGTGCTTATGGATTTCAGTAATATAAAGTTTATTGAGATCACTATCACTGGGGTTCCTATGGTTATTTTAGGTTCACAGATCCTTCAGACATTTTATTGACTGATACTGACAGGTTATCTGCTAGTATAATGCTAGGCTTATTTATTGAAATCAAAGGAAATTTTTTGTTATAAGTTAAGTCTAAAAAACCTTTTCCCATTATGTAACAACCTAAACCTATAGCTTTGGATAAGAGGCAGGAACATGATTGGAACACTTGAAGACGGAGCCTATCAGCATGACTTTGCCTTGATTTCTGAGTGTTATTCTTAGGAACTTCCCCCAGTATATTTAAAGTCTTGTTATCTTTTGCATCTTTTTATAATAAAGTACTGAGAGGAATCCAGATGGATCCAGTGGCTCCTGATATGTTTGATCAATAGCACCCTATATTTCCTCTTCAGGTTCATCATCAACATATCAGTTAAATGCCCACAGTGTATAAGGGTCAATGTTTCTAATAGGGCTCAGTTGGAATTCTTAAGAGTGTGGAGCTCTGGAGTCACACTGGTCTGGGTAGTAGCTCTATTACTTATTCACAGTTAAATAACTTTGAGCAAGTTACTTAGGCTCTCTGTGCCTCCATTTCCTCCCCATAAAATAATGATAATAATACTAAAGGTTAAATTAGAAAAAGCACTTGAAACTTAATAGTGTGCTTAGTATATAGTAAATGCTCATTAAATGGTAGTTGTAGTATTACTAACATATTATTATGTAGTCTATTTTTCCATAACTTTTTGATCACTTTCAGTCATTAAAGTAATCCAAATGTTAATAGGATCAGTCCTATTATGGTTAGTGTTACATGGGTTCAGTTTTAGGATATGTTGCCTAACTCATGTGCTATGGTTTTGATATGGGTTGAGTGTGTCCATTTATGGCTCATGTGCTTACACACATGATTATCAGTGTAGCTGTTGAGGTAGTAGAAATTCAAAAGAGATAATGGCTGATCTCATGTGATAACGTAAAAATCAAAATGGCCCAGAATGATCTAGAGGAGAGCAAAAACCATTTTCTAAGCCTTACAGATTTTTCTGGCAGGGGTAAGTAGCTACACAGACATCATATAGGGAACTGAATCTACCAAGGAGAACAATTTTCTGGAATCTAACAACATATTGCAAACTTTGAAAAAAATAGTAGATTAGCCAGTTTGCCTCTTGACCTAGATATTCTAATGGACTTAGAAGCCTTATTGCTATACTGATTTGCACCAGTTTCTAACACTGGATTTAGCTCAACAATGCTTATCTCCCCCAAAAGAATGTTCTTCTTTGTTATCAAAACCCAAGTCCTGCTTAATCTTGCAAGAACATGCTCCTGTTTTCTAAACTGAGTCTGTTTTTCCAACTTATAAATCTATTCTGCTGTCTTTACTTTTAATTTAGCCTTATATGTGATTTATTGGTTTACATGTGCAGTGAACTAAACTTTAAAAGAGCCAGTCCTCATTAAAAGAGCCAGCCTGAACCTTGAATCCCTGTGACTTTTTATCTCACCATGTGAACCCTCTCACATGTGCTCCTGCCATTGTGATGCCATCTGCATCAGAACCAAGCAGAAGCTGGTGCCACCCTCCTGACCCTGCAAAACTGTGTGTTAAATAAACCTCTTTTCTGTATAAAGTTCTCAGCCTCAGGCATTTTGTTTTAGCAATCAAAAATGAACTAAAACATGTTTATAAAGTTATTTTCATGTTATTTTTTCATACTTTATTTTTTAATGGTTCACACTCATATCTAAAACCATCTAGGACTATTTATGTATATAGAATTATGAGGGGCTCAACTTCATTTTTTTCCATTTAAATATCCAATTAACCCAGTATTATTGTTTTTATGATTACATGACTGGCAACTTTCCCTTAAGTACGAGTGCATGTTTGAGTCAATTTCTGCTTTCTATTCTTTCCTTTGGTCGATTTGTCCATACTTTTCTCAATATTGTTTAAATTATTGCTATTTTATTTCAAATCTTGAAGTTACTTGAAAAAGTCCTACAACTCTGTTCTCCTTCAGGATTGTCTTAGCTATTCGAGATCATTTGCAATTCCATATGTTTCTGAATCTGCTCCTCAGTTTCCAAATAGAGTCTTCTGCAATTTTAATTGATGCTGTTTTGATTCTATGAATCATTTTTAAGATAATTGACATGTATATTATACTGTGTCTTCAAATCATGTTTATTTAGATCTTTAACATTTTTTCTCAATACTACTTTATGGCTTCCTGTATGGAGGTCCTGTATCTTTTATTAAAATTATTCACAGGCATTTACATTTTCAATGAAAATTTTATGACTGCTGCTGGTATGTAGAAGAACAGCCTGTGTATGAACTATAATCACTGATAACATGAAAATAAGCTATAGTCAGGGAGAAGAGAGTTTCACCATACATGGTGAAAGTGCTCGACATCATAAATTCTCAGAGAAATGGCATTCAAAATGAACAATGGGATTCCAAGGCACACCCCACTGGAAGGATAAATTTAATAAGAATTTCTATACTAAATGTTGGTAGGAATGTAAAGTAACAGGGAGCCTTCATATACCATGGCTGAACTGTTAAATTGCTATAATTTCTTTGGTAAACTGTTTGGCAGTAACAACTAAAATTGAATTTACACACACCCTGAGATCCACAATTGCATTACTAAGGATATACACAAAAATGCAGGAATAGAAAAAAAATAAATATAGGAATATTCCTAGAAGCATTATTTATAAAGCCCCAAGCTAAAAACAACCAAAATAAATATTACCTTATTTGGAAAAAGAATCTTTACAGCTATGATTAAATCACAGCTCATGACGTGGGGAGATTATCCTGGATTATCAGGGTACCCCAAATGTGAGCACACATATCCTTATGGAGGGAGACAGTGGGGGATTTAATACACACAGAATAGGAGAAGGCAATATGAACAATAAAACAGAGACCAAGAGATGTGGCCACAAGTCAAGGACACGGGCAATGACCAGAAGCTAAAAGGTGTAAGGAACAAATTCTCCCTTAATGTTCCCAGAAGAAGTATGGCCCTGTGGACACCTTGATTAATCCCAGTGATACTGAGTTTGCATTTCTGGCCTCCAGAACTAAGAGAAAATGAATCTTGTTTCAAGCCATAAAACAATAAAACAGTTTGTTATTTTTGTGGTACTTGGTTATAGCAGCCTTAAGGAAATGAATGCATCATGAAACGGTTTATTAGTAATAAACAAAGATAAAGGTAAAATAAATGAACTGTTCTATATACAATATGAATCAATCTAAAAAAAAAGCTGTAAGAAAGAAGCTGGAGTCAAAAGAGAATATAATGTATGATTCCAGTTATATAAAGTTCAAATCATGAGTCAAAACTCATGTGTATTGTAAGAACACATAATAGTCATTCCTTTTGGGAAGAAGCTAGTGATTTTGAGAGGGGAATTTCAGTCTTTCAAAAAATCCAGGGTGTGTTCTTTTTGTGATAGTTCATTGAGCTGCAATCTTATAATTTTTGGCACTTTCTGTATGTGTGTTCACTTCAACAAAAATTTATTTAGGGCTGGGGGTGTATCTCAGTGGTGGAGTGCTTGCCTAGCATGTGAGAGGCCCTAGAGTCAATCCCCAGCGCCTCAAACAAAACAAAACAATTTTTTTTAAAACTAAATGAAATCTGTATATGCTATAAGTCTTCCTTACCTGGAGTGGGAATGTGGCTATCATCTTCTATTTTATTCCATCCTTTCCCTCCGCCTCTGGATTTATACTGGTTGGATTATTCAATGTGATGTTGGTGGCTTCTCTACTTATGCTCTTCTCTATGTAAGTATGGCATGTGTGTTTATTGGAGAGGAGCTGTGTCCAATTTCACCCTGACTTACCCTTTATCACAGATTATCCCCTGTATCTACCATTAGCCACACCAGCAGTCTGTCTACAACATTTGTTCAAACGTGGGCTTGACTTACCTAACCCTGAACCTGTGTGACCCTAGGATTTCTTTCCTCCTCCAGCATCTGTGCTGCACACTGGACTGATTTAGTTCCCCTTCACATTGCCTAGAGTTTCAGAGATCTGGATGTATGAAGAAGAAGCTCCTTCTTGTTCTCTGGCACACCCCACAGTGGGTCCTTCTCACCCTACCAGCCTGGGTTACTTTGGGGAACTTGCAGAAAGCATCAACAGGTAGACAGGTCCATTATTCTTTCAGGTACCTCAAACTCCATAAATGATTCTTCTGGCATCTCTCTCCTCTCTTGGATTGGGAGGTGGCAAGTGGGGAAAGGAGGCATTTCCTTCCTCACAGGAGAAGAAAGAAGGCTTTTGCCATCAATGCTGTGCAAAATCACAAGACAACTCGGTGATCACCCATCCCTTCCCCACCTTGGTCTACTCTTTCTGGTGAGACAAGGTGGAGAGATCTGATTGAGTCTATTTCTCTGTCCCAGAGGTTAGGGGTTGTTTTAGGCAGCTTTTTCTCTGCTTTGACTTAAAGACCTGACCAGAACAACTGTAGAGTAAGAAAAGTTTATTTGGAGGCTTATAGTTTCAGAGGTCTCAGTCCATAGACAGGTCCACTCCTTGGAGCTCAAGGTGAGGCTGAACATCATGGTAGAAGAGTATGGCAGAGGGAAGTATCTCACCTGGTAATAAGGAAGCAGAGAGAGAAAAGTATCCACTTGCCAGATACAAATATATACCCCAAAGTCACGCCCCAGTTCCCACCTCCTCCAGCCATACCATACCACATCAGTTACCACTCAGTTAATCCCTATCAGGGGATTAAATCACTGATTGGGTTAAGACTCTTTTACAACCCAATCATTTCTTCTCTGAACCTTCTTGCATTGTCTCACACATGAGCTTCTGGGGAGACTTCACATTCAAACCATAATAGGGGTAATATCTTACCCAGATTGTAGTGGACATACTGAGCATCTTACTTTCCTTGGTTTGGATTTTGGTCACTAATCTGGGGCAAATGGATAAGCCCCACTCCATGATCTGTCATCCAAGGTGCACTGCCCTAATCCTTGCAGATTGAAGAATGCTCCAGAGATGAATCCAAGCCAAGCATGCAGGCAATGTTTCTTTTCCTGAAGTATCCAAGGATACTGGAAGTTTGGCTCTAATCCTTGGCAACTTCAGTATTTTTATAACCTTGTATATTTTTGTCTGATTAGACTCCACTATAGTTTTGTAACTAGAAGAACAAACTCTCTTGAAATTCCTTGATCCCTGCCAGTTTGCTTGTAACTGAGGACATTAAACCCCCATTCTACCTGTCTTCATTTATTTTATTACACTGAAAAGGTGAATCTTTTTTTTTTCCTCATATGTTTTAGTCATTTGCAGTTAGCTCAATCTTTTTTGCATCCACCATCTATTTGAAATACAGGCCATCCCTCAGTAATTGGTTCCTGGGTTCCCTGAAAATATCAAAATGTGTGGAGGATCTATAAAATGGTTAAGTATTTGCATAGAACCTACACATATTCTCCCATCTATTTTAAATACTTCCTAGATTACTTATAACACATAATGCAGCATAAATATTATGCAAATACTTGTTATACATACTGTTAAGGGAATAATAACAAGGAAAAAGTGTACAAGTTCAGTGCAAATGCAAATGTTTTGTTCAAATACTTTTGATCCATGGTTGGTTAAATCCACAGATACAGAACCCATTGACATGAAGGGCCTACTATAGGTACAAAGCTAAAATTCATTTTCAGACCTCTTGATGGCTATGACTTGGGTCCTACCAATGTGATATAGAGGCAAGAGATTTGGATGGAGAATATTAGGGGGAAACCATACTTTATTTAGGTCTTGGCTATAGCTATTCTCAAGCAACGTTGGAAAGGTGAGACTTTTGCCCAGGACATTCTTCAACTTGTAGAAAAGCCAAATTCAGTGTTTGAATTAGCATTTTTTTTTCTTTCTTTTTAAGTTTCATATCTAATCTATCTAGAATAATATACACAAAGAATTTTTATGTGTTTGAACTCATGTCACCACCACTTAAATCAAGATGTAAAGCATTTCCAGTGTTGGGGATCCAAACTGTAGCAGTTACCTTAAGATTTTCTTGTCATTTTCTGTGAGCAGGAATAAGTTATGGATGATTTCATTCGGTTTCAAATTCTTAAAAAGAACCTGTCCTTTATTTTACTGTGAAATTCATGACGTAAAGCAGTTTTCTAGCTAGATCACACAATTCCTTCTGATAGAAAATGAGATTTTTTTTACACTATAAATCATTACGTTTGATATTTATTTTTTTATGTTTATAACTTCCCTTTAAGCATGGTTTTAACTGAATGCTAAGAATTTTTATATGTAGTATATTCATACTACATACTGAAAATTGTTCTGTTCAAACTATTTTCTCATTTTCATTATGGTTTAGAACTATGATTTGGGGGGTCCTCTTTTTATTTATTTTTTTTAAAATTTTTATTTTTTTACATTTTATGTTGTAGCCAGACAATGAAACCTGTTTTCCTTAAATTCTTTGAAATGTCTTCGGTCTCAGTTTTGACTGTGTGTGTATGTAGAGAGAGAGGAGGACAGAAGAGACCTCGGTCAGGCCCTGGGCTTCTTTTCTCTTTGTTTTCTGTGCTGGAGCTGCAGTTGTTTGGTATGTGACCTCTCAAGTTTCATTTAGCTGTGGAAAATAAAGCTCAGGTTCACCAGGTCTGGAAAAATACCCTCAAGTAAAAGCTGGGCACAGTGATGCTCAATCTCCTGGGTCTCTGCAGTGCCTACACACTGGCCTGGAAGCTCCCAACAGTCTTATCACCTTCAAGCAGCCTTTTAAGGAGAGCATGCACAAGTTGATAGAGGAGTGTCAGTTGTTCAAGGTCATGGTCTGTAGTTCATGATTTTATTGAAAGTAGATTTCCTGGACAGTATTTTGCACAGTGACCTTAAGCATCTTGATTGCAAGTACATAACCAGAGAAGTCATGGGCCTTCCAGAGTGATCACATTCACCAAGAGCCAGGGAAAAACTAGGCTTTGTGAGAACTCAGAAGGGACAGAGGGACTCTAATATAGTCACTTTAAGAAAACTGCTATTTCATGTAATATTTACTTTGATTGTTTTAATGGTTTAAGTGAGCTTCTTTTTAAACGTTTTTTAGTTGTAGAAGGATGTAATATCTTTATTTTATTTTTTTACCTTTATATGGTGCTGAGGATCGAACACATCGACCACTGAGTTACAACCCCAGCCCCTAAGTGAGCATTTTTTCATATCAGCTTTAAGTGTTTTTCAAGTTGCTATCACAGTAATAGTCAATGATGTAGAATATTGGGTGTTTTTTCTCTCCTTTATGTCTGTATTTGATCAGAAGCAAAATTTTATTCTGAGAGAAATCTTTCAAAATTTTTCAAAATGTTTCAAAAGTCTTTAGAATTTCATGTCATTTAATTCACTGATTGTACTTCTGGGAATAGTCATAATGGAATAATAACACATGCATACAGCTACTAGTAAGAGTGTGTTCCAAGTAATAGTAATACTACTATGGGGAAATTGGATATAACTTAAAGTCCAAAACTAGGGGAGCTACTTTTAAGTTAGAGTGTTTCCATTAGATAAAAAATTTCACGGCCACTAAAATCACATCTCAGTAGACTACAGTATAGCTAGGAAATTGCGCATAATGAAGTATTTATATAAAAAAGTCAGAATGTACATATCTGTATTTATTAAAATTGAAAATAATGGCAAATGCTTGTGAAAGTTTCTAAATGCTAAATATTTGTTGATTAAAAGATATGATTGATAAAGCAAAAATTTAAGCATTTTGCTTAAATTTGACCCAATATTTGGATGGATAATTAGAATGCTGCCAGAAAAAGGAACAGAAGAATATGCAAGAACTAAAATAGCAAAAATTAGATGAATATTAAGCAATATTGGAGTCTTGAAATTCTTGGGCAAAAATATATGCAATTTCTCATAGATTATTAAAGGAATAAATAAGAAATATCAATCTTTTATCCAAATTATAATTAACAATCAATGTAAAATCTTGCAATAATTAAAACTACATGCAAAAAAGTTTGCTAGAGATTTTCCCAAACTGATAAAAGATGTTAAAAGCTGCAAGTAAAATTAAGCAACAAAAGATAGCTCTGAATTTCTAGGCTTTGTCATGAAGAATTAATTCCTTTTAAAATCTGGTTTAAAAAAAAAAGAAGCTGAATTATGATCATATTTACTAAAAGTATTTTCCCAAAATTACTGAAAAAGATTAGGATTTTAAATTTGAATTTAATTTTTAGACTCTCAAAAACAGGATCAGTCTTTCATGCCCTGCTGTCCCTTGGGAGTTGGCAGAATCTCAGAGGGGACACTTACAAGGTGAACATGGAGAGTATGGAAGTGGGAGAGCTATAGAGGTGCTCCACCTGGGCAAGAACTCCCTAGCATAGCACAGAGCAGAGGAAACAACACCTTCAAAGAACCATTAGGACTCAGACAATAGGCAAAGCACTAATGACTAGTATAGGCTATAAACCAATTCCACAGCAATGCAGAATGACCTGGTCCTTTGAGTAGCCTGGTAGAAGGGACAATGCTGGTCATATGCTATTCCTTACCAACTCAAACCCCTTGATCTGTTTTCTCTCTATTAGCTTTCCACCACTTTCAAAATACACAATAAAATCAACTTATAAGGTAGAAAGATTGGGTTCATAGAATCAGAAATTTTAGTCAATGGTTCATTGGCTCTGTTGCTTGGAATCTGTGGGAGCATATACAACATGGCAGGAGCATGTGGGCAAAGAGATTTGTTCACCTCATGCAGTTGGGGAGCCAAGAGAGGCAGGAAAGGGCTGGGGTTCCCTATTCCCTTGAAGGCCTGTTCCCTGTGACCTAACTTCTTAATACTAGGCTCTACCTCCTAAAGATTTGGCCACCTCTCAATAGCACCATGGGTTGGAGACCAGGCCTTTAAAATGTGGGTCTTTGTGGGACATTCAAGACTTAAACCAAAATACCACCTTCTACTCTGCTGTGTGTGACAGGATGCTGGCTCTTATGGGTGGTTGTCCCCCATGCTCTCTTCTTCTCAGGCTTCCCATAGAGTTTGGTTAATGGGAGGCACTGACTGAAAATGGGCCACAGATTTGAAGACAATAGTCAGAGTCTGTATTTTGCCTTCTTTTCCCCTGCCTTTGCATGGTACTAGCATGCATTGCTGTATGAATAGATTCTTCTAGAACTCTAGCTTTTACTGAGGTCCTGATAATACCATTGCCATGTCAAGCATTGAGATGACATAACTTCCTGTTGGTCTTGGTCTCTGTAAGCCTCCCCATACCTAGTTTGTCCCTTAACCTTGCCCAATCTCTGTAAATGTTTTCTTCATTTAGAAGTCTCTAATAATTTCAACTGACTGTGAACTAACCACTGACATAAGGCTGGAGTGAAATCAATAGGTTCCATTTCAAAAGATGGATAAAGTATAAGACAGCAGCATTACAGGAGCATCAATTTGCATTGATGGCACCACTACTATGCTAGAAAGAAATTTGGAATCATTTGCCCATGTAAGGAAACAAATTCCTCAAATCACAACCATTTTTTGCTTAGCTGTCTCATGTCTGCTTTTGTCTGCCTCAGAACTAAAGGAAGCAGACTGGGAATGTATGTAGTAGGGCACTTGGATAACAAGCTTGAGGCCCTGGGTATGATACCCTGAACCACACAAACAAGCAAACAAAAATGCATGAGGATGCTCTGGGTATCCATGGGAGCTTTGAACACCAGAAAAACGAGCTTTAATGCACCTTTAATTCACTGCACCTTTGTGATTTCTCTGTTGAAATTAGTACAAAGCAAGCTATTTTATTTGCTGTAGGGAAGTAGTAGAGCTTCCCCATACCATTCTGCTTCCTTTTCAACCAAGCAACAATGGAAATGATGTCCTCAAATATAGGGCATTTATTTTTTTCTCAGTGTACACAGCACATTCATACAGAAACAACAAATAAACTCAATACATTTATGCACAGAGCTAAGATGACCAGTGGGAGAAACAGAAATAAGCTGTTTCTATTAGAAAACATTCCAATTTGTATAAAGCATGTTGAAAATCCATTAACTGTTAAAATTTACATTGAACTTCATTAACTGTTTCTTAAAAAAATATTGTTTCATAAAACAAAGGAATGACAAAACACCTCAATTGCAATGACATGATATGAATGCTTCTTTACGTAGGGATCCTAGTTTGTCCAAAACCCCCAAAACAAAAATTCACCATCCGTCAATGAGAATAGTTATTTGATTTGTTAATTTAATCCTGTATTCTCCAATGACAATGATTTGATTAGAGGATTGCTAATCCTCTAATCAATGGTCAAATTCAAATGGAGTCTGAAATAATAAAGCTTGAGATTTTCTTCCTATGTCTTATTATATTTTACTTACCTGGAAGAAAGATGTCTGAACCAGAAAAGATTTTTCATCATTTGCATATCAAGGATTAGAAACCACTGAAATGCAAGTAATGATGCTTAATGTTAGTTTTTTGAATAATATTTAATAAAAGTTATAATAGAAATGTTTTAAACAAAAAGAAAACCCAATTTCTAATTGGATGGGCAGTAAATGTTCTGCCAGGACCCTGATTCATGTAGACCCCAATTGGCTCTTGGTAGCACAAGGCAGTAGAGCAGATTAAATATGATTTAGAGAAAGAAAACAAATGAAATATGCAAAATAACTCATCCCAATGAAATGAATTCCAATGAAACAAAAACAAACAAATGGGAACACTTTATGTGTTAAGTAAATTACCAACAGATATAAATAACTAAATGGATTTCAATTTGGTAAATAATTTCTGAAATAAGGTTTATCAATAGTTACATACTTTTCAATAAAATATTTGTTTTTATAATCACAGATTCAAAAACCCTTCAGATTGGAAAATAGCAGGGTCAAAATATCCTGTATCTACAGAGACTAACAAATTCTCATGAGTCTGAAATCTATGCTATCCTACCATTTCTACCATTAAAAACAAGAATAAAGCCAAGAGTAACCCCCAGAGAGATGCTGGGCTCACCAACGTAAAAGGATTGTAGTTTAGAGCACCAGGAATTGCCAAACCGGCAGGATGTGGAGGAGTACATGAATTGTATTGCTAGGTTGTGCTCTGCTTAGTGTGGACAGACCTGGGGCAGGGAATTGGTTGAGAATGTGTTAAGTAAAATTATTAAAATTAATTTATTTCAATTGAAATATAGCATTTGTACATATTTATTACATACAATATGATTTTTCTTAAAAATTATGCTCCCCAGGCTTGTCTCAAACTCTCTGGGCTCTAATTGTCCTCCTGAGCTAGCCACATGAGTAGCTGGGACTACAGGCATATGCCCATGCAATGTGATGTTTTGCTTTTGGTTTTGTGGTGCTGGGGGTTGAATTCAGGGCTTTTTGCCTGCTAGGCAAGGATTCTACCACTGAGTTGTATCCCCAGTCCACCAATGTGATGTTTTGATTCATGTATACCTTGGGTAATGATCAATTCAGGCTCATTTATATAGCCATCACAAATTTTACCATTTATTTATAAGTACATTCAAATTTTTCTGTTTTGAGATATATACTGCATTATTATTAACTGTATTCACCTCCTGTGTCATAGAACACTAGAGCTTATTCCTCTTATCTAATCAACTTTGTCCCCAGCCTTCTCCCCATTACTCTCCCCAGTCTCTGGTAACTACCATTCTCCTCTCTACTTCCATAATATCAACATTTTTTAAGATTCCACATATAAGTGAGATCATATGGTATTTGTCATTATGGACTTGACTTAAAATTAATAAATAGAGTTTGAACTCAAGGTGGACAACCTGGATAGAAAACACTAGAAATAAAATTGCATCCATTTTATGGCAAGAAAGGGAAGGGTGACAATGTCATATTAAAGATAAAGTGCCAGGTTCTGGAGGCCTAAGGATCTGCACATAAACCATGACCATGGCTCCATCTAAGGCAGAAACAGGAGACAAGATCTGGTGTGTATTGGACTTTCAGAGAGTCCTTCCAAAACCTGGCTCTTGGTCCTTGATCTGACAGTCAAAGATGTATTGTGCCAACCTGATGATACTCCAGTGATATTTAAATTGAGACTAAGAAACTCACGTTTTGGGGGAATCAGACCAAGCTTCATTTGTCCTTGGGGGCTATGGTGGCAATTTTTATGCATGTGCAAGAGGAAGAAGTAGAAAAAACTGGAGTGAGAGGCACAGAAAAAAATAGAGTCAAAGAAATCTTTAAGACAGGAAAGAGAGTATCCCTGGTTTTTGGATTCCCAACTTCCCATTCACTTCCTTATGCGTTCCACCTGTGTTTCTCTTTCTACCCACATTAATAAGACTGCTTGTATATTAATTATACTCACTTACTTCAAAAGCTTAGAGCAGGGTTCATATGTAGTAGGATTTTCCAATAAATCTATTTGCATGGGTTGAATTTGGATTTGCAGGTGCTTTACTTATGACAACCACAGGTCTGAGCAATCATGGTGGGAACTTCAGCAAGATGTGCATTAGCTTAATGATGTTCTCCCCAGAGCAGATTGAAATTTGCACCATATGGAGGTAAAAATTAGCGTTACTGGGGAATGACTGAAACTGCAAATGTTTAACCCTTGAATGCCAAGATTTCAATGAGTGTGTGTGTGTGTGTGTGTGTGTATGCATGTGTGTATTATGCTCAATGTTACAATACAGTAGTCCTCACTGATGGTAGACATTTGAATTTTTCACATCTTAAACTTCTGATTGATTTTTATATCAATCTAACTTTTGATTATTTTATTATTGTATTTTTAAAATAACTTCTACATTATTCAAGAAAAAAAGTAAATGGACCTCAATTGGAAAAATTATACAATTAATGAGCCTGAGTTGATTAAAAAATGTATATGTAATTGATTTGTACTGTGTCTTTGATTTTACCCTGAAGTCTGCGTACATTGCCACACAATAGTCATTACTTTGCAAATGTTTGTGTATATGTTATCCTGGAGAGAAATCATAGGAGAATAGAAAGAGAAGAGAAAGGGGATGGCCAGGAGCCAGTTTCTTAGAAGAGACTTTTCCTCCTTCATAATTTCGGTAAAACTAAATGTGCAGGAACCTCTGTTGACTCAGTTATTAATCTAGAATCTTCTTTTAGACTTATGTTGAAGCATTATGTATCAGACAGAGTTGGAATAAAATCATGGAAGTTGCCATTAAGGTAAATCCCCCTGATCTTGGGAACAAGGAAGTCTCCTGTGTGTACTCCATGTTTCAAATAGCCTGGTTCATGCACTAGGGATGTGACTCAGTGGTAGAGCACTTGCCTGGCATGCGTGAGCTCCTGGGTTCAATCCCCAGTCCTTCAAAGAAAACAAAATAACACAACCTTTCTCCAGATTTATCTTGGAAAATTTTTCTTCTTCATCCAGCTTATGCTATGCCTTATAAATAAAGTCCAGAGGAAAGCAATATTGGAAATATTTAATTCTCAGATCTGACTGTCTTGGCTCATTCTCTGTGACAGATCCAGAGCAGATGTCCTATTGGCCTTCAGCCAATGGCTTCAGAGCTGTCCATCTGTGAACCCTTACATCTTGGCTTGGGTGGTTATCACCTGATATTCGTTTTAGCAGTACAGTTTTAAGTAAAGCAAAAGTTACTGGTTGCTGTTTTACACTAAATTTTCAAACAACGTGGAGTTTCATACGTAAGTATTTTTTCTTGGTCACTGGTCTAAGAAAGGATAGGAGAGAAAAGAGGAATTGAACCTTCCTGTTCTTGCTAACTGCCAATAGTTACTGGAATCCCAGGTTTTATTGCTCCTGTCACATTTGCCTGGTAAAGCAAAAGGAGATGGATCTGGGTTTAGAGGTCCAAGATCCTATATTGTTCTTGTTGCCCAAAGAGTGTTTTAGCATATGTGGCTGTTTACTGATCATTGCTTTGAAACTTGTTGCCAACACTGCCTGTTTCATGCTAGCTATGGGTGCTGAATTACTGCTGCTGTCCCCACCAGTGCACCTCCTATTCTGACAAGACTACTGTCCTTGCAAAACAGCAGTCACAGGACACTCCAGAAGTATTTCCATGCTGTACAATCCTACTGGAGCTCTGCTCAGCTACTGCACACAGTCTGAGTCATGACAGCCACAGTTCCCAAAGAAATATTTCATATTCTAGAAAGAGTACAGTCACCTCATTAGTTAATACAACAGAGTCAGATGTATCTGAGGAACCAGAGAGGGCTGAACGTGGTTTCCTTGGCTTGCCAAGTACCACTCGAACCTTTAATTCCATTACTGTGGTCATGCTTTCTGCCATTTAAAGTTCTGCTGAGCAATTTTGTCCATACTGGCTGACAAAATGTGTTTAAGACAAAAGGCAATAGGTGTTTACAAGGTGCAAATGCTAGGGCTGCTAAAAGTGCAAGTTGAAATGAAAGTTTCACGTTATCTTTAAGGAACTACTGGAATAATGAACAGGCACAGAATCAGAAATTGAGAATCACTAGAAATTGCTTAACTTTTTAAAGGGATTCTTTTTTTCTAATTTATTTATTTATTTTTATTTAATTTTTTGATTCATTGAACACAAATGGAGTACAGCATTTGTCTTTCTGGTTGTACACAAAGTAGAGTCACCCCATCTGTGCATTCATACATGTACACAGGGCAATGATGTCTGTCACACATACTGTTATTATTCTTACCCTCCAACCTCACCCCACCCCTCCCTTCCCTCTATGTTCTCTATCCTTTCTCCATTCTTGCCATCATTCCATCCCACATTATGCATCATCATTCACTTATCAGAGAGGCCAGTCAGCCTTTGGATTTTGGGATTGGCTAATCTCACTTAGCAAAATAGTCTCCAACATCATCCATTTACCTACAAATGCCATAATTTTATTCTTCTTTATGGCTGAGTAATATTCCATTGTGTATATATACCACAGTTTCTTTATGCATTCATCTATTGAAGGACATCTAGGTTGGTTCCACAATCTAGCTATTGTAAATTGAGCAGCTGTGAACATTGATGTGGTTGCATCACTGTAGTAATCTGATTTTAAGTCCTTTGGGTAAAGGCCAAGGAGTGGGATAGCTGGGTCAAATGGTGGATCCATTCCAAGATTTCTAAGGAATCTCCACACTGCTTTCCAGAGTGGCTGCACCAACTTGCACTCCCACCAGCAATGAATGAGTGTACCCTTTTCCCCACATCCTCGCCAACACCTGTTGTTGCCTGTATTCTTATAAAAGAGATTCTAGTTGGGGTAAGATGAAATCTTAAGGTGGTTTTGATTTGCATTTCTCTTATAACAAGGGATGTTGAACATTTTTTCATAAATCTGTTGATTGCTTATAGATCTTCCTCTGTAAAGTGTCTGTTCATTTCCTTGGCCCATTTATTGATTGGGTTATTAGTATTCTTGGTGTAAAGATTTTTGAGCACTTTGTAGATTCTGGAGATTAGTGCTCTATCTGAAGTCTGTGTGGCAAAGATTTTCTCCCACTCTGAAGGCTCTCTCTTCACATTGCTGATTGTTTCCTTTGCTGAGAAAAAGCTTTTTAGTTTGACTCTATCCCAATCATTGATTCCTACTTTTATTTCTTGCACTTTGGGAGTCATGTTAAGGAAATCTGGTTCTAGGCAAACGAGATGAAGATTTGGACCTATTTTCTCTTCTATTAGGTGCAGGGTCTCTGGTCTAATTTCTAGGTCCTTGATCAATTTCGAATTGAATTTTGTACAGGGTGAGAGATATGGGTTTAGTTTCATTTTGCTGCATATGGATTTCCAATTTTCCCAGCACCATTTGTTGAAGAGGCTGTCTTTTCTCCATTGTATGTTTTTGGCTCCTTTGTCAAGTATGAGATACCTGTATTTATGTGGGTTTGTCTCTGTGTCCTCTATTCTGTACCATTGATCTACCTGTCTATTTTGGTACCAATACCATGCTGTTTTTGTTACTATTGCTCTGTAGTATAGTTGAAGGTCTGGTATTGTGATACCCCCTGCTTCGCTCTTCTTGCTGAGGATTGCTTTAGCAATTCTGGGTCTCTTATTCCTCCAAATGAATTTCATGATTGCTTGCTCTATTTCTATGAGGTCCGTCATTGGGATTTTAATTGGAATTGCATTGAATTTGTATAGCATTTTTGGAAGTATGGCCATTTTCACACTATTAATTCTGCCTATCCAAGAACATGGGAGATCTTTCCATCTTCTCAGATGCTCTTTAACTTCTTTCTTTAGTGTTCTGTAGTTCTCATTGTAGAGGTCTTTCACTTCTTTTGTTAGATTGATTCCCAAGTATTTTATTTTTTTGAGGTTAATGTGAATGGGGTAGTTTTCTTAATTTCTCTCTCAGAGGATGCATCACTTAGGAATAAAAATGCATTAGATTTATGAGCATTAATTTTATATTCTGCTACTTTACTGAATTCATTTATGAGTTCCAGAAGTTTTCTGGTGGAATTCTTAGGGTCTTCTAAATAGAGAATCATGTCATCAGCAAATAGGGATAGTTTGATCTCTTCTTTTCCTATTCGTATTCCTCTAATTTCTTTGGTCTGTCTAATTGCTCTGGCTAGAATTTCAAGAACAATGTTGAATAGTAGTGGCAAAAGAGGGCATCCCTGCCTTGTTCCAGTTCTCAGGGGGAATGCTTTCAATTTTTCTCCATTTAGAATGATGTTAGCTGTGGGCTTAGCATAGATAGCCTTTACAATGTTAAG